>JADDOH010000972.1:0-234919 GCA_016648135.1 Agrypnia vestita | reverse complement strand
ATGGCCGATTCGTCATCAGGCATTGAATGCACCAAGTCATCCATGTAAAGTTTAGACTCGGCGACTGCAGCGGCATCAGGGTACTGAAAGCGCATGTCTGATGCTAGCTGACGAATAGTACGCAAAGCTAAATACGGACTAGGTTTGAGGCCAAATGGAAGGCGATTGAATTGAAATACTCTGATCGTCTCGTTGCTATAGTCGCTAAAACGAAATAATATCTTTAAATATTTACGATCATTTTGAAATGTACTAATTTGTAAATACATCTGCTTTATGTCCGCGGTCATAGCTACAGGAAATAACCGGAACTCAAGTAAAAGAGAGAAAAGGTTTGCTTGAAGTTAGGCCCGGCATATAATACATCATTCAATGATTTCCCAGTATGGGTTTTAGAACTTGCGTCGAGTACAATTCGCGGCATTGGCTTATCTGGGCGTGTGACGGCATGATGCGGTATGTAATAACCCTCGTTTGAGACATCGATTGCGGTAATCTCAGTTAAATACTCCTTTTCAATGTATTCGTTTACTACGTTATTATAATTTTCACGAAGTTTTGGTTCTTGTTTGAATTTCTTCTCTAAAGCGATAAGTCGGCGATACGCAGTATTCCGTGAATTACCTAATTCCTTTGAATCTCCACGAAAAGGTAATGCGACCGAGTAACGTCCAGCCTCATCTCTATTTACAGATGCGCTGTATAACCTTTCGCAGGTCGTCTCCTCGGGGCTCAGGAACTGCCTAGTTGGAATCTCTTCTAGATGCCAAAAACTTTGCAGAGAAGTCTGTAAATCACCATCATTTAGAGATAGAAGAGTTAAAGTAGAATCTTCCTTTTTGGGATTTTCCATAGACATCTCGCCCATTATGATGTAGCCTAAAGTCGTTTCTAACAACGGCGGAGCGGGAGAGGGTGCGTTTATTCGACCACCTAATAAAAGATACGGGAATAATTCTGCACCTAAAACTAAATCGATCGGCTTCGGTATATTCCAATCCGTGTCAGCGAGTTGAACATTTTTTAAATAAGCCAGATTTGCCGTGTCAATGTATTGCACAGGTAGGTTATTGGTGATTTTGTCAACAACCAAAGCCTGGATATTATAAGTCTGTGAATTTACTCGTGATTGTATGATGAAATTAGTGTATCCTTTTATTGGACGCGAGCTATTGCCTACACCCTTGAGGACCGCATTGTAAAGCGGCGAGATTTTTAAATTTAACTCATCACAGCACGCTACTGTGAGCAAATGATTTTGCGATGCACTATCAATTAGACATCGTATTAACCGTTTTTCATTTTGATTTTTGTAAGCTAATACTTGGGCCGTCGACAATAAAATATTAGCACTAGGCGAATAAGATTTTGACTGGTTTCGCGCGGTAACCAGTGATATAGATGCTACTGGATGCGCATCATCTCGATTATTATCTTCAAAATGAAGAAGCGTATTATGACGTTTATTGCATTTTTTGCAATTACGCGTTGATTTGCAATTTTTTATAATGTGCGAGTAACTTAGACAGTTAATACAACCATTTTTGGTCTTTATGAAATTAAAGCGTTCGTTGATCGGCATGCCTTTGTACTTTGGACATTCGTACAAATGTTTATGATCTTCTCTCAAACATAATAAGCAATTATTTCCAGTACTTTTAGTCAAGAAAGATTTGTAAGTCTTATTTTTATTTAAATTATTTTGACCATATCGAACAGAAGCGGTGTTGCTAGTAGTTGTACGTTCTAAAATTTTCACCTGACTTCGTAAAAATTCTACCAGATCTTGGTAAGCGGGAATTTCCTTTTCACGTTGCGTCATCTCGAACATTTGTGAAGTTTGGCTATCCAATTTCGATAACGCGGAATACAAAAGAATGAAGTCTGTTAGATCTTCGATTCCCAGCTGTTTCAAAGCGGAAACGGACGCAGAGTATTTCTCAATAAACGCGTTTAAGCCACCAGCGGTGTTGACATATTTTATTTCGAAAATATTTTTTAAGTAATAACAACCCAACGCCCTTCTATCCTGATATTTTTGTACGAGGCTATTCCATAAAGAATTGTAATTTTCTCCCGTAGGAAGTACCCCTGATGTCAAATAAAGAGCGCCGTGCGATAATTTTGAAATTAAATATTGCATTTTCTGTGATTGGGTTAATAGTTTATTTTGATGAATGTTGGCCTTAAACGTTTCATAAAAAATGGGCCAGTTCTCCTGGTTGCCATCAAATGACGGAATTTGAATAGCCGGCAACTTCATTGGACTATCCAATACAGGAGCCTCTTGCAACTTTGTTTCCGAAAGTTGGGATTTTTTAAATTTGATATGAGAGATGATCCCATCAAATGCAATAAGTTTTTGATAATCCGGTACAAAGTCAGGATTCAATTCTAAATTCAATATATTTATTTCATCTGAAACGGCGGTGAACTGCGTTTTTGTTTCATCAATCGTTTGTATGTCTGCCAAGAATGACTCTGTCGTCCTTGTATTCTCAGACGAAATCCGTTTTGATTTTTCGTACATCATGTTTACGTGAGCGAAAACAGCGTCCCGTTTTGCTTCTAAAGATTTCAATCTATTTATCTGCGACATTTTGAATATTTTTTATCGGGAGGTACTTCAGTGATCTAACAATAAGTTCGTATTTATTCTAAAATACTCACTTGTGAAATGTTATTTGTTATGTTATGTTATGTTAAAATTGTTATTTAATATGTTTGAATACCGAATTTATTTAATATTTTATTCGAAATAAACAATTCTATAACTTTGTTACAAGTGCAAAGTATCCGTGCGTGAATAACACTGTCAAGTAAAAGTAGCTGAAAAAATATTAAACGATATTTATATCGACAAATATCACGCTGCGTAATTATTTCACTGAACAAATATTATGAAAATTGCGATAATGGAGTTGCTCAATACGATATAGTCGGATGTATGAATATATTAATTCGTTCGTTCGACCTTTGTATATGGATCGATCTCCGGTCGAAGGTACCAAAATTATATGGTGAGGCGGTTAGGTTATGGTTTAAATGGTGCGCTTTGAGCGTCCAACTATACGGAAACTTCCAAGGGGCAAGCAAGATGTCCAATACGTAGCGAAAGGCCCGTAACTGAGAAAACATGCAAGACACTTACCTCCTGGTTATCTTCGATTTATTGAACTGCGACCTGATGAAATGCGATTGAGTGGACTGTAGATGCGGGTGGCCGTCTTCACCAATAATGTAAACAAATCCACTGCGAAGAACGGATTTGAAAAGGCGGTTTTAAGATCGAACGACAAATTGAGGTTATTGCGGAACGTGCGTAAAAAATGTCACACGGCGGCGATGGCGAACGAGTATGTACTCACAGCGGCGGTCCAATATGTACTACTGCCGGCCCTGCTGGGTCTCGCGTCATTGGCGGAGACAGGTAACGCGGCTTGCCTAATTTCTCAATGAAAGGCGTTCGCTATACATTCCAAATATAGATATGGCCCGACCATCAGTGCACCGCTTTTGTATAGTCTGAACCTGTGTTTTTATTTAAAATCTCCTTTCTATTTAGTAAAATGTGTTAAAAAGTGTAGTAATATAAATTTTGTAATTTTTCAAATTTTCTAAATATTTCAAATTTTTTAATTAATTAATTATTGATTAAAATCTCACAAAACTCGCGTGTCCGCGGCAAGGCGTCGGATCGTGAAACTTCCCTATTTACAAATCTGCTAAATCGTTGCCGTTCGCTATTTTGTGTGGAACAATAATACTTATTTATTTTTACTTAATTAATCATGTATAATAATTACTAAAATATAAAAATGAAAAATAAATATTCCGTACAATTAAGGCACACTTCTATCTTGTGTTCTGGCACACATTTTAAAGCATTTTTGACATTTGACACAAAAGCACAAATTCTTCTCTTTTCAAAATTTTTTTATTATTATAATTTAACAACAGTTTTGTTGTTTAATTATAATTTCGGATTTTGACTATTTCATTTAATACCTCCTTGACAATATGCATTTCAAAACTTGTCAATAGATCCGTTATTCCTCTAGCATTGACGCATATGACCTTTTGAAAAATATTTATGGCGGGTATTCTGATTGTAGTCTTTTTAGTAAACCAAACATTAGTATTTTTACCACGGACTATTGTCCAAATGAATGGTATTCGAGCTTCATTATACAAAATAGATGATGGAAAAAACCGATAAACTCATAAATATTTTGAGGGATGGTAAAATCACTAGAAATATTAACAGATCTGTTGGTTGAGGAAGTTGTGGATTCACTTGTGTTTTCTAACGGTGGGTCTTTTTCGTCTATTTTGCAGTCCTCTTCTACCTCGAAGTAGTCCTCAATCTCACAGCTTCAGATTATTCTTCTCTATCATTTTCATATTCTTCCTAATTCAGTATTCTCTCATTATCTCTGTACAACATCTTATACTGTATATCTGTTTCAAAGCCATCTTAAACCTTATAAGTAAATACCACAAAAGAAATCAAAACAAAACTAAAATTCATCACTAAACAAAAAAGTTACATAGTGGCTTTTTATTAGTCGATTCGACTAACAAGTAATTTGCATATCGAAAAATTCGACTTTTACCGCCGCACAACCGGCACTTGAGATGTCATGTGGATGACTGAGTTCATACGAAGAATCAACAAGATGCACTCAATAATTCGAAAAACGAACAAATGTTAGCTGTGTTAGTCGAAACATCTAACAAAAGCTTTCCAGGGTTAAACAATACTTTAGTATTGTTCTTATATTGTCTGTTTTATTGAGAGGTTTTGTTAGTTTCGACTTAGTGAATTCTAGTCCCTTGAATTTCTAATTAACAGGCCTTAGTTGTATTTTTCTGTATTGTATCAAACAGCTAAAAATGTCAATTACTATCAAAAAATATCTGGATGACATTAGGGGGTTTAGAAGCTTCATTAAAAATGGATGTCAAATAATTCCACATTATAATAATAACTAAATTAAATGATTAATTTTTGTAAATTATGAAATGACTGCCCGAATAAAAATTCTTAGTCTTACATTTTTAGTAATTAATGTACACTCACCTGAATTTTGATATAATCCTTATGATTGATTATACCAAAATTGATTAGATTGCATGTATTTTCATGAATTTTTTTCATTTCATTCAATATATTATTATTTGATATTTAGATACAGAAATACAAAATTTTATGATAAGTCAACAGTCACTGTTTCAGGTGTCAGAAGGTTAAAATTTTGTAATATTGCAATTTTTATGCCTACGCATTGAATTTGTTTATCGTCAGCTTCTAATACTTAAAATTGAATTATTATCAAACATTACAAGAAAACATTTTGAACTATAATTATTTATATATTGATTGTTATGGCAGATACTTTGTCGTGCAATATGATTATTTTAATTTGCACTAAATTAGACTTTGTAATACACACATTGAGTTATTTTGTCAATATTATAGTTTTGACAGAGGCATTCCCTCAGATGTAATTAATAACAGTGGCGGTCCTCGTAGCCCAGTGGACATGACACTGGCTTCTCACACCAAAGGTTCTGGGTTGGATTCCTGGTGAGGTCACAATTAATCTGTGTGATTTACTCAAGCCCGGGTATTTTGTGATGTTTTTCGTTTCTGTAACTGGGCCTAGTCTTGGCCTGTTGAAGCGTAAAATAAAAAAATATATATAAAAACAGTCCTTGATGACACCTGACAATGTCTCACAATGCTTCTTTCGAATCTAAGGTTGTGACGAAATAACAACATGTGTGTATCATAAAGTTAATTTAGTGTAAATTAAAATATTTTATGCTCTATTATTTATATGTAAATATGAGTCAAATTACCATGTTTGAATAATAATCATTTAAATAATATTTTCATTTGAACCATACATGAATCGGCATAATCCATCTAGTAAAAA
This sequence comes from Agrypnia vestita, assembly GCA_016648135.1. Lineage (NCBI taxonomy): Eukaryota > Metazoa > Arthropoda > Insecta > Trichoptera > Phryganeidae > Agrypnia > Agrypnia vestita. The sequence continues at coordinate 228,977 of JADDOH010000972.1, read as the reverse complement.
TATTTTTACATACCTTAAACTTACAACTCCTGAAGGTGTAAACTGATCAAATTATTTTATTTTATGTTGTTAAAATTATAGCATAAACCCTTTTGCAAATGGAAGAATAATCATATTGTTTATTTTCAGGAGGACAGCCCATATCAAGGCGGTGTATTCTTCCTCACCATACAATTTCCACCAGATTATCCTTTTAAGCCTCCGAAAGTAGCTTTCACAACGAGGATCTACCATCCCAATATTAGCAGCAAAGGTGGCATCTGCCTCGACATATTAAGCGCTCAGTGGTCACCCGCACTTACAATTTCAAAAGGTATGAAAAGGAATGAAAATTAAAAATCTTTTTGTTGAAATATTATTTTCAAAATCAACGTCTTATCGACAAATTACTTTTGTTGTATCAGACATGGATTCAAGTTGGATTTAAGTGTGAATAATCTCTTGATCAATAGGGAAATTTCACATATTATAAATAGCAATGAAAATATATGAAATAGATTCATAAATATTAATTATATTCTGTGAATCAGTATGGATAATGTTTTCATTCATAATTTTTATTATAAAAATCTTTAAAAATACGACTATTACAACACACATGATTGGTCGTGACATATCAACTGCTGATGTATCATGTATTTGGTGCAGTGCCATAGTATTTGGGTTCCATACAATTGTGACGCTCATACTCGTGCTAGTGAAATGACGTGTGTTGGTGAGAATTTTTATCCCCTTAATATATAAAAAAAAATTCATGGGCGTATTTTCTCAACTAGAGTAAAGATTATTCTATTAAAAAAAAAGTGAATTTTCCCTATTAAGTCAGCTTTTTGTATATACAGGGTGTAACAGAGCTAGTCCACAATACTTTACAGGTGGATTTCTGCCTTGATTATGAATCGAAAATGTTCAAGCCTTGACTAGTTAAGGAGATATGTGACATCAAAGTTTGCATTTTTATTTTCAATTTTTGAAAGGTTTTTATCATTTTATTCGACTTGTATTAAAGCGAATGAATTTTTCATAATTGATAATGAAATATAATGAAACTCCAACTTTTTACAAAAAATAAGTCAGAAAAATTGGAAAAAATGTAAACTTTGATATTGCATATCTCCATAACTATTGATATTAGGTCATGGTTGCTTGAATATTTTCGACTCATTATCAAGGCTGGAATCCACCTCTAAATTTTTGCTACTAGATACAAGAAACCCTCTATTAATAATTAAAATTTTAGTGTCGTCCTGAAAGGCTATCAATTAATATACCTAGAAAGAATCATACTCAAATTGGAAACTAAATTAATGCCTTTCACCACCAAATTTATTTCATCGTATCATCTTCTCAGAAATTCTATTCAGAAATTTACAAAATATTACTTCGATAAATAAGTTTTTTATCGACAAAAAAATGCAATTATTATAATTGTGGTGTATAGATGCAAAACCGCCACTGTCCATATGGATAGTGGTGGTTTTGCATCTAAACGCCACAATTAATGTAAAAGATTATATATTTTTTTATAGATTATAGATTTATATAAGTAGATAAGGTAAGAGTGGTATTCCAGAATAGAAGAGTGTGGGGTTCTATCCTTTTTGCTTATATCAGCGATAAAACAGAGTGACGATTAAAAAAATTATGTTAGTTAGGTTTACTTGTACGCAAGAGTAAAGTGATTCACTATACATATTTATTTACTTTTGTTTATTTATTTCTTATTTTTACATAGAAGCAGTACAATAAAATATTAAATAAAGAAACATATTTTTCTACTATCTAGACTCATCTATAGAGAGGAGTATAGGTATGAATTCATGATAAAAGTAGCTATACAAGGGGGTACCCAAAAGAAACCGAACTGATATTGTGGTGGGCCGAGTTTTTTGTAGTACTGTGTTCTGCCACTAAGGGGCGTATAGAGTAGGGTGTGTCACTTTGTATGGCGAAAAAAAAAGTTTTTTATTTTTAAACTTAATAGTTATCAAAAGTTGCATTGCATTTATAACTACACAAAAATGCAAAAAAAGTTGCAATTGAAGTATACTTTTGGCTGGTTCTAGAGAGCCAAATATTCTGAAAATGTTGGTTTTTAGTAATTTTTCAGAGGTAATAAAAGTGCTGTTTTCTTCTACATAATTTTTATCAGATTACTTAATTTCGTTAATGTGTATATAGATAATACACTAAAACAAAAATTTACTGCAAATTTTAAGCTGAATTATTTTTTTAAAATTATAAAACATACAAAATTTTCCAAAAAGAGTATTTTTAAAGACAGCAAAAGTTATTTTTTAGAATTAAACATTGGCATAATTTTCATAAAATTCTGCTTGGCTGCCTTCTCCCTTCCTAACCTAACCTTCTCTAACTGTTTACCCTATGACAGAACCTGCAGCTACAGTCGTCAATTTAAGGAATCCACACAATTCCCTGCCACACACAGTCAGTAGATTTCTTTCTACTGACTGTGTGTGGCAGGGACTTGGGAAAATCGAATATTCGGACATTTCGTTCGACGAAAACTGTCCTCAGCTCTTCACTTTATAAGTACATAGCTCAAAAGCGGTAGTTCAGTCAGTATAAGTTTCTCATCCTGCCAGGAAATCATGTCGTAATAATGATCGCTCTCAAAATTGATTTATGGTATCACAAAAGATCTCAACAATGATTTTTGCGAGGCACGAGCTTTCAAAACTCTCGTATACCCTATTCTATTACAATTTTGTTGTCATTTGTCAACATTTGATGCCTCCCTGATATCATTCAATGTAGCCGAAGCAATAGCAGCGCCTGCTCTGTGCGATACGCCATAACGATCACATACTTCAGCCAACTTTTCGAATTTTTTTGTACTTTCTCAATTTTCTCTTCCTTTAACTATGTTTCCAATGCCTATGCATCTGAAGGTTCTTTGGTCTTCAAGAAATGGGTGGTCTTTAATCGGAACAGTTTTATTTTTTCCACATTTACAAGAAGAAGAATTTTTGCATTTGCACGCAGCAATGTCAAAAAGAATTGTTGATTTAGTTATAAAGTTTTCTATTTTATCTAAATACGATTGACTTTTTGGTTCTTTGTTGAATTTTTTCGATAGTAGCCTATACTGTTTGCAATATGATAATAGAAGCTGGCTCACAATGCTTGCATTTTTCCAAACTTCAAGAACGATTCGAGCCACTTGAGAAGTGATGACTTTTGCTTGTGGTTCTAAACTACTTGACTGTTTCATTTCATGACGCGCCCACTCATTATGTCGTTAAACATATCCATAAGTTGGTAACATAGTACTTTTGAATTTTTCGGGATATTTCTCAAAAATACGTAATTTCGTACGACCTCTGGTTTCTTTTGAACTTGACGGATTCGATGCCATTGTGATTCGTTTCACGAATGATTTAAACACTTAAATTTATTACGTATAATATGTAGAAACTTTACGACGGTTCAAAACAAGTAAGCTAACAAATACAACCGTTCGGTATGGAGTCTGACCTAATGAGGCACGCATAACGGGAGCGCGACCCGAAACAAGCCGAAATTGCCCGAACGGGGGTAGGTATTTAAGCTAACAGATTATCAAAATGAACTTAAATATGGCGTTTTCCTTATGCTGGCTATATTATTATTAGAAAAAAAGCATTTAATTACTAAGACAATTGGTAAATACAAAAAATATATCGTTCTGATTGGAACGTTATTTTGCAACTTTTTCTATATTTTAAGGCCTTTTAGCTAGCCAAAAGTACCAGTATTAAGGAAAACTGTAAATGCAGCATTTAATAACATATAAAAATGCAACTTTTGAGAACTATTAAACTTGAAAAATCGAAAGTTGAAAAAAGTGACACACCCTAGTATAGAGTTCCCGAGTCAGTAAGCCAAACGTCATCGCTAAAGAAGGTTCCGTTCGGTTTGTGTGAATTTTTTATTGACAGTTATTTTGTGTGCTTGTCGTTTTTGCAATGACTGATTCTCCTGAACAGCGCGCGGCCATAAAGTTTTGCTTCTTGCTCGGAAAAACTGGCACAGAAACTATTGAAATGTTAAAAACGGCCTACAAAGATGATGCTACTGGGAAAACTCAAGTATTTGAGTGGTTTTCCCATTTCAAAAATAGTGAAATGTCAATTGACGACAAACCTCGCTCTGGTCGTTCGTCCACGACCCGAACCGATGACAATGTTAAAAAAATTTGCAAAATCATTCTGGAAGATCGACGACGGATTATTGAAGAAGACTGTGGAGGGGTGACTTGGAGTTCAGTTCAGCGAATTTTAACGGAAGATTTGAGGATGATGAGGGTGCTGAACAAAAACAAGGTCGCGTGGAAGCATGCTTTGCTTTGAAAGAAGAATTCCGAAATGGTCCAAATTTTTTTCCAAGGTCATCACAGGTGAAGAATCATGGTGCTACAGTTACAACTCTGAAACGAAGCAACAATCAAGCCAGTGGAAGGACTTCAAGTTCATTTCGCCCTAAAAAAGCTCGTCAAGTGAAATCAAACATCCAAACAATGCTGATTTGTTTTTTTGATGTGAGAGGAGTCGTCCATTCACAGTTTCTTCCACAGGGTCAGACAGTTAACCATGCTTTTTACCTGGAAGTTTTGATAAAATTACGCAACAGTTTGCGGCGGAAGTGGCCTGATTTATGGCAGTCAGGCGATTGGTTTTTCCACCACAATGCTACCCCTGCTCACACAACCCTGTATGTGCGCCAATTTTTGACCAAAAATGGCATGACCCCTGTGCCTCATCCCCCTTACCCCCTGCGTCTTTTTTTTATTTCCCTGAATGATTTTTTGTACAGTCTACTAGATTATATTTGAATATGCCTCTTACTGTACATTATTTTAAGATAAATGGAAATGTCTTATCAAATTAATCTTATCTAATCAACTAATCTTATCTGAATTGTCCTGATGTGAAATACGTTTAATTTTATTGATTCTGTATTATCTCTAATAATTTTTTTCCGACTGTAGTTAATACTGACAAATACGTGTCATGTTCAATTCAACATGCAGGAGAAATGTTATAAATAAATGCTATTGGTCTACTTTTTTATAAAAAATCGAAAATATCTTCTCAACATCATTTTTTTGATTTTCAAAATTTTACTATCAATCCATGAAGCTAGTTATGATATCTCTTATTTTATATTTTTAAAATCATTAATTCGATTGATGTTTGATACTAAATAGAATTGATGCTGAATAGGAAGTGTGTGTGTACATGGGTCATGAATTGTTGCATCACATTGATGACTACAAGCTTTTTTAGTTGACATTTTATTCTTGTCGGAAAATTGATGTTTTCCATTTGGCATTGCACGGTGATTAAGTAATTTATTAATGTCGTATTCATAAATTAAAATCGTGGTTGAAACATGTTGAAACATACAAGATTGGCATTTTTTAAAATTCTATGTACATTGATATGATGGATGCGCAGATTGTTGGATTACTATTCAAGATAAAATTTCTACTTTATTGTGTAATGGAATATGTAACAGGCATATTATTGAATTTGGTGTTGTTTGTTTCAGTACTGCTATCCATCTGCTCACTGCTCTGTGATCCAAACCCAGACGATCCACTGGTACCTGAAATTGCTAGTATATATAAAACGAATCGTGAGAAATATAACGAATTAGCTCAGGAGTGCACAAGGAAATATGCCACGTGATGAGCAGGCTCCGTATAACCGCACCACCTCTTCCGTCTTTCTGTTCCCCGCCGTCAGTCCCCTTCCGCTCCCCCACAACATCCCTAAAAAAAGTGTAAATTTAATATATTTTTCTCAAGAATACATGACATGCTCAAGGAATATAATTTTTGTGAATTTGACAGTTAATCGATAAATCTATCATATTCCTAGATAGGCACGTCATAATTGCAACTTTAAAGCAGTTGCATTGTAAAACATGTGAAATGGGTAATAAAGTAAAGCGATTTCTTTAAATTCTTATATTTATAAAATTATAATTCAGTTGTTTCAAGATTTTTGGCATTATTAATTTGTTCTATTTGTTGGTAAACATTATATTTGGAGTGGTTTCTTTGGGGATCGCTGCTGAGTGAATTTTCTGGTGACTGAAAGTGTTCAGTATTGATGAAGTAAGGTTTCTCATTGGCCAAGTGATCTACAACATTCTCGTCCAACGAGTCTCGCTCAGATTGGCTGACTTGATCTTCATCATTTTTGTACCAATCATTTTCATAGGCCCTCAGCCATATCGGATTGCTTCCCTGTGTACTGTGCTTATTGGTGTTGGGCACTCGGCCACCGGCACTTCGGATGGTCATATCTGATTCACCAGGAACCGTGGATTCTGAAAGATAGATAATCAACAATATTATTAATAGCTGTCCTATATTTTGAAATCTAATTTTGCTACACTATTTGTGGATTTACGATTCTGTCTTAGGTTCAATACAAGATAATAAATTTAACTTTTCATAGAAATAAACACATTTTACAAGGAAAGTAAGATAAATTTTTCTATTGAATCATACTCATGTGATAATTTGAAGCAATTTGAATATTTGGACATATTTTGTCATAAATGTTAAACTCAAATTCACTACTGTACAAATAGTAAAATTACTAAAGGTTTTAAAGAAAGATTTAATAAGTCTCACCGTAGGCTGTCGCTGTAGCTGCTTTCAGTCTCCTAGTATAGCTGGCCCTTTGCGTGAGACATAACATCAGACACAATACAAGCATTACTCCAAGAAATAGACTGACAGACACCAACCAGAATACAGTCTGATTCGCCGTCACCATGTCCACTGAAAGAGGCTGGTATTCTGCTGGTTGGGTGTCCAGAACGTTGAATTCCTGAAACAGCGTAAAGATATTTATTTTGGAACGATCAATATTTTCAGTGGTACAGTATATCTGTCAAAGGGCAAATATAAAAATATAAATCTTTGTAAATATATATATAGTTATGTGCATTCAGCTAAAATTTATTACTAATCTTTCACCGCCGTTTACAATCCTCATGCTGCTGCTTGTGTGAAACATTAAAGATAATGGATGAAATATTTTAAAATAATATCCTATTTTTATGTTGTATATCTTCAAAAGAAATTCTTTTAAAGTATATAAGTTGAAATTTTTCTTCTTTTGGCAGTGTTTATTTGCCTGATATGCTACGTATAGGTGCAAATTTATTAAAAGTATAGAATGCAGAATAAGGCCGACAAAGCAAATGGGTCGACCGATCATACATCCGTGTAGTGTGTTTGATAAGAAGCAGCGGAAGATCCGCATAGTGTGGCGCCGGCCTGAGGGTTAATAATCTAACTTTGAGCACAATAGTTATTGATAGTATACTAGGGATGTGACATATTTAAACAAATTCTATTATTTTCATTACAATAAATGATTTTTGTAATGAAAATAATTTAATTTGATTAAATGTGATCAATTTTTTCCCTAATTTTCTTGGAGTGATGAGAGATCAAATTAAACACCTGGAATACCCATAATCATTACTTTATTAACCAAAAACAACTAATTCCGCAGATAACACTTTCTTTATATACATACCTACTTTTATTATGAGAAAAAAAAACTTTCAACATTTTGCTGGCAAAGAAAAGAAAACAGATTCACATATGTCCTGCATGTCAGTAAAATAGTTCTTGTTGGTAAAACTGATAAATTCACCATTTAATGTTGTAAACATTCTTTACATGTCTTTTTATTAAAATGTGAGAGTAAAAATTCTCAAATAATCCATATCATACCTATTTTAAAGTTAGAAATTCAATAAAATATTATTCTTGGCAACAGATATGAGAATTTTAATAAAAACGTTTAAAATTGTTTATAAAGTTTGATTTATTACTCCACTTAAAACATTGATGCCATCTAATGGTTTGATTACTTCAACGAAAAGTTGTTTAAAACGTACAGAAGGGGCGATAGAGTATTATAGTAAACAAACAGATGGCGCTAGTGCAATCAATCAAAAATCGACAGTAAAAATACGTAAATCGTTAAAAAAATATATTAAAAATAAAAAAAAAGATTTTTTATTAATCGATTCTTTTAGATGTGTAAATTTTATTGATCAAAATTGATTTTTTCCAAAATCGATTATTTTTTCACATCCCTTAATATACAAACCATATTTTTTTAAATGTTTTAGACTGCAACATAACATTGATTTTTACCTTGAATAATGAGTCCAATTGTTCAATGTTTTTGTCAACTAGAGTCAAAACTTCATTGACTTCCAAAACAGAGTGATCCTTTCCATTTACAAGGTGCATATACAGATCAGTTTTAGTTCCATCCACAGATCCATCTTTGTTTTCATGTACTCTAAACTCGTCGACATTGACAATAGCTCCCGTTACATTGGCCAGGCTTTCTCTGAATGGGCGGACTCTATCCCTAACTTCAAATGGATGTTGACGCAGCACAAATCTCACCCGCTGGTCTTCGCGAAGTAAATATATGAACACTCTAGCGACGTCTTGTAAGCCACCAGTATCATTAGCAAGGACCTACAATAGACATTAAAGTTTTATTTCAGTCGTGAGGTCCGATTGAACAATACATATTTTCATTTTTTCATAGTACATTTTTTATTACTGTGGGAAATTTTACACCCTAAATAATGTCATTAATCAGAAACTTTGCGTATGCTAATAATATTTGGTTTAGTTATGTCCAGGAATCAGAAATATTCCACATAAAGTATTCATTTAATGTCCCAAGTTTTTCTCTCCAAAGAAGATACAGTACAGGCTGACGGAACTTTTATTGACATCACTATATAATTTAGGCACCCGATTTAAGTACATCTGATATAAGTACATAAACAGTGGTACTCTTATCACCTTTTTTAATAGCTAATTTGGTAACTAAATGTTTTCCTACATGAAAATGATGTCAATTTTTTTGTGGCAATGTGTGTGGTGGAAAAAGTTTTGCAAGAAATCTTTCAGTGTAAAAAATCAGTTGACACAAGAAAAAATGTGTCAGTCTTGGCAAAATGCTATGGATTTCATACACTTATTTTCTTTCAATGTGTAAATATGTTCAGTGAGTGGTGAAATAATCCATAGGATTAGATTAGAATTTTTAGATGGGTGATAAATATGAAAAATGGATTTAAAAAAAAGGATCTACAATAAATTTCATTTTTAATTTTTACATCTGTTTCGATTATTACAAATTAGTAGCGAAGGGAAAAACTACATTTCAAAATGAAGACTACAACACACACACATTCACCAGTTTGAAGACTACAAAGTGTACACTACAATTGTAGTAAAAACTACATGAAGTGAAGTAATTGTAGTACTATGAAATGAAGTGAAGTAATGAAGTAATTGTAATATTAATGAAGTGAAGTAATGAAATGAAGTAATTGTACTACAAAATTGTAGTACTAGTGAAGTAAAAATTTGGCAACCTAAAAAAAAAAAAAAGATCGCCAACCAGATTTCTCCATTCGATTCCAAAAAAATTTCAAACCATGGGGGGGGGGTTGTTACAGTTTCCAGAGATTTCTTCATTTAGCAACATCAACTTCCCAAAAGTTTCTTCGTTCAGTCCCAAAATTTTTCAAACCATGGGAGGAGGCGTTGTTACAGTTTCCAGAGATTTCTTCGTTTAGCTACATCAACTTCCCAAAAATTTCACGTAAAAAATGCACTATTTAAAGTATGTTTCTCATACTTTCGATATCTTTGAAGTGTGTGTACTTTGTAATGTTCGCTTTGAAATGAAGTGTACTATTTGAAATATACTTTCAATAACTTTAGTGTTTGTAGTGTGCACTACACTTCAAAACGTGTGAGAGTAGTGAGTACAGAGCGGACCCATCACTAATCCAAAGTGTCCAAATATTGAATTAAAGCCAATATTTCGGCTACAATGAAAGAATATAGACATTGGAGAGATCCTTCTGTCCTGGCACTTCTCATAGAAACTTTATGCATACATAAATATGTCCCATGTATGTTGTCTTAGAACATCATAACAATGTTATTATGAGGACGGAGGGGATTATGTTAAAACTATTTTTAGATATAAATAATATGTCCTCACCATAAAGTCAAAGTATCCTTTCATACCCTTCTGTGGATCGAAATTCAATTGGACAGCTCCCGTGGCTTTATCGACTAGAAAAGGAGGTCCTTGTAGACTATCTAAACCTTCTGACAAAGTGCGTTGTATTTCTCCTATTTGGTAATATGATACTTGAGCATTCTCACCATCATCTGGATCTAAAGCCTAAAATAATTATGTATTAAATGTATGTCCATTCAACATACTGTGAATCTAGTTCAGTAATAACTTATCTTACTTACTTTGACATGCATGAATTGCGTTCCGAAATCAGCAGCAGTTGTTACACCACCAGTGAATACTTCACTCACAAACTTGGGTGGGTTGTCATTAATATCTGTCACATTGACAAAAATTGTAATGATTGTATCTTCAAATAATTCTAAATCTTCAGTTTCTGCAGCTTTTGGTGCCAGAATACAATCCTCAGTTGCATGCACAATCAGAGAGTGACCGGCTTCAATTTCCCTGTCTATTTCTTTGGCTAATGTAAGTCTATCCACAAATAAGAGACAAATAATATAAGTGATTACTGATTATAAACATATATTATAGATACAATTGATGATTGAGATGGAATGGAGTGGATGTTGTTTCAAGAACATTCTTAGGTGATTAAATCGATGTAAAAGCCCAAGTTTTTAAGGGGATTGAGCGCAGATCTGAGCTCCCTAGACACGTATGCGAATTCGGCCTATTTTACGTGCGTTTATAGGTTTTTAAAGCTTATCATTAGTTACATCTCAAATTCTTGAATGAATGAACGAGTTATATTTGTCAAGTAACCTCATTTTCCGCGCAAACTGGTCAAAAAATCATTCCAAATGTCGTCTTCAAACCGCGCAATAATTGTGTATTTATCTGTTAAAAAAAAGTGGTTTTTTTTTAAATTAAAAAGTAATAAAATTAAGTATTTTTATATTCTTTGATATATTTTTAGAAAGAAAATATTGAAATATAATGTCTTTAGTGTTATTGCTTCCGTGGTTTTATTCGATAAACTTGTGCGTACATTTCTGACATTAAATTTCGTTACTTATTTTTATAATTAATAAATAAGTAATTATTGTACAAGTAATGTTTGAAATATAAGTTATTATTGAAGTCTGTATATTGAGAAACCAGAACTTCTTAGCGATTATTGTTGATTTTTACATAAATATAACCATCATAAAAAAGAGTCTAAAAAACAGCAATCATGCGCGAAATTGCGCGGCAGACAGGGTACATTCCGCGTTACGTACGGCCGGCATATGACCGGTTAATAAAAAATGAAAATATTTTTAGTAAAATAAGCAATTACATCTACATATTTTGAAAATGTTTAAAAAAAATTTGCTATTTGTAAATATAAAAAAATTATAAATTAATTATTATTACAGTAGAACCTCAGTAATTTTAAATTTAACAGATTAAAAAATGATTTTACCGTGCGAAACAATTAATAGATCAAAAGAAAAGATTGCAAAATTAATAAAAATCGGGAAAAAATGTGCTAATTTCATTAAAAATAAATATATTTTCACGTATTCTGAAAAAACATTTCGAAAATGTTTTACTATTATGAGTAATCAACGCAAATTAATCACGCAGCCCGAGAATTTCTAGTTTATGTATGATCTATTTGATTGTGTGTAATATCGAACTATTTAATATATTAACATTCGGCGGGTGCTCTATTTGACAACTGCCGCCGTGTGGCTACTATCGGACTATTTGATAATAAGCGTGGCTTTTATATTTGATAATTTGGCAGCGAGAACCGAGTTAGAAAGATGCTTTACACCAGCAGTCACAGACGAAATAGTTTCTAAAAATTATCTCAAATTACGAATTAACGAGTTTAATTATCTATGAAACTGACATTTTTGTATTTGAAAATTTTCAAATTATATTGAATTAATAGGGTTTTACTATATGTATAAATAAAATATTGTAACTACTTTGTGGAATGAGGTCTCGGGGAATGTTATATTACACATCTATTTAAAAATGGACATCTGAAATATCTTACTTGTGTGAATTCTGATCCAGATCAAATAGTTCTTTATGATTTCCTTTAATGACAAAATAACACACTGGAACAGTTGGATCATCTAGAACATCCACTTCGTCTCTTTCTATGACTGGAGGTAGTATAACCCATTCCTCTCCCGGTATGGAGTGCTCCGTGAAGTTTACATACATTATTGTTTGTACAAATCTTGGCTTGTAATGGTTCACATTCTGAACATATATGGTTAAATCAAGATCAGAACTTAAGGGAGTCGGGATGCCGAGATCGTATGCTTCAACTCTAATCTAAAAAAAAAATGGAGCTCAATTTCATACCATAAAACAAGAAAAATTGATTTACTGATAGAAGATTAAATATTGATTAGTGAATATTTTAGAAGCTCACATCATAAATTTTTTGTTTTTCTCTATCAAGTGGTTGCTTGAGTTGGATTATTCCAGTAATTGAGTTGATTAGAAATGTTCTCCAGTTCCCCATGACATCCTGCCTCATGCGATATCTCACTGCTCCATTTGGCCCAACATCTCCATCTATTGCATGCACTTCTACAACATTACTACCAATAGTTGCATTCTACAAGAAAAAACATTATTAATTATCACATTATATTAAGAAGAATTATGGAGTATGGACATGCAGTGTTAAAATAAATTAAATATATTTGAATAACAAAAATGGATTGATAAATATTTAAATTTAAATAAAATATAAATATGCTACGATATTATTACCTCGGGAATTCTTATTGTAACATTCTGTGGGGGGCTAACGAATAATGGGGCGTGATCGTTGTAGTCTGTGACACATATTCCCATCTCTCCAACGACTTTATTTTGAGGATCACCAAGGTCACTCGCTTCGATGATCAATGAATAATTTCCATATCGATCTTTTAAAATCCGGCCTGCAGTAATCTGGGCACTAGAATAGTCATTCGGTAGCTGGTTCACTCGAAAAAGCTCTGTAAATCAAGTATACCATTGTTAAACTCCAGAAAAGGTAAAATTAGTAAATTAGATTGAAATAAAAACATTTTCTATTGAGTTCCTAAATTCATTTATTGAAATTCAATTAGTATTATGAAATAAATGTCATACCAAAGCCTGTCCCACCCACAATACTGAACTTGATTTGTCCATTTCCTGTTTCAGGGTCGTCCGCATCAGATGCGTGTATTGTGGTTATCGAATCGCGAGTAGAATGGAATTCAGTCACAGTTGAGCATTCTTTTGGCAAGCTCAGCACTGGAGCATTGTCATTTACATCTTCAATGTTTATTCTGAAATTGCGTAAACAATGTCAAGACAGACTATGTGGTTTCGGTGAAAAATTCACAGAGAATAATATTAACATAAATATTGGGAAATCAGAGATTGTTCAATAAGATAGACATGCTTCTAGTTTTTTTAAATTGAAGAGTAGTATTTTACAAGTCAGATACACATCTAATGAATGTTGAACATACACAATTTGCTTGAAAGCGTTTCTGCTTTCACCACTGAGATATCCAAATTGGTAGTTGTCCCAGGCTTCAATTACCAAGGTAAAAGAAGGTTGCGTTTCTCTGTCTAGCCAATCTGCTACACTTAGTGTTCCATTGTCTGCGTTTATTAAAAATTTTCCCTGTAAAAAAGTTACTTTTAAGAATATTATATTTTAAAATTTATTCATTTACATAATATAAAAAAAATGACTTATGAGAATATTATATTTTAAAATTTATTGATTTATTTATTTAATACGATAAAAAAAAACTTTGAGGAATACAGTAGACTCTCGACTATCCAGGGTCACAATAACCGGGTTGTGGATTAACCAGAACAAAAGATTCCGATTTTTTTAAAATATTTTGAATTCCTTTCCACCGGATTATAATTAAAAATTTAATATTGATAAATGTGAATAAATATATATTTAATACCTGTGTAGATATTCGATCCATTAAATATGTAATTTTACCGAACTCTCCCGAATCTGAATCCCGCGCTGCTATGACAGCTAGGGGCGTGCCTGGCGGAGTGTCTTCTAAGACGTTGATGCTACCAGATTCAAATATGAAGTAAGGGTTGTTATCATTTTCATCCAAAACCTATAAGAAAAATCGTGAAGTCTTTATGTATATAATGTATGCTTTCAGCAACTCTATAAATATAGTATAAATATTATGTGACGGTAACTCCATATTTACTTGACTTATATTTAAGACTAGTCAGATTGTAAAATTGCAGAACATTATTTACTTATTAGTACATATTCATATTACATTCAACATATAAAATTATAAAAATTCTTAAAATTACCTGGATAAATAAATCGACCAGAGAAGACCTCGGAGGTACTCCAGAATCGGTAGCTCGCACAGTTAGGTTTAACCAAGGATGCATTTCATGATCTATTTTATTAGCCACCAATACCTCACCACTGTCAGCTTCCAAATGTACCAATTTCATTATCTCCGCTGGACCTAAATAATATATGTATGTACATATAAATATATATATACTTTTTAAAGATGTTTACGTGATGTGATGAAAATCCAAAAATTAAGATTAACCTTTCCCATACGGTGCTAAAATTGAAACACTCGTTTCTGTGCTGTAAACACAGTGTACGTATGGCATTTTTTCGATTTTTAAGTCTGACAAATATGATTATTTTACATTTTTTACTCATATTAATCACTAAAATAATAGTTGATATGTGAATATAATGTGTCAATTATTGTATAAAAGTGCTAAAAATTAGAAAAAATCATTAGCCATCACAAATGACAGCATAAAGACGAGTAAGACAGGTCTGCTCTGGATAGTTGCGCAGCTCTAATAAAAAGCGAAGATCGGTAATCAGCCGAATCTGGCGCACTGTGCTCTGCATACCATGAATTGCGCTTCCCGAACCCCCCACCCCTATAATATGTACATATTGACAAATTAATGTAATTTTTTGAGAAAACCGTTAAGTATTTTATTGAATACATAAATATATTATGGAGGAATACCCAAAATATGAACTCTCTATTTAGTATATTTCCAGAGGTATTCACATAATTAGAGGCAATGCCAACTCAGTTTACAGCACCGGATGGGAGGGGTTAAGAATCAATCAATCTGTTATAATGAAATTCTATAAATAAATTAACCGCTTCTAAACACTCATTTAAGTATTTGGAAAAAACAACCTTGGTTACCTTCTAGAGAATAAATAATTGATCTGTTTTTATCCACATCATCCGCTACAATATTTACTATAGTTGCGCCATTTTTTGTATTTTCTGTAATTGATTTTTTATAGAAAGGTCTTCTGAATCGAGGGTTATTGTCGTTTTCATCTTCAATTATAATTGTCAAAGTAGCTGCAAATTTCAAGATTTCAAAATGAATATATATTGAATTTTTTTACGTACATACTAGGAATTCAGATAATGAAATTAAAATATAGATTTTAAAAATAAAATGCCAAAACCTAAATTTTTAAGAATAATAATCCAACTAACCAGAAGCCGTTTGTTTTGGGCCACCAGTTACGGCCGCTATATCCTCTACGATTAATCCCAACCGGATAACCTCCACCTTTTCTCGATCCAATAGACGAATCACTCGAAGCATTCCGTCTAAAGGATTCAAATCCCAAGGGGCCATATAATCGTATTCTGCTATTTTCACTACAGTTCCTTCTTCATTCTTGGCAACACTGTTGTCAGGATCCAAATGGTATCGGAGAACTGGCATATTATCCGGATCATTAGCCACAGCTCTGAATACATAAGTACCCACCTAGTCGTAAAAAATGGGTTTATGAAAATGAGAAGATAAATGATTAAAATGAAATATAAATTTTTCAAAGCAAGAAAACACTTTGTGGCTTGACATTATAAGAAATTTAAGAAAAAATTACACACTATGTTTTAAACCACTTAATTGCTATATATTTGTCAACTAGTTTCGGTTGGACTCAACCTTCTTCAGGACAATTACAATATAGACAGTCTATATTGTAATTGTCCTGAAGAAGGTTGAGTCCAACCGAAACTAGTTGACAAATATATAGCAATTAAGTGGTTTAAAACATAGTGTGTAATTTTTTCTTAAATTTCTTGAAATATAAATTTTAAAATTATTCCTTGTTTATTATTTGTATTATTAATTAACCTACATATATAGATATGTATCTTATTGTTCTTGTCATTAAGGTATTTTTAATACATTTTATTCCATTAGTTACAACTTATAAATTTATATTGCACCTATTAAGATGCTATAGTTATTGGAGAATTGGCATCTATGTGCGAGGGCGCTGTATGAAGACACGGTTATCAGTTTTGTCGATAATAAATTAACATATTATGTAGCTTAATGTGACAAACCTGTGTATTTTCTCTAACACTTATAGAACCAGGATCAATAAATATAGGAGATTTATTGTTGACATCAACAATGGAAATATTTACAAGAACTGCTGCATTCAATTGTTGATCTCCGATCCCTCCATCTAATGCAATCTAAAAACAAAATTATCTTCACAATAAATGATATGTACATCAATTTGTATTTTTGAAAACATTTAACTCTCATCCAATATGAGAGATGCATTCTTCAAAATTTGTGCATTTGGTGAATCTATAATTGTATGTATGTATTTGGATTTTTTTTGAGACATGCCTTTTCGGATTCAATAATTGTAAATTGAGGAAAGATAAGCAGTACTGTTTTAGTAATAGAGTAAGCATGACAAAATCATATTTATGTACATTCAGTGATGTATGTGGTTGATGGTGCGAATGAAAGGTGCAGATGAAGAAGAGTTATTCTGACAACATGGAATGATGGTTACTCTCTAATATGTAGGTATCGTTTTCAAAATCAAGTTCTTGTTAAAATTGTCACAAAAATATAAACAACAAATACAATTTATATCGCAAAGATCAATTTACACTGCACTGCAAACAACAGTATACACAAGTACTCTTTTAACTAAAAAATAATAAATATTGTACTAATATGTAATAAGAATTATGGAATCAGAACTCACAACAGTCAAGGCATATTTGTTGCTCTTGGGATCTGTCCTGTCAGGATCCAAGTCCGACCCTGGAGCCACGGAGATAATTCCGCTCTCGGAACCAATAACAAATTTATCCCCGGCACCCTTTTGTATTCTGTATACTACTTGGTTGTTGGGAGCAGAACCATCACTGTCAAAGGCCTTCACCTTGTAGAAAGAAATATAAAAGTTAACAGTTTTATATGGTCTATACATGCTATGTAACCAGATTGTGAATAATTCTAATACTGTGGATTTATAAAAGTGACATCCATCTCCGTCGCTAACTAAAGCATTTTCAGCCGTAGCAAAAAAAATCAATCAGCATTGATATTTAAATAATGTTGTCAAAGTAGAGAAACAGGTTGCCAAGTAATGTAAGGTGTACAACACTGTGGCGTAAAAGCAATGCAAGCTTGAAAAATAATTCCTAATGAGTTAATTCATGTAAATTTTCAAAGTCTCCCATGTTAGTGAAGTGTTGTGAAGCGAAGTCCACCGAAGTAAGAGATTATAATCTTTTCTCAAGAGAAAAACAAAATACTAATGTTCTCCTTCCTTAGACATTACCCCCTATTCTCAGGATAACAATATTGTTATAATAACGCACTTAAAAATAGTTGGAATGTGTTTATTCAAGTACATCTAAAGTTTCTATGAAAAATGTCAAGATGTGTTTAATGTAAATATTTCTATTATATTGGAAATATTGGCAGTATGTCAAGACATGTGTTTAATGTCAATATTTCTATTATATTGGAAATATTGGCAGTACGTCAGTTTTATTATATTGGAAATATTGGCAGTATGCCAAGACATGTGTTTAATGTCAATATGTCACAGTTAATTAGCAGAAGTAAAATTGGTGAAAATAATAAGGAAGCGCAGTGTGAACGGCTCCTTATCCTCCAAACGAGTATGTTACGCCCACCTGTGGGTGTCACTTATCATTTATATGCAATCGGTGACATACTAAGCGTTATTTGACATTTGTCTCATTATTTGAGATATTGATTATTGGGATTGTATCGTGATTCGACAGGCAGCCATCGGCACTAGGTAACAGTTATATCTCCGTACCAATCATCGATACAATCAGATACAAACAAATCTTAAATAACTACAACATGTGTAAATGGTTAAAATAATAGTTTGATCATCATTAATTTCTGCCAACTTTAAAAAAAATTAATTACTTATTTTATGCAATATTCATCACGTCAAAATTAACAATGTGTACAATGTTATATCACGGGGGTCAAGATTTACATGATTATGGTTATGATATCCGAGAATAGAGTCATACTACAAAAATACTGAAATATATTTCCATTTTCAATCTCTTCGATTAAAGTATGCTGCACTGTGAAAATAGGATTAGGGCACTGGAAGAAGTTTAATCTGGAGATATTTGAATTATTGTATAAAAAAAACAATTACAAATGTACCTACCTCTAAAACTGGTGTTCCGCCCGGCATATCCTCAGGTATTGATCTCTTGTAAATCATTTGTTGAAATAGTGGTGCATGATCATTAACATCCTGGACATATACAGTGACAGGAACTTCGGCAGACAATGAGGGAACGCCAAAATCTCGAGCACGCACCTATTCAAATTAAAAGAGATTTGACAAAAGTACAGTAATATATTATTACAATTTAAGATTGCAATGTTCATAAAGCTAAATATTTCACACTGCGTATATGCATTTGCTCGTCATCTTTGTACTAGTTTTAACATATGTATATGAGTATATTTTTCACCAATTTCAAAACAACGTTTGACACAACTTGGTTACAAAGAGTATAGACGTACCACTATAACTTGGCGTGCAAGGGAGGGCGTCGCTGTCGCGTAACAGAAGTTGTCAGGGTGTAAATTTATTACACAATACATAATGTACAGAATGTCCGGTGACCGGTGTCGTATTAAATATAGAAATTTGGTCGGGCAGCACTAAAGAAACCATGCAGTAATGGCGGCCGTTCTATCTGTCAAACTGTCAGACGGTAATATCGGTCCATTATTCGCTTTTTCAACTTTGTAAAACTTTAATACTTCATTGGCAATTGTTCTTGCACCATCACGGACTGTTTAGGATGTTTTGGACATAATAATTCAGTGTATATTGGTAATCAAGATGACACAGCTCGCGCTCAAAGACGATAATGAACCTAATGACAGGGCGAGAGGTTACCGCCGGGTGCGGGCGGGGCGGGTTTTAGTTTAAAATTCGCCACACGCCAAGTTACGTTGGGCAAGAAATAGCTTGTTGGTCTTGTGGTTAGGACTCTCGCCTCGTGATTCAAAGGTCGCGGGTTTGAACCACACTCCAGACCAGCAAGTTAGTCCTATTTTCATAGCATAAGCGTTTAGCTTAGTTTGAAAATAGTAAGAATATTGATGTGACACGTATTCCGTGTTCGCATCTATATTTAATAAAAAAATAATTTAAAAAACTATCAATGTGATCCTAGCTAAGGCTTCTTCCAAAATCGAATTTCAAGTCAATTTTCAATATATTTTCAGATGTTATTTATAATACATAATGTTGTTTAAAGTACAGAACATATTTTTTTATATCTATACTGATATATAAAGAAGTAAAGTTTCTAAGTTTGTATGTAGGAGGTAATCTCTGAAACTACTTCAAACCAACCGATTTCATAAATGCTTTCACCAATATTTAGAATGGACTTTCAAGGTGGATATAGGCTATATATGTATTATCCCGTTAAAATAAAAGGGCTTTTTGTGGTGACCTATTTTACAACTAAAGTCGACGAAAAAATGGCGGAACAATGTGTTTTTTAAGACGGTAAGAGATATTTAAATACTTTCTATAGAGAAGTTGTAGAACTCAAAAAGTTCTATAAAAAAGTCCGCAATGACATATATCTATATGTTAAGGTTAATATACAAATTGATAAATTATGACTAAAAGCTACTAAAAATCAAATAATGATATTAATAAAAAGGCAAATATGACTTAAATTCTAAATTCAAGAGACCCAAAAAAACATTTCTGAGTAAGTCGAACCCCGTTAATTCGAAGTTAATTGCTGCAGAATTTTTTTTTCGCAATTGAATTGAAATCGCGATTGATTGCGAAATTCACAAGAAATCGTAAAACTCATGAAAAGAATGTAAATTTCATGAAAAATTAAGTTTTTTTATATTCATAGACCCCTCGGGTCTTGTATCTTTTTTCTAAATAAAAAAATAAGATTTTCAAGAAATCATTTTGAAAATGCAATATTTATTACCCTAATTCAAAGATTGCGCCATTTCTATTACTAAAGTACTTGAATTTTTTTCATAATACATAATATTAATATTTTGGAACTTGCGTGCTTTAAAATTTTTGAACTATTGGGGTTCCAATTAATGTGGTTTTACTGTACACGAGTGTAATAGGTTTTTTGTTATAAAAATATCTTACAGTTAGTTGTATGGGCCGGACATTACTGTTATCCCCTGGTAGCTGTTCAAAATCCATCGGACCAATTGGCTTCAAAACTCCTGAATGAATGTTTATTGTGAAATTGTCTTTATATTCACCATTCACAATGGAATATTCGACGCGACTATTTCTGGTGCCTATCAATCAAAACATAAAAAATTAGGCAACAATCTAAGCATTGTTTATACATTTGTGATTTTTTTTGTTTTTAAAATACCATTTAAATCTGCATCTCTGGCTTCCAGCATGAGCGGGATTTCAAAATGTTTTTCGCCTTCCAGCAGCCTGGCTTCGTATTTATTCTGGAGGAACACCGGTGGATTGTCATTGACATCTTCAATGTTGACAACCAGCTGCACGGTATTCCTGTTGCCCTGACCCAAATCATCACGGGCTTCAACAGTCAGGTAGTGTCTAGCGACGAGTTCTCGGTCAAAACTATTTCCACCCGGAAGTTTCACAGTAATAATTCCAGATACTGGGTTAAGATTTAGTCTGAAAAATATAAAAATAACATCATAGTATCTTTATTACAAGATATACTGAATCATGTCATAGTCATGTCATGTCATGTACCCTTGGGTATCGTCTGACAGTTTGGTCACAATTGACTTTTTGTATAAAAATTCTTTGAATAATTTTGCTTATAATTACAAAAATGTTTAATTTCCTGGTAGTTTAAGAAGACAACATTAAAATAAAGCTATATTTTAGTAACGCATAAAATATTTGTGTTGCTTTAAATACAAATAAAATCACGAAATTCTCAGAAGAAATTGAAAAATCAATATTCATTAATATTGAAGCTCAATATCTCAATTTGATGTGAATGCTAGAAGATACCCTGTTGTTGCAAGGGCATGACATGTAATGGTTTATGATGCAGTTCGAGTGATTATCTCATTACACAAAGCAGTTGTACATAGCATTTCATCTGAAAAATTGAATAAGGCAAAATATGGAAGGAGAATAAAAGCTACATTTATATGTACTAACTAAATTAACAAACCCTTTATATTTTATATGGGTCATACATCGTAGACCAAAATCTTCCTTTGTTAGGGAAAATCTGTTTTGTACCAGACCTTTGCTGAATTTAGTTACAAATTTGTAGCACTTACAGATGGGCTATCCCTCCACCCAGATTGGTATAACGTATTCCTCGGGTGCCATAATTTCCAGAATCTTCATCCATAGCCTGCACCCAGGCCACAGTGGTGCCCACTCCGCAATTTTCAGGGATAGACACGTCATACATTGGCTCTGTGAACTCGGGGAAGTTGTCATTCCCGTCTCTTATGTGGACTGTTATAGGGACAACACTGAAAATTAAACATTTCCTTAAGTCATACAAGGGCTGTATGATAAGTAAAGGTCTTTTCATGTAAGCTTGCAATTGAGTTAGTGTGGGCACAGTGTGTAATACACGCATTGTTTCGTTGTGTTAAGTTTAGGGATACGAGAGACGCCCCTTTAACAATTGCAAGCTTATATGAAAAGACCTATACAATTCACTGGTGTGAACGGTACTTGCTTTTTCAAATTTATTTGTTTACTAGCTATAACTCATCAGTATGTATTTATTTTATGTATAAAAAAATTTTTACTATAAAAAAGTTACAGACGTTACACGAAGTTACGGAGACAGACGGACAGACAACATAATTATTGTAACTGGGTTATTGTCACAGGACGTGACTGGGAGGCAAATAAACCGCTAAAACAATTTTGTTTTGATTAATTTCACCAAAAAGTCACTGGACACAGACTTTACCAGAGAACTGTTCTTAAATTTACGGTCACTAAATGTTTGTAGAATATTTCATACACTTATTATCCAATTTCTTAATTCGCACTAATTATCTTTAGTCGTTTGTCCGAAGAACACTTTTTAATACTCTGTTTCTATCGCATCAATCACTTTCTTGAATATTCTTTCAATTTTTCACGTAAGCATTTCTCGCTCGCATTGTCGGTAGGTACTCGCCCAATATGTCACTCGGTTTACAATGCGACGGCCAGACTTTTTCGCTACGATTTATCGCTGGTGATGATGCGTTGATTAAAAGTCAAACAAAGACTCCTCCACCGCACGTATGCCAGTCCTTTTATAGGTGACACCGCTTTCCAGATGTTTTGACGACTTTCTTCACACTTCCAGAAGTGTGAAGAAAGTCGTCTAAAACTAGTGTTCACAAGAGTGTCCTAGACGATTCCAGAGTATTTCATAGTGTTGTTGTCTTCAAGGATTTCCAGAGACTTCGATAGTATGAAATTCCTCCAGATTGCAGGATCTCGTTACAAAATGTACATATATGCGACAAAGCATTTTACAATAAAAACAACATGTATAAACATCAGTGATAAAGATTGGTAGCAAAAAAATCACTGATGGAATAAAAAGAAAAATAACATCATAACATGTTTAAATAAATACAAAAATAAAGTTACAATTATATTCAATCATGCGCATTGTGCGCGACAGCATTAATATGAGTTTTACACGGTTAGATTTACATTAAAAATTTCTACACTACTGTATACATATATTACAAAGATTCTGAATTCTGCAGAGTTATAGTCGAATACAGCGAAATAAACTCCGTATTGGAAATATTATTGGTAAGATAAAATAGTGTAGGCACTCTTGTGTTTCTAGTAGGTGATGTACATATATTGTATATTGATCATGTTTATTATTTATTATGTATATTGAGCATATACATATATCGATCATGTTTAACCCTTTGCACTCAAAAGTATTTTGGTACGTTATTGCTCGTTTCTCGATCAGATTCTTATTACTATTACTATTTAATTATACTACTATGATTCTGGTTGAATTATAATGAAAATTAAAATAACTAATACTTCAAAAATATTGAGAAATAAGACTTTATTTTCTTGCCGCCATAGTGGCGACACTCGATTAATACGGTGAACCATGCTTGCCGCCTCTATGGCGACACTTAAGCACTAAGGTGAAGAGTGCAGGGCTGTCAAACATAGACATAATTAAGCGGATGAAAAAGCAAATAAAATTACCAATGATCAACGGAAGTTAGTTGCATTGCATATAAATAAAATACATAATTATGTATTTTATGTTTGTATATAAATAAAATACATAATTATGTATATAATACATATTAAGATGTGCAAAAACATTTTTTAGTACCTTTTCTTGGGATCCGACATCACAGTTTCCTTTGCAATAAGTGAAAAATTCATGACAGTGACCTGTTCATAGTCGAGGTAAGAAGGATCAGCAACTCTTATTAGAAATGAAGCTTCGTTAACACCTCGAGCTGGGGTTACTTCAAATACACCATTGTCACCTTCCAAATATAGTTCAAATGTTCCATTTTTACCCTGAAAATGTGTGAAAAATATAGTTTATTTTTATTTTGAATATCTCGCATTATAGCTTTATTTTAATAGAGATTACATTGAGGTTTATTGGGGAATAAAAATGCCAGGGAGGTTTGGGTGAAGAAAATTTTTTTAAGGACCTGTTTATATTTTTAATTTTGAGACAATGCAAGTTTTAAAAAATACATTTTCAAGAAGCATCTCAAAGGCAATAGGTACTACAAAACACAATTTCTTCGACAGAAATGATTCAAAGTTCAAATAAATTTTAACTGCTTTAATAAAATGTACAATTTCACATCCTTCACAAAATGAAACATTCAAAATATTAATTGTTTGACGTCTTTTACCTGATCATAATCGAATACTTCGGGAATAGCATCTTGTAGGAATGTGATGGGAGTGTTCTGCTGAGCATTCTCCACCACTTCACATACATATCTTTTGCTACGGAATTGTGGAGTTTCATCATTCACATCCGTCAATATAATTGTGACTTCAGTTGATGCAGTAGGCAGTGGATCGACCACCAGGGATTCTTCCGTCGCCTAAAATAAATAAAATAATATAGCGAGATTATCTCGTTTATTCACTTATTAAATAATGCTTTAGTTACAAAAAATGAAGCTT
The DNA here is from genome assembly GCA_016648135.1 of Agrypnia vestita. Taxonomy (NCBI): domain Eukaryota; kingdom Metazoa; phylum Arthropoda; class Insecta; order Trichoptera; family Phryganeidae; genus Agrypnia; species Agrypnia vestita. Next base: position 204,350 of record JADDOH010000972.1, on the reverse strand, counting down.
ACAAGTATCTCCAAAATGTAGGCACCATTGTTATTGTCAGGATCTTCTCTGTCCAACGAATCGACGGTAAAAATGATTCCTGAAGTTCCATCGATATCAAATTGATCTTCACCACCCGATATAATGCTATAAGATATTCTATTGTTGACACCGCGGTCGCCATCGATTGCGTTAACTGAAAATTGAGCGAGATCGTCAATGATGTAATAAACATACGTCAATTGAGACCATGATGAAAAACAAGGTGCCAAATTTTAGGGATGGGCGTTGAATGGACGGACTAGTTGAAATCAACCGTTGACGTTGCATCGACGCGTCGACCGTTTACGTTTATCGCATGGACTAGTTGAATTCGTAGACGGTGGACAGCGGACGCCGTGGTCGGTGGACGATTCGAGATGAACACAATGCAAAGCAACGAGCGAGAGCAAGACAAAACGTCTCCGTTTATTTCTCTCTTCATCTCTCGCTGTCGACTTGTAGGGTATTGCTTGTAGGGTATTGCTTGTAGATGCCATAGACGTCATAGACGGCTCGACGGGTAATTTCATTTCAACTCTAAAGTACACTACCATAGAGTGCAGATCTGTGTACACGAACTATGACTAGAGATTTGAAATTTGAATACATGCGTAGGGCGAGATAGGCTTAATAAGCTATTATCTATTATTTTTTTACTTGATTTTTTGTGATGTCACGTGCGACGATTCGGTTAATTCCCAATTTTACGCTGTATAAAATAAAACAATTCTGTTTAATTATTTTATTTTTTATTGAACTAATATTTTACTGCTTACACCTGATATTGTTGTGTACACTTACTTCTTTCTTTATTATATATAGAAAGAAGTATATAAAACAATATGTAAAAGCCTATAATGTGCGTAAACAAATAAATAATAAAATATTTCTTTTTACATATAAGCACAAGTAGCGGTTTTACTTTCCACGAAACTATATTCCTTCGAACTTCTTTAAATTTAAAAAATTAACGTCATAAAAATAGCCAACGATTGAGCCGTCGAGAAGCGTCGCGTTGAACCGTAGACAGTTGACCATCGTCCCGATGTTTACATAGAACGTCCGCGACGTCCACGTAACGAAGTTGACGCGTCAACTAGTTGACGAATTCAACTAGTTGATCGTCTCGTCGATGGATGGACGTGGACGGTCTCGTTTCGTCGACGGTAAATACGTCGACGACCCATCCCTACCAAATTTGTAAACAATTGAAACAAATACGCGCGCCAAACTAGTAAATTCAAAAACATAAACAAGATTAGGGATGGGTAAATAATATCGATATGTCAATACATCGATTTTTTTTAAATATCGATATTTATCGTCGATATTTTTTCTTCGCGACATACCAAATATCGATATTTTTTTTCGAGTATCAAGTTAGTATGTTTTTCCATATTTTTTCCGGCGACCTTTTTTTTTGTCGCCGATATATTTTTCTTTGATATATCGATATAAAAAAGTTACCAAAACTTTTTTCCTTTTGTTACATTTTCGGAAAAAATAATATCGATATATTTTTCTCGATATATATCGATTATTTTCGATACTTATTTAAAATATCGATTCTATTTATCGACGGCTCCTACGTATAATATCGTAACCCACAAATTGACGATTTTGAGTTTTTTGTGTATACACATGTGTATTTAATTATATCTTTAATTCCAAGAAAGAAAAATAAATATTTTGCAATAAATAACGTTTTATTATTATAAAAAAAATTTTTTTTCATTCTAGGAATTAAATATATAATTAAAAACATATGAAATACACAACAAACTCAAAATCGTCGCTTTGTGGGTTACGATATTATACGTAGGAGCCGTCGATATATCGATATTTTTTTTCATTTACCCATCCCTAAACAAGATTACTCTTTTATCTATGACAAGATTTAATGCATAAAAATTAATATAGTACGTCTATGATCAGAAAGAAATCTTTGTTTTATTATCTCTCAGATTTCAATTTGTCTTTGACAAAGAGTCGAGTTGAAAATGTACCTTGTAGGACAGATGTTCCAATGGGAGAATCTTCACTAATTCTCGTAACAGGTGTGACTCCAACAAACTCCGGAGGTTGATCTTCGACATCTTGAACTTTAACTAAAATTGCGGCAGTACCGGTGTTGACCCGTCCTTGGTTGGCCCTATCCGTTGCTAAAATTCTTAACTGATACAAAGACTTCTTTTCGTAATCTAAGCCCCCTACGAGGCGTATTATTCCTTTTCCATTTTGAGTTTGTATGGAAAATAAATCAGAATCTCCATCAAATTCTTGTAAATTGTAGACGACCTGCAAAAATAGATTAATTTATTATGTTATTAAAATTTATTCAATCTACATGTTTTCATAATCATTTATTTTCATTTCTATCTACCTACTTGTTATTTAATGAAACTTTAATTAATTAAATTATTTGATTATTAGTTAATTGATTTCTCGCATTAATTGCCATTTATTATCACATCGATAGTTAATATATTGTCATCAAATTTAAAAATGATTGATTGGAAATAAAGAAAATAATTCAAGTTTTGAAAACACTGAACCAGCTTTAAAAAAACTCGCGGCCGATAGCTTTTGAATATTATACTCTGGTGAAGGTGATTGACAGGTGGTGACATTTATGTATTTACTAGAAAGCGATGTCATACACAGGAACAAATTTTTAAATAAATTTTAGGGATTTTTTATTTTTACTTATTAAATATAACATACCGTTTAATAAATTTCATTTTATTCTAGGCTATTAAATATATAATTAATACAAGAAGTTTTATGCGCTGTACTTCTCCAAAAAGAGATAAACTCTTGTGCTCGGAGAGGGAGGGAGAGGAATTCAAAATGTATGTTTTTTTTCGCGTTAATCGTTTGGTTCACGCAGTTTTTTTTAAACGATTCATCAAGGTTTCATTGAAACGTATTTATATCAAGCAGATTCTTAACAGACTCTAGACAGAATCGAACGAGACTAAAATATATGAAAATATTTAGTCAGAAAAGAACAATGGACACCAAAGCATTTTACGCCAGAGTTCAAGGTTATTTGTAGGTCATTTATTTTATCCTTTGAAACATCACCACTACAATAATTGACATAAATTTAGGCCGCGTTTATATTACCTACCTGCAACAATGAGCCTTTCAAAGGAATAGAAAAGATACAGCGAAACCCCAGAACAAATATAAAAATGTAATAGATTTCATATGGTGTTAATTTCATGCAATTTATACGTATTTCAACATGTAAATAATAGTTCTTAAAAATGCGTTACGTGAATGTATCGAATATGTTTTTCTGGTTTACCCCGTCTATCTTGTATGGGTATATATAAATTATAAACATCGTTTGAATTTTATTTCATGTTCAGATGGAAGTTTTTTTTTAGTTTGTGGATAATAAAAACGATATACCTACATATTGTACCTACATTATCGTACGTAGGTACTTCTCTACATCGGACATATTATATTTCTTCCTCGGTGCCTACAAAGAAACTGAATGCCCGAAATAATGTTTTTATCTTAATATAAAGTACGTATATACTCATACGTACCTGCATTTGTAACGCATTATTTTTTAGCAGTTTCGTGACACATTTTACCCGGGAAAACTTCATTCTATGTTCTTAAGCTAAAACCGACGTTGGGTGAAGTCTAGTAGTAGTACCCTCCAATATTTTCCACTTTATAGCAATCTGAATATGAATATTTTCAAAAACTCCATAGAGATTGTATAAAACTCGCGCCCGCACAAATTTATAGGTATAGTTGCCGGCAAACTTCTTGAATTTTTTTGGCGTAGTGGGGAAATGCGCAGAAGACAAAATTTGGGTCTCTTTGGTGGAATGGTACATGCGAAAACTTCCCCCCACTACGCCGTAAAATTTCAAGATGTTTGTCGGCTACTGTACTCATGTATTTGAGAAAATAAAATTTCACATACTTTCCAAATCTTTCGGTCTTCAACTTGTTAAGAATAATATTCAGAAAATAGTACATTTTTCATTTTTGCCTGCATGTTGATCCGAGTTGAAATAGATATCTACTGTCCCTTTCACTTTGGTATCTACAGCCGGCTCTACACTACTAGCGAAGTCGGCCGAAGTTAAGCGAATACGATAGCGTAGAGGGGTACTTCGTGCTACTTCGGCTCGCCTCGGACGAATTCCGAAAGTTGTCGGTTTTTGCGCCGAGTCAAAGGAATCGAAGTGACCCGAAGTTCGTGTGAAGTACTATTCTATCGGGCAACTGAGTTCCTCGCAGTGTGTAGACACATACTTCGGATTTCGGGTTACTTCGGACTTCGGCCGACTTTGCTAGTAGTGTAGAGCCGGCTTAAAATAGAGAGGGCGTCGAGTGTCACCTCAATACAAACGATAATACCACATGTCTACCAACCGATAACATTGCATTTATATTCCCCTAACTAAAATATGTAACGGTCAATATAGACAGTTGTTTAGTGAAATCTTAGATTATATACAAACTAACTTACTTTAAGAGTGAAATGATATCATGAATTTAAAAACAACTTATGTTAACAGTTAACAGTGTCGCTCTCCCGACACTTTAAAACTTAAAAGTCATCAAAGTAGGTAGGGTGATTTCGTCAGTGTTTCGGCCACCTTCAGTAGTCGGCCACCAATTACTTCAACTTGAATAAACTTGACACTCGCAATTTAATTCAATAATATTTTTGAATGCTAAGAAGTCGGCCACTATTCCGCGAAAGAAACACAAAACTGCACCATCTTGCGTTTATTTTAGGTATCATTTAAGTAGTAGGTACACAAAAAAATGCCGGTGGTTATGAGCTATCAATTTTGATTCTGGTTTTTCGGAAACGTCGTTAAGAAAATTTTCAAACTTTAAGTAGAAGTTGAATTAATTTGTTTGCACTGTATAAGTAGCATTTATCGTCAAAAAATGAACTAAATTTACGAGTTAAAATGATAAAACAGACATTTTCAATATTTTTATGTTGAAACTCGTGCGGTCGGTTACTGGGACAATTTTTTCTACAAAATCCAGTGATCGGCCGGGGTGGCCGACTACTGGCGGCGTATATTGGTTTTATTTTTGTCTCTCACGCTGTTAATGATACAAAATTTACTAAGATTTTATGTGTTATGTTTGTGAAAATAGCAATACTATCTAATAGCCAGTGGTCGGCCGCTAGTTACCACATTGATAATATGTTTTTTTAACTTAAAAGTGTGGGGCCGACAACTGGATGACGTGTTAAAATTGATGTATCATTGGTCGGCCATGCAGCGTCTTAGGACGGTTTTGGTAGATGAAATTTATCTTTTATCATCCCAATGTTAACTAAATATAGAAATTATTAATTTTGTATCAATGGCGACTAAAACTAAAATACGTTTTCCATCAGTATCCTGATGATAGCCTTCAAAAAGCCCTTTAAGCAGTAAGAGAAGGAAAAAATACGCGCAGCTTGTCAGAAATTTATGTTCCTAGGGCAAAACTGCAGGACCGAATCAAGGGATGGGTATTGGAAAAAACACGTCAAATGGAAACAAATCACTTTATATTGTTATCTGACGAAAACAAAATTGTTGAATCTTTAATAATCTTATAATAGCATTAGCAAAATGTCATTTCCCTCTAAAAAACAAGAACTCCGACTACTGTGCAGCAAATTGTGAAGACAGAAAAAATAAAAACACGTTTCTAAGATGAAAAACCGGGAGAAAGATGGTATTTATTATTCATACGCCGGCCAGAATTGCGGAAAGCATTATTAGCGCGTAGGTACTAAGAATAGGCAAATTGTATAAGAAGTTGGTTTAAGGACTTGAAAACCCATCTAATAGAAAACAACGATGAAGATGTATTAGAAGACCTTAATCGGATTATTAATGGAGATGAAAGCGGCTTTAACATATAATAAATTGTGATTATTAGTGTATTTTAAACGTACCTATGAACAAATTGAGACGATTTGTCGATTGTCGATAAAAGGATTTAAGAATAAATTGAAAAAAAAATGCCTGTATAGCGCAAATTTCTAAAGGACATCTGGCAGCCCTGTGCTAAAATCTGATGGCCGATTACTGACGCATAGGTGGCCGACAACTGAAGCATAGATGGCCGACTACTGGCAAAACAGGTTAATTTTAAAAAGCAATAAATATAATAAAAATAAACCTACTGTTCTTTAATACACATGTGTTTTTCTAAACCAACTTTCAAAAATGAACTTACAATGATATTCCAAAGATGACTATTCTGTAAAATGGCCGACTACTAGCACAATCACGCTACCTATATATAAAAAGCTTCTCGACATGGAATATTTAATGCATATTTCATTTAGAATACTTGGATGATACTGTTTTTTATCATTCGATTTGCGTGAATGAAATAAAAAAACATTTAAAAATGTCTACCTACTTGTATATTATCATAAAGAATATTATGATATAGAGTAATTAAATAAAAGTTATGATGAATTACCCGTTTTTACAGGTAAGAAATATAATAAATAAATAAAAATTATAATTTAGTTAGTAAAATATTAATTTATTTTAAAATTATTCAAACGATCTTGATGCTTTTAAAATGTTGAAATGTACATGGGCAACACAATATGTAAGTACGAGTAGGTACATTCAGAATGAATAGAATTGTAGAGTTCACTTCAAAACCATTTCACCACTTCTCTTCAATAGCAGATTTCGGGTCTTGCTATTGAAGATCGCCAATGTTATCATTAAAAAACCTATTTTGCATACGCTAAAAGACATCCGTATACCGTATAATGTATAATAAACAAGTAATACCAAATTTTGACCTACTTTACAGTCGACAAAGTATGCCGAAAACGAACAAATATCTCTCCCAATTAAAATATGATTATCCGGTGTATTATGGTTTTCTTTTTGTGTAAACGTATTATTCAACGTTAAAATTTTTACCAAAAACCTGAAATAGTTTTCATCTACATATTTGGGTCAGAGATCTCTATGCTTTATTACATAATCTCTAGGGTATCTACTTACGCCCATTTGTAAACAAAGATTTCCAATAATTTCAGTAAACTATAAAATAATCGGTTGAAAGCATAATTACCTACTTAATTAGATTTTTGGTACAGGACGCTCTAATTTCGCTCTGAGGACTGACTGGAACTGTGAATACCGTGGTAATTAGGAAAAAAATGTAGGAATAAACATATCACAGTAAGTATTAAGTACAAAGAAAGTATCTAGGTATCTTGTAGGTACCTACCATAATGGGTCTATTTTCATTGTTAAGTATAAGTATTATTTTAAAAGTTGATAAAAATCAGATCTTTTAACATACATCTACTAATTTATTCATTTAATTAAAGTGTTCAGATATAGAATAAAAGTCAATATTTACGTTATAATGATAGAAATATTGACATTCAACCGGTCGTGTGCCAAAGCGCAGATCTGCGCGAAAACTTTTGTACCTACCCCTGTGTGCCACAGCGCAGATCTGCGCTCCCTAGACAGGTATGCGAATTCGGCCTATTTTACCTGCGTTTATGGGTTTTTAAAGCTCATTCTTTGTTGCGTCTTAAGTATTTGAATGAATGAACGAGTTCTATTTGTCAAGTAACCTCATTTGCCGCACAAACCGGAAAAAAATCATTCCAAATGTCGTCTTCGAACCGTGTATTAATTGTGTTATTATCTGTTAAAAAAAGATTTTTTTTTAAATAAAAAAGTGTTAATTTTTTTTATATTCTTTGATATATATAGAACGAAAATATTGAAATACAATATCTTTAGTGTTATTGCTTCCATGGTTTTACTCGATATATATGGGCGTACATTTCTGACAGTAAATTTCGTTACTTATTTTCATAATTAATGAATAAGTAATTATTGTACAAGTATTTATTGAAATATAAGTAATTATTTAAGTCTGTATATTGAGAAACCAGAAACTGCAATTTCTTAGCGATTATTGTTGACTTTTATATGAATATATCTTTCAGAAAAAAGTGTCTAAAAAACGGCAATCGTGCGCGAAATTGCGCGGCAGACAGGGTAAAATATTCCGCGTTACGTACGGCCGACACACGACTGGTTAATACATGTCTCACATTTCTAATATAATCTTTAAGTATATACAAATAAGTATGCCCCGTTTGTTTTGTGCTGGTAATAATCACAGTAGTAAGAATATTGTTCTTCGGAAAATAGGGGAGATAGTAAATTGATTTGGGCGTATTTGAGTCGCACAAAAATGATCTATTGATTTAATTGCAGATGAAGTTTGCAAGGAAAAATGCTCTACAAATTCTACATATTTGAACGTCAAAAAATAGCTGTAAACAACATTTTGGAAATGTTTTTTTTAAATGTATGTAGGTAAATAGATTCGCGAGACGAGTTTCCATTTCTCAAGATATGACAACATATTAGTATTCATAATGATACCTACATTAAAGAATTTTTCTATAATGATAGTTTTAAAACAAAGTTTGGTGCGTACTTGTCCATAAGCTCCTTCGTCTAGATCCGTGGCTTCCACGGAAGTGAGTACGCCGGGTGGTGCATCTTCCTTGACGGTAATGGCAGAAGGGTATGGCTTGAATACTGGTTCGTTGTCGTTGACGTCTTCCACGAGAAGTAGAAAACTCTGGGTGATAAAGTTCCCATCTCCGAGATGGCCGTCGGTGAGCGTCAGCACCAGGGCGTACTCGTCTCTGGTCTAAATTAAACAGAAAAAATAAAACATGACTTGGAAAAAATAAAACAAAAAATATCGAACGCAATCCCAGTGTAATGGGTAATAAACGAACACTCCATTTTAAGATGTATGAAGATATAATAATTTTTAACTCTTGTAAATTAATAATAACTAGCAGGAAAGCAATCGGCGAAACCTGCGGGCGGCTATTGTGGCCACTTCGCGGCCAATGATGGCCGCTGCGCGGCCAATTGTGTTTGCTGTACAGCAAACACAATTGTTTACCCATGCCTACGTCAGCCGCTTCGCGGCCAATTGTATTTGGCAAATTTCCATTTTTGCTATTGTGGCTGCTTCGCGGTCAATGATGGCTGCCCCGCGGCCAGCGACGGCCGCTGCGCGGCCAATTGTATCTAGAAAATTTCCATTTTTGCTATTGTGGCCGCTTCGCGGCCAATTGTGTTTGCTGTGCAAATGCCTACGTCAGCCGCTTCGCGGCCAATTGCATCTGGAAAATTTCCATTTTCGCTATTGTGGCCCCTTCGCGGCCAATTGTATTTGCTGTGCAGCAAACACAATTGTTTACCTATGCCTACGTCAGCCGCTTCGCGGCTAATTGTATCTGGCAAATTTCCACTTTTAATTACGGGTAGTTTAGATATAATTAAGACAACGTATTTATTCAGTTTCTAACCGATTAATAAGTCAGAGCGGAATAAACCACAGTTCGATGGGTAGATGTACCTACTCTCTTCTCTTCTCGCAGTGTTGATTACTTTTATACAACATTATAAAAAATTAATCTAATACAACAATTAATAAAAGATTAATCTAATACAACATAATAAAAAAAATATATATAAAAATATAAAACACGAATGTTCAAAACCAAAAATGTAATTAAAATTTCAACAAACAAAATATTCTCGACCGTAAAAAAAAAATCGATTCTGCCAGGATTCGAAACTGGAATCCTCTGATCCGTAGTCAGACGCGTTATCCGCCGCGCCACACGACTCAACGGGCACCATGGCAAAATTATTGTATACAAATAGAAATCATTATACGGAGACAGAAACAAACGACATTGGTTAGCGTAATTAATATATTGATCCTTTGGTTTTCAGAGTAAAATACAAATAATAATCAAGGCCCCAATTTCGTTGTAATCGAAATAAGTCGATGCGTTTAAGATTTAAACAAATAACTATCTTTCTTTTAACCTCTTGACGTCAACCGGTTTCAATATCTTCGTCAGCATAAATCTTAACCTGAAACGTGTATATATTGTCCTGAAGAAGATGCAATGGTTAAAAAACCATTGTGTAAGTGAAGTTAAGTTTTGATATAAATATGTAGTTAATAAATTACTTAATTTAAATTGAACTTAATTTTAGTTGAAACGTTGTTTGATTAACGGGAATAGGTACCGTGTACCTACCTACATTATGCATTTAAAATTACAAATGTATTTCTCTAGTAAAATTTTTTAAAAGTTTTTTACTCTTGTTTTGAAGAAATTAATCGATTTAGTAATTCATTTTCTCAGTCATAGATTCCACAGACCCATATTATCTGCGCGAACCTTCTTGATTTATAATATGTGCTTTTCATTCGGTCCTAATTTGTTCATTCTTCAATCAAATTGTCGAACTTCCGCATTTGTACCGGAAAGACCGCATTACTACTAAGTATAATTGACATTTTCCAGTTTCTTCTATACATAAGTTACGATATCAAAACTCCATTAGGACCGCTATTCTTAGATCGTATGATAAAAGTCTTGAGTGATAACTGCGTTCGGATATGGTTCATCATTCACTTTTTTCCCGTGGTCGCTTTTTCAATTCTTACTCAACCTCATCCTTAGGCCCTACAGATAACAACGGACCACAGATAAAATAAATATTACGAAATGTCAAGATAATATAACGGTAGACTTCATCAGACTTTATGGTCTGCGAGCGGACATTTTCATGCGAAGAAAATCAATGAGACACAGTTTTCAGAGACCTACGCTGTTTACGTGCAAATCGAATTTTTCGCCTGTCAAAAGTGTTTCCTTCTGCCATACTAGAATGCAAGTCGGTGTGTATTTCCAGCAATGAGAAATTATTTTTACATTTTCAAACTAAAACTATGATTTTTTTGTCAATAATTACGGAAAATTTATATTATTATTCACAATCGAAATATTGCTGTGTATGTTATAAAATACTATCGGTCCGTGTCCGGCGTTGCCAGGTGCTTAGATTTAATTACAAATAGGTTGTGGAGAGGGGTGCTTTTGTTTTGTGCGGGCCTTTTCAATTTCAAATTCAATTCAAAATTTCACTTATAGAGTGCAAATGAAAAAAAATTGGAACGGAAGGTTTCAATATAAGATATCGGGAGAGGGGTCGTATGGCCAAGTAAGAATATCTGTTTTGCATATTCTAAAGTACTGCCAGGTCAGCCATCGTAAGATTTTGTATGACCATGCGAAAAAATTTATTTTTATAATCTATTGAATATAATACCAGCTTCTCCACGTCATAACACATTATGCTGATTTAGCTGAGTGTTCGTTATGAGACTAGTGAATGAATTATTTAAGACTTATTTTGGAATGATTTGTTTATATCCTATTATCGTAATAGTAATATGAATAATTAATATCGATGGCTAACGGGCAAAATGGAATAACCACCATTTGACAACAAACAAACTTTACAGGAGAGAGGTTCAAAGTTAAAAAAATTTACGATTTTTTTCGTCTTTTTTTAACTTTTAAATTCTCTCCTGTAAAGTTTGTCAAATGGCGGTTATACATAGATTTATAAATATGCATGTTGGGGCACGTTAGCCAGTAAATACGTATTAGAAATCCGCTTTGCTTACCTCTCTGTCGAGTTCTTTGGCCAGAAAGACATTGGCTTCGTTGGATGATACGGATTCTATTCTAAGGATGTCGCTCCTGTGCTGGTCCCGGATCCCGAACTGCAGCGCATCCCCGTCCGGGTCCACCGCTCGCAGGCGATATATTAGACTACCTGTTAACATAAACCAATTGAAAAATGTAAGGTAAATGCAAAGTCCTGATTTGTGAAGATTTCTGTTACGTGTTTACGTGTAGTAATGTATGTATGAACAGGTGTGTTTTCAGAAAGAAAAACAGAAAAATGATATGTCTGATGACGAAAATTTTGATGAAAAAAGATGCATTTATATTTAACTGTAAATGGTTACGGATTAGAAACATTAATCAGTCCGCCCTATACCTCCGCGGGCACAGGTCGCTCTCCTCATGACGTTGAATAAGACTTCAACGAAACGTCGAGAATCGTCTCTCGAAAAAACATACGGTTTGTATAAAATATCCGTAGCCATTTACAGCTAAATATATCTAACGACCGTAATAATAAAATTAACTCTTTAATAGATGTATATTGTAGATGTATATTTATCATATTAGATATGTCTGCAAAGGTAACATGTAAATAAATGTGTGTAAATCGTTTGTATGTTCGTATTAGGGCCGGTTGCGTCAACTTGGATCATAGTAATCTTCGTAAAAACCTATTTTTTTGTGAAAACGACTTGTGTGATTGGTGGAAAACGCAAAAATCGGTGGTTCGAACATATCGGCATAAACTCCCGCGTTATTATTATATTTTGGCTAGACATTCACGACATGATAATAAAACTGGAGTCCAGTAAATCATCTGATTAGGTTAAATTAGTACATGTATATATTTTTGATATATTTGTTAAACAGTATCAAAATATAAAAAGTTTAAAAATTTACTACAAGTATTTGCTATCTAAGTATAATTTTATATAAGTATCAATCGGAACCCATAAATGACACAGGCAGATAGTCAGCAGGTTCATTTAAATACGCTGCATTTAACCAAAAATTTTAGGAAGTAAATGAAATTAAAATATTTATCTTGTAATAGGTACCTAAATATTCATAATCCAATTATTATCAAATTATTCAGATTTTAATGTATAGAAATGAACCGCCACTTTGCAATTGATGGAATTGGGATATACCTTCGTATTTATATCTGATTTTATAGATAGAGTGATTTTTTAAAAATATAAAATGCTTCTAAAAAAGAAGTTTTTAAGAGTTCAATTCAATTGTAAAATTGCCACTATTTGCCAAATGATCCTTTTCAAATATATCACCCTCTATAGGTCGATTGCAAAGCTGCGGTTTTGTTTCTATACTCCTCATATCATAATATTCTGTCAGATAAATATTTAATTTCGCTTTTTTTTTCAAAATATGTTTACATAGGTACAACTCGTGCATTCAATGTAGGTACTGACTGCACGCGCTTGTAAAATGGTGGCGGGGAAATGACAGAAAAGATCCCAAAGATTATTAATTTATGCCTTTCAATATTTTCTAAATTAAAAAATATTCTCATACTACCTACTAGTATTTTTAAAGAGGTAATAAAAAAACTTGTTTGATAAATAAAAAATATTAAATCCTTAAATCTCCTTTTATTCTTAAAATACATAAAATGTATTAGTCAAGTTCCAAATTTTTGTCAAAATACCAAACAGATTCGATAATATAGATTAAAAATCTTTTAATCTTTTACTCTTATTAAAAATTCATAAACACGTAACTTTCTCCAAAATAAATTATGAATCGACATTGACTATCTACTATCTACCTACATTAATTTGTTATATCTTTGTTGTATCACGTTACTTTCATCTATCATACGCTGAGTATGCTCGAACCATCGAAGTCTTTCCTCATTCTCTCTGGTACCTATACATATTTTTCATAGTTCATTGTTTTTACTCGATCATTATTAATAAGTGTTTTTCACACAGGTTTCTTAATGATCGCTTCCTACTGTGTTTAATATGCTTTCATCATTTGACATTTCGGTGTGATTCCTGTGATTGCTACAATCATGATATCAAACGCGATATTTCGATTTATTTATATAAAATGAATTATCGTACTAGCATATATGAATACCATACAAATATTTAATACTACAAAATGTTGCACATCAATAAAAGGCCAAAACAAATATTAGTACTTACTTACCTTCATATAATAAACAAACAATCAAAACAATTATAATGGAGGTACTAAGTTTTCTTTTGTAAAAGCCATTATATACAGTAATTTCTTTATGTTTTAAAGTACAGAATATTAACAGGTCGTTAATGATCTTACTGATATTCTTACCTAGTGTGATATTAAAATACAATATACATATACAGGGCGATATCTCCAAGCCTATTTCGCACAAAACTTTATAATACCCAACTAAGCCGATTCTCTCCTCTACTAAGAATGATTTTAAATAACTGTGTGTGCCAACGAGTATTAATTTATAATAATAATCAATGTCTTAACAAGCAAAAAAAATTTGTCGATAACCATTTCGAAATCTAAACGTCTTCTCCGTGTAATGTCATGTCAGCGTTGGCATTCGTATTGCTAAAGTTGCACATGGTTTCCTCAAAGGGAGGAAGTTGTAAGCCGGTTTCTTTGTTGAGACGTATATGGAGGTTCATTGCTTTTTATACACATAAATAACATTTCTCAGCACACAGGAAACATCTCTCTAGGCTGCAGAAGATCAGGTCCGGATTAAGAAACTTGGGGCTCTACGAGAGACATTAAGTCCGGCCCTTTCGAAAAATCTAAATACAAAAAGTTTAATAATGAATGATGTATCGAATTTTTATGTAATCCTATTCTTTATATTATTAATAGTAATACTAGCTGTAACCCGTCAAAATGACAAATCATTGGTTCGCATCTTTGCTAAGCCCTAGTACATATTTATAATATCTTTTTGATGGTCCACGGAGAGGCGACCATAGCAACATACGTAGAGAGGTCGGCTCGGATTTGGTGGCCTGGGGTTCAAGCCCCATCTCCGAGCGTTTAATTGGGTATTTTAGTCGTGTATTCGAACGAAATTACTGACGTTACACGAAGTTACGGGGACAGACAGTCAGACGGATGGACGGACGGACGGAGAGACAGCGAAATTATAAAAGCAAAGACAGCAATATAAAAAAAAAAACAATTTCAAAAATGTTTTGAATGCAGTAACCGAGGATTACTAATTAAGAATGTACTGAATTTGAAATATTATTGGAATTATTGCTCTATGCCTTCCAAAATGATGTTTCCAAATCACTATTAAAAGTAAAGAAAACAATAACCACTTCAACCAATCCAGAATATGTCACGTGACAAAATGCCCGCTTCATACTAAAGTGAGCGTTGATGTCAAGTTTAGACCGAAACATCATAGCAAACACAGCAATATCCAATCATGTAAAAGCAAAAGCAGCAATGTCCACTATTTGGTAGCAATATCCATATTTAAAAGCTTTATATTTATTTATACACTTATATAAAAGGAAAACTAAGGTGGCAATTGTTTTCAAAATTATGTCCGATAAGAAATGGGTTTCATAGATTCCAAAAAAAATTCCTCGAGTAGACATTTTTTAATATTTAAATCTGAAAAACCTTCGTGGGATATCGTTGACTTTGCTTTTATACCCCTCATTTATAGTATTTTTAAGATAATAAATAGGTCATACTAATTCTGTTTCGCTGTTAGCGAGGCCCGCCCCCAGAAGAATGGGTAGCTCAGCCACAATACGACCCTACAGAATATATAACAAGCTAACATCGCGCAGATATGAAAGAGAAAGATTCTAGAATCTAATTTAGTTCTTCTTCTTATTTCCCAGCCTTCTTATTTATTCCCTCTTCATTTGTAATAGAATTGAGCAAACAGTGACATTCTAAAATATCTAGATCGTTGAGGTAGTGTACTTAATGTTTTCTCAAATATATTGATTCATATATTCAATCAAATTATATTATACTATGTCAGGTTCAAATAGAGTTTGTTTATAGAGATAGGCCTTAATGCATTTGTTATTTACTAATTAAATATTATTTTCCGTTTAAACTATAGTATAAAAGCAGATTTTAACATTACATGCCCTAGAAACAAATACGTATTATGTGATATTTACATCAAACTGAGATATTATTCAGAGTTTGATTCATCACATATGGTGATTTTTGATGTATATTTATTTTGTAACGGAAGCATTAAGGTTAAAATTTTTATAGTAACGGAAGTTGTGCAACGGAGAATGTATCGGACCATGTAGCGGAAATGCGATACCAGAATTAACGATGCCATATTGAATTCATGTCAGCTGTCGGATTCTGTTTACACGCGAGTTTACGAATGTTTCGATCGTTTTTTAAGAAAGTTTTTGTTTGCAGAAGTGTATATATGTAACTTCTACCGTACAATTTTTTTTGTCCAATTATGGTGTAAAGCACCATATTATACAAAAAATAATTACAATTGGATTTTATATAAGTAATAAAATAAATCAGTAAAAAATTTTGGTTCACAATTAGAAAATGCTGGTCCACAGACTTCTGATTTTTTTTTTATCATCATTCACACTATGCGTGTTGACATATTTTTAACATAGCTTTAAAGAGAAAATCATTGTAAGAATTTTAGTACAAAAAGTCAACCAACCACAATGTCAGATGAGACCTTATTGTTCCTTGCCTTAAAATGTTTTAGATTAATTTTATCAGATAATGATAAATTATCATGTATGTACGTAGTTATACAGATCTAGCTCCACAATACTATTATTACTGTTTTGCTCGTAGATTTTATCACAAGTACTTGACTGTGCCGAGTAGGTAATTAGGTAGTAAAATACAAATTATCTACGTTATAGATGAAGAAATGCTGAAGTTACGGGACACATATTGAGAGCACTCATAATTTTGTGTTTGTGATTTTAAACCACCATTTTTTAGATACCTTTAACCTGTCCAATTATTTATTACTAGGTAAATGTGAATAATGAGAAGAGAAAAATCATGTTTCCAAATTTACACAGAATACAGTAAACCCAGTTAATTCGAAACCCCCGGTAAATCGTAATTCAAAATAATTTTCAGCCCCGTACGCCATAAATCAATATAATATTTTAGTTCGCATAATTCGAAATTTTTTTAGATTTGACGAAATTTAAAAAAAAAACGATTTTTTTCGCAAATGAGAAAAAATACATATGTATGTAAAACAATTTTTTATTAATCAAATAGAAAAAACATACAGAAAAATCAAATTAACGAAAAAATATTTATAATGCTACCGGGATTCGAACCAACGGACCTCCACTCTATCCGGGGATGGCGCATTATCCAATTTCGCCACGGCAGTCTGGTAAGCTAACGAAAAGTTTTCGACCTTAAATGTAGTCTCTTTTTAATTGATTAACATTTTTATTCAATTTTTAAAGCAATACCTTTTTTATAATGCAAGTCACAAATACCTTTGTGCATCTACCGCTAGAGGACACCAGAAATAAGAATTTTTTATTTTAATTATTTGGAAACATTTGATACAACACATATGATACATACAATACATATGCATGTCAATATCAGGTACTTCAGTAATAGAAACATCGTGATCTTTGTATTAGCATAATAAATATTGCATTTTCGAAATTACTTCTTAAAATGTGCAGAAATACAGTCGTTTTTCACAAAATTAATGGCTTTTTCATGAATTTTACGATTTATGGAAAATTTCTCAATTGCATCGCGATTGCATCGCGATTTTTTCTATATTCATACCTTGAATTTTGAATTAACGCGGTTTCGCATAATTCGAAATTTTTTCCTTTGGGTCCCTTAAATTTTGAATCAACGAGGTTCCACTGTAGTTGGTAGGTACCTACCTACTGGTATCGAGATGAATTATTACTGAACTCATTAACAGTAGGTACCTATCCATCTCGGTTGGATAAGCAAATTTATTAATAAAATGAAACATCGAGAGAGCAACTTTTTTTCATATACAGTCACGTTACGTAGGCCCGAATGATAAATGTTAAGGTACCCTTTTAAAGC
The DNA here is from genome assembly GCA_016648135.1 of Agrypnia vestita. Lineage (NCBI taxonomy): Eukaryota > Metazoa > Arthropoda > Insecta > Trichoptera > Phryganeidae > Agrypnia > Agrypnia vestita. Next base: position 186,676 of record JADDOH010000972.1, on the reverse strand, counting down.
GTAATTTGCGATACAAATTTACACTTTTAAGGCGTACTTAAACCTTTAAATCATTTAAGCATTGACTCTGTACTTGGGCCATAGTTTAGGGAGATAATAAAATTATTTTTTTTTGAAATACGCGTGCAAATCACTTACGCCCACGTGTTACCAATTAAAACACCAACGATAAGAATTATATTACACCTATTTGTAAATTCTTACGCAGGTACATGGTTAAAACATTAATAAAACGCCAATGAATTGGTTTCATGTTTAGGTAGATACTCGTAATTTATGTAAAAACGTGAGAATGTATTCGAAATTTATAGATATTTTCGTACAAATTTATAAAATTTATTTGTAAACAACTCCGCCCACTTGCGAATTTCTTTCTATTATGCATATGCTAATTATACGTGGTTCAAGTAAAAAGAACGGAAAAATATAATTATAAGCAACACCGTGAACGAATTTTGCACGCAAGCATCACATGGATTATTTTATAATAATTACCGTATTTTTAAATTAAATTAAAATTAAACGTATTTTTGCTAAGCAAGACTCTGCAAAAATTAGCAGTATTTCAGATATTTTTGCCGTTATACAGGTTAAATTATTAAAACCTTTCAGAAATTTTAAACAGAAGTTTTATTTGCTTAATGATATATGTATGTACCACGTACGTTAGATAATATTTTTTTCTACATTTAATTTTTTCTGTCTTTTGATCTAGTGTATATGTGCGATGAGAATATTTTTATTTGTATACAGGGTTATTTGGAAAACACAAGTAACCTGTATTCTTGCCTTGATAATGAATCGAAAATGTTCAAGCAACCATGACCTAATATCAATAGTTATGGAGATATGCGACTTTAAAGTTTGCATTTCTTCCAGTATTTTTGATTTATTATTATCGTTACAGTAACGTATATCGAATGCGAAAAATTCACTCCCTTGTATACTTTAATACGAACCAAATAAAATAATAAAAACCTTCAAATTCCAATTGGAATGTTTTTTAATTGGCATTTCTGCAGGGTTTTTATCATTTTATTTAACTTGTATTGAAACGAATGAATTTTTCGTAATTGATATAAGTTAATGTAATAGTAGATAGTTCAAAATTTTACAAAAAATAAATCAGAAGTATTGAAAAAATGCAAACTTTGATAAAGCATAACTGTTGATATTAGGTCATGGTTGTTTGAACAGTTTCGGCTCAAAATCAAGGCAGGAATATAGTCTTGCGAGGTTATTAATGTTTTCCAAATAACCCTGTATATGATATTATTATTGTATCACATTTTCAAAAAAAAACGTTTTGGGTTAAGAATGTAAGTTTTTGTACATTAATTAGTTCTATTACGAATCAAAAGATCACATTTGTGTGAATTTCCATTTTTTTTTATAATGAGAAGTGATAAGAGTGCAAGAATATCCCCTTTAAAAAGTGATTGTTTTGCTATAAGAAATATGAAAAGAATATTGAAATTTTGTCACGTCAATGTTCAAAAGTATCACTTTTACTGCTATTGAATTACGAGAATTTTTTTTTAAAATTCCATTATCTTAGAATATATATTTTGTAAAAGTGACAATCTTGCAATCGGGGTGCGAAATTTAATTTAAGTGGGACTCATTTTTATTATTATAATAAAAAATAAATACTGAAATTTAAAACCGTAAGAAATTCACAAGAAATAGCAGAAAACACTAGAAATTACTTTATTACTTTCCATAGGAGGGGTCGGTGTTCTTACTTTACTATTTAAGTTATATTAAGTATTATATATAAATATACTGTCAGTCAAATATTTAATAAGTTCATACACAAAAACATAAACTACAGTTGTAAAACTGGTCAACGTTTCATACATTAGTGAATAATGCGTGTTTTTCGTACAATTACAAAAAACTATCACGTACCGCCTCTGGGAGGGTTTAAAATATATTTGTGAAGATATAAGTGTGTGGTCTAATAATCAGAGAAATTTAAAATAAGAATAATTTGTGATGAAGAATAAAATAAGAATAATCATCTTCTGAAGATTAGTCAACATATTACATATAATTTATGATGCGATTATAAATATGAATTAAGACTCTTAAATAAAACGGTGTGGTTTCGAACTCAGCCATTAAATAACAAATTTGGTCAAAATTGCTTGTATGCTTAGATGTAACGATATAATTTTATGATAAATCAGTGTGACTTAAGAGATATAATATAAAACACTTAACAGATTGATATTTCAAATAGCGAAAATAATGATAGGGGTGATTGTACGGTTAATACAATAATTTGATGACAATTCAATAGCCCTGATTAACATGTCACACAATAATTTAAATATAATAAATCTAAAATAACATTTTTGAATTGTTAACTTTTTCATAAAAATTTGTACTTGCAAGGGATGCAGTCACAAGATGAATTATTCTATTTACTATATCAATTCCAGATCCAGCTGAATAGTGAATAGCCGAATTATATGCATTTTTAGAAAATACTTTGAGAGATCATGTTTTAAAATAAAATTGAATTGTGCCATCTAGATCTCATTATTTTTATTCTTGTTTATCAAATCATAAGTGCATTCGAGTGCCCATTATTCTGAACTCTGATACTTTAACATGACACAGATAACGGTTAATCTAATCATCACAACTTTTCTAATTCAGGCTAGCGATCGCCTAATGGCTAACAAGTCTATCAATCTACATAAGTGACGAAGCTGGGAGGAGTAATAATCCCTGTCCTGTGTTGTCCTCGATCTGAATTACCTTTTATTTTGCAAGTGACCTGGTGATTTTGCATTGCTTCTCCGTTAGAGATACAACGATAGTCTACCGACCTTATCTCGAATCAAATGTCATTATTTTTATACATTATATGTCTCTGATTCTCTACAATTAAACGAATGTCTCTTCGACAACATCTCTGCGTGCAATTGTATAATAATTATAAGTCAATCAGTGCAGATGCAACCACATACGAGACATTACCCTAATTGTCATAGCACAGAACCCATTCATAGTCAATTCTGTGACCTAAAAGTTTATTGAATTAAATCGGTGACCAAGTTGCTCTCCGACTGGATACCACAAAAGTCATTTATTTTTCGAAATTAGTTTTTGCCTTTCAAAGAAGATTGCGCCGAAATTGATTTCCAGAACTGGCCCGATGCATTGTGGTTTAATGACTGAGATATTCTCAACCAATTGGATCGGTAAGTGAATGATCTAGATTCCAGAGATCTTGGGTATCTCTCCAAATTGATGAATTTTGTTGTCTAATGTATATTTTTTGTTGGCCTTTCAAATGACTTGACGTCGAAACAAGCGAGTAGAAATAAAAGAAAAATACTCTACATTTTCAAGACAATCACTTTAAAAATAGTTTTCTTAATGGAGTGTGTCCACGAATGGGATTTTTCAAAAGTTCATTCGCCTTAAAAGCGCGTAAAGAACAGTAGAAATAAACGACAGTAAACTGATATACCGGTAAATACGGCGAAATTCATTACCAAATTATCGGTAAATAAATTCCTATGTATCGATAATTTCGCTATATTATTTTTCACTTTTTAAAGCATTATATATATTTTTTTTAAACTGCGATATTATGTCACGAAATTTGCAGAAAGCAGGATCGTTGAGTGTTTTGTTTTATGGTTACCCAGAATTTCGTGAAATTTTTTCTGGTGTCATACAAAGCTAGCACGTGGGTCGGGGATTTGAGGGCTAATCATTGGCAAAACCACTAGTCAAGCTAAAGGTACTTTACTGATTATTATTCATCCTTTGAATGCTGCTGAATGAAAGTGAAGCCTGGATCTGGAAAAAGAAGTGCAAAGTAGACCGAATGCAATAGAAATCAGGTCACTTAATGTATGATAATGAACGGTAAAAAAGGGTCGCTTAGGTGGTTTGGGTTGACCGATTGAAGCGAATCAATGAGGAGAGAGTGGTAATTAAGACATATGACAAGAGTGTTGATGGCACTAGTGATGGAGGTCGCTCGCGGAAAATTTATTATTACTAGACAAACTCTTATAGATACTGAAGGATGGTTCTATTAGAAGCCTTGACAATTGACAAGCATGTATTAAAAGGCATATGAATGTGCATAAGGCAAGAGTTATGTGTCTGGACAAAAGAGTGAAGTGTTCTTTTCTTTTTGCTCTCGCGGGGAAACGGCGTGATAGTAATATAAAAACTGCAGCAGCATACTATTTCTGGTTCATGAAAAAAATAAATAAAAATAACAATACTCCAAAATAAAGCACATAAAATTATACCGAAAAGAAATTGATACACAAGAATCAAAGTGATTTCAGAAAGTTTACCTGACATTCAGATATATAATTAAATTTAACGTACTTCTATTTCTATATATAAAATTATTAATAGGCACAGCAGATTTGAATTCTTAAAAACAATAAAAAACAATATAAACATGACCACTGCACGAGAAGAAAATATGAAATAAGATCAACGTTTAGAAAGACAACAAAATCGCAAAATCCAATCATGCATGGAATGAACTTATATGTATATTAAACTACCGGGGGACTTTAGGGATGAACACAATATAACAAAATTTGAGAGGAAGCTAAAAAATATGTGATGCATACAAATTTGTTTATATTAGGAAATATAAGTTTGTGTGGAAAATCTTTGGTCGATAGAGTGAGGAATGAACAAATTAGAAGTGAATGCAATGCTGGCTGTAGTGTGGTAGATAGAATAAAGAAAGGAGTGCTGAGATGGTTTGGTCATGTGGAACGTATGAACGAGGAAAGGATGGTTAAGAAAATATATGAGGCGAATGTTGAAGGCAACAGGAATAGAGGGCGTCCGCGAAAGACCTGGCACGATCAGGTACTACAAGTATTTGAGGATGGCCCTGTTAAAAGCCGCAACAATCGTAGAACGTGTATGAGAAGATGTATGAATGTGGCCGAAGCAAAAGTGGTGTGCCAGGATAGAAGAGTGTGGCGTTCAATCCTCTCTGCCTACCCCTGCAGGGAAACGGCGTGATGGTTAGTTAGTTAGTTAGTTAGTTAGTTAAGTTATTGTAGGTATTAAGAATAAATAAAATAGTTAATAATATTTTTCGCGAGATATTTAAACTAATCGTTTACTAACATACAGTCTTCCTTTCAACTCCATCCATAAAAAATTCTAATTATTTTGCTTTATTCCTTGTACTGACTGTTGGCTGCCACCCAGAATAATATTCTGATTTATTCCATAGCGTAAATTTATCATAAAGCTTTCTCTGCAACAAGATCTGCGGATGTGATGATAAACGTAAGTTTAATTCTAGTTATTACCTACATATTTGTAATATAGGATACTTAGCTTACCACCACTGACTTGTGGTTTGTCGTGGATTGTGGTCTCGTAAATATATTAATTTACAAAGTAGATCAGGCCGTAAAATATATCGTGGGCGGAACGCCCAGCGTCGGACAAGTAAGTACGTTATAAGAACGCGAATCAAGCATTAACTTTAATAATTAGTATAGACAACCAGCTTTGCCGATTGCTTTTGATACATGGTGCCCGCTTCGCAACCACTGTTGGTGACTGTTACGCGGCCATGGTCAGTGTTTCCGTTAAAACTATTTTTTAATGTTGACATAATTTATCATGCAGTGTTCTACCATAAAATGACTTAACTTCGTATTTTATGTTATTACAAGCTTGTAGAGCTCTAGATCTATGTTATTTCACTCAAAAATATACGTATATGCATATATAATTTTTTTTCTGAATATTATTTACATTAAGGCGTTATTATAACAAGTGTATTGCGTATTGTGTAAAAACTTGTTAATTTGGAACTCATTCTTAAAATTGTATTTATTGATTTGCGTTAGTCTGAATATTATTTACAATATTTTTTATCATTAATTCAATTTATTATTTATTCATTATTTATCGTAAAAAGTGTATTGTGTAATATTATCATATTCAAAATGTTCACAAAATATTCATACCCTGTACTCTAATGTCACTATAGGACCATCTATTGAGGTCATTAATGACCTGTTAACGGTCTGTTTGTTAAAAAATAAAATAAATCAGATTTTAATATATCGTAATATCAGTTAAATATTTCATTTTGCTTTTTTCTAAAATATTATATATTACGTGCAACTCGTACTTCAGCGTACTGACTGCACACGCACAATATTTATTTAATCCGATCATTCATTGTTTTCTTAACGTTTTGGGCGCCAATTTTTCTTTTTACCGGATGTGTTTTAGGCAATGGATTGAATGACAAGTCAGACTCTTTATTAGAGATCTCTTTTCTTATAACAATGCCAGTGTTATTGTTTGTACTTGCTGCGTAGTGCGTAACCGTAGTTGTCACTGCGGTCTTATGTCGCGCGTCATAACACCGTAGTTGTCACTGCGGTCTTATGTCGCGCGTCATAACTCATAACCTCACATCATTATGGCTTGTGTTATATCACGACTTTTGCCCTGCGAGTACCTCCATAGCGTTTAAATATTTTGACAACAAATAAATTGAACTGAAATTTAAACAAAGTAACCGGAACACAAATTTTCAAAAGACAAGTCAGTAAGACGAAAAAGCATCTGGAACCAGAGACGTTCATGCGCATACCAGAAAAAACTGCATTACTCTAGGAATTAAATATTAATCAAATAGGTATTCCTTATTTTATGAAACGACGATTTCAAATCCTAGCGTTACATTTTTTTTATTTTGGACTGTTTTTGTATACAACTTCATACCGATGCTTCTCCTATTTTATTTGTTTGCACGCATAAAACTTGTTTCGTCAATCTGTAAGACAGTTTTACTGAATATTTTCCTACTGAAGTTGTATTATGTTCGCCCTATATTTACGTCTGCCAGGTTTATGTTGTTTGCAAGTAAATAAAGTCTAATTTTTGGTGAGAACAGATATGACTGTTACTAATTCTATATTCACGTACGTACTCAATTTTTGTGCATATTCTAATGGTCAAATTGCTTGTCACTTGTCAATTTATTCACGATCATCTGCTAATATAGTGGCATTGTTTAATTGTTTTATTTCATTAGAGTTAATTAATTGTAATAGTACCTATAAATGCAATCTACTTCTGTTTATATTAATTATTTTGTGGTAATTTGTACGGAAAGTCCGTTAAATGTGTTTTTTTTTAAACATTTTATATGCAATTTGAAAACCTACTTTTATTCACGATGACATTGTCATTGACATCATAAAATTTTTGTTCTCTATTTTTGCGTTTGTCGCATCTAATTTATTAGAAAGTTTTGCCGAACAAAAGATAAAATAGGTATGTAGGTTGGAAGTTTTCGAGGTATGGTACTAGAAAAAAATTGAACTGAGAGAATTATAAATAAGGATGTTCTAAAGACAATACACGGAAGAGATAAAATAAAATCGAAAATGGATAAGACAAATTCTTAGATAGGTGGTTGTGAAAAATCTCAGCCTTTTCATAGGTAATAAATAAGAAACATTTTATGGATATCCAGAAGCTTTAATGATTTTAAACGATATATTATAACAGGCCGCGTGGCCAGATCAAGCGGGGGGGGGGGTAGGTATAATGCTAGGCTGGGCCACGTGAAGGGAGAGGGATCAGAGTCAAGCTACATAATTCTTTCCCTTACTTTATTTAGCACAATTAAAATGGTACAGAATATGCGATCGATAAATCTGCGCAGATTCGTTTACACATAATCAATAATTTTAAAATAGTTTAGGTAAGAGAAAACAGCACATAATATCTTCTGGAATTAATAGGAAAAAACTACTTTGTATCAAAGCAAAAGCCACGTTAGGGCACCATAGAGGGAGGGAAGGGTTCAAAAGTGTTCCAAATGGAATCACGTGATTTATGGATGCTCCCTAATAGCAGAGCCGTAGGGATTATTGTTAACTAGGCGATTGAATACGTGTCATGCGTGGCTAGGGAATGCAATTCAGATCCCGCGAGATCGGAATCCCTCGTGATCTCGAGGCATTTTACGAGATTACTCCCGAACCGAAAAATCGGACGGATTGGATATTCTAATCTCGAGGCGTTAGGTGTTAACACTTATATAATTTTTCTTAATAAAACATCCTATTAAATAGAACAACACCGCCCCGGCACATCCAAACAAAATTGAATGTAGTCGTCCAGGATTACCAATTTAAAATGTATTCCAGATTTTATTGGAAAAATAATCTGTCTGTAATAAGTCTGTAAATAAATAATAGGAAACATGATTTTCGAAGGATAGTTACAAAAAATCTATAATTCAGTGCATTCTAAATTAGTAACCCTCGGTGACTGCCTTCAAAACATAATATATGTAATTTTTTGGATATTGCTGCTTCTGCTTTTATACCCTCCAACTAATACCGAAATGTCAAAACTATAAAATCTTTTTCGACTATTATTTATTCAATACTACATCAGGACGTAGGTGGATCAATTATGATTTTTAATTATAAAATTAAATTATTACAGAGCGCGCCTCATATTATTTACGAAAGTGAAAATAATCCAACAAGCATTGTTATTATTATTATTAGAAATCAGAAATATCTAAATTATTACCGACAATAAAGCTATTTCGGACCGATAATCCCCGTTATTGTCAGGATAGCGAGCTTTTTATACTATTATATTACTAACAAAATAGACGCGACGTACGCGTTAAGTTTCTATGAGAAATGGCAAGACACCTATCAATCGTCAAAATTGATGAGGTGTAAAATGTGATGTAATAGCGGTAAAGGCACGTTTTTTGTTTTATTGCTATCGTGAGAATAAGGAGTTGGGTGTTTATTATATTATTGTGTTACAAACTCAAATAACGCTTTTATAAGTATTATTTTCAGTGGTAATGTAATATTGACAGCTTCTATACCTGCAATCAAAGTGCGTCGAATATTCTCTTGAAAAATCAAACCTACAATTTTTCCAACACAGCGCGGAATATTTTTTACTTTTCATTTATTGGTTTTCTTACAGCCATATAATTAATAAATTTAAAAAAAAACAATTATTGATGTACAGAGCCTTGGGCCAATTACAAGAAAACACATATATACAAGAATATTATATCAGGATCGATAAAAAAATAAGAAAAAACAATATGTCAAATAGTGAGTTTGTGTGAGTGTGGGTATTTGTGTGTTTTTGTTTGTCCGTGTGTGTATGCGTTTTTATGTGTGTGGGAAGAAAAATGTCATCGCGCGAGTTTATACGTAAGGAACTTTGTAAACTTCTCAAAACTTAAATATAAAGTATCGAGATGTGCATAGGCCGTGTCATAGGTATCTAGAACTCTGTTAATAATACAGTTTTTACAGTAGTTTGTTCTCCAATGATTTACCTAAGTGGAAAAGGCGTGATGCTCTTGTTCGTCTCTGCGGGACATTAAAGTATATCTAATTTAAAATTTCAGGTGAATTTATGCGATTATTAAAGGTGTTTCATATTGCTTATCGTTCGCCTGTCTTCAATTTTCACACACAGCTTGAATATTTTTGCAGGTAAAACTTGTGAACGCCTCTGTCCGCCGTGCATACTCACCGATCGGCGTTTCCGGCCCTTCCTTCAGTCTTATAACGATTTCCGTCTGCCCGTCGATGAGAAACCTGGGCGGCTTGTTGGCCGCGGCGGACGCGGCGCCCAGCACGGCGCACGCCAGCAGCAGGGCGCCCCCCCACCGCCACAGCACTACAGTCTTACTTAACAATAACAATAAACTACAACTAAACTTATTCCCCGTCTGATTGAGCATTATTCCGCGCTGCTCCGAAGTTCCCCGAACATGCTGAAGAGGCTTCTTTAACCTGACTTTAGCGGTCGTCAGAACCATCGCATCTCCGGGCGGGTTCATCGTCACACATCATCAGCGTCGGATCGTCGCGATTTCTATTTCTCGGTGCATTGTCTGACGGCGCGACGATGCCCTGGCTGGGCGCCCTTGCTGCTCGATATCATTTCCCATATTTAATGGGCGGCGCGAACAATGAAGAAAGTTACACACAAGTCGTTCGGTAATTGGCGCATGTCATGGCTGCGTGGAAGACAATCGAGATGAAAGTTGTTGTGGGTGACGCTCGCCAGAACTGTGAACGCGGTGCGGAGATGCCTGCAACAATGAGATGGAAATAGATTAGCAATATGTTCATGCGCTTTGTAGATAAAATATATTTCTCACGTGTGCGATGCGCTCGATCGGGTCGCATTTGGGTCGCTCGTTACCTTATGAAAGCAGTAGATTGATGCCCCGATTATTCAACAAAAAATATAACCTCACCATGGTACCCACATAGAGAGAATGTAAAGAATATTATAAAAACTTGCCTAATCTTTTAAGATATTTAAGTGATTTTTTTATATTACCTAAAGCGTTTTAAGTACTAGGCAAGTACAATGTTTTGAACCTCAAAATTGAAAAAAAAATTACTAAGTAATTAAAATTTACTTTAACGATATCACGTTCTTTGACGTTTGCAGAGTAATTAAATTCAATCATAAGTTTGCCGACGATTGTTCAAAAGGATATAAAATTATTTACCTACATAGGTATACATATACATTAAATTAACCAAGTTGTTTTCCACTATATTACTTTGTTTCATCATTCAAATCAATCTTTTAATTATATAACACTGCGCAGTGAAACACGCACACATTTGTATTTGAAAATTTAAAAAAAATACATATGTCACAGTTTGAATTGAGCGTGAATTAACACATTCATATAACATTGAATTTTTTTAATGCGTTTCTGTTTACTACACCTTTTACTGATCTAAACTAAATTTTGTGAAAAACCAGAAAAGCGTACATACTTATTGCAATGCAGCGACAATACACATATGTGTCACGTAATGTGCTTTTTAAGAATACTAGTCATAATTTTTATATTCATATATTTTATTTCCTTTATTTTATAATATTTTTATATCTGTAATATTTTTATTTAAAAACCAAGAGTATTTTTTTTAATACAAAGAAAATATACGTTATTCGATATTAGAGACAAATAATTGTGTTATTCGCGGAAGTATTGAAAGATTCGTAACTTATCCAAAAGAGGCCAATCGACCGTATTCTGAAATAAGCAATATGCTATTTCTGTATCATGACAGTTATTGTATAACATTGTGATGCCGCCAATTTTGTCGTTTTAAGTTGGAGAGGTTTGAAATTAATGAATTCAATCAATCAGAAAGCTCTAAATCGTAAACAAACGTTATTCACAAATTGTGGAATTATTCATAATTTATTTTTCTACTGTGCAAGTTCATTATAAAATAATAAATAAAACATGTGATCACGAAGCATGAGAACATTTATATTGTTCTTTCTTTACACATAAGCACAGACCTTATAAAAAAAAATAACGGCAGGTTCTGCGAAGTAATAAGTTTTCTTGACCATTTTGGCCCACGGAAGTTATTAGAGCATGGAAGAAAATCTAGAAGTCAAATTTTAAGGATACATTAAAACTGTAATAATACATTTAATATTCCAATGGCCATCTTTGTGTGACGCGTATGATAATTTGAAAGGTAGGTACATTACACTGAAATGAAGTATTGGGTCGACATGTGAACTCTGTTTCGAAGGCAGGTAATTTTTTCAAATAGAAATATGTAAATAAAAAATCATTTCGTTTTCATCTTAAGCAATCTCAGGGGACCCGGAAGTCCACAAGCGCAGTTACCACAGAGCACTATTCATCCCTTGAAATTGTTGTCGTGGGCCAATCTGCTGGGCAATCCCTTGCAAGTCTTGACTTTATCCCTCTTTATCATCTATATTTCGGTCTTTCCCTCGGTCTTATTTCTATTTGCTCGTGTACGACAGCTTTGTGTGTGTTGGGGGACTTCTCTAATCTTCTCTTCTCGCTTCATGTATTGTCCACCGCAACCTCCTAGCTGACTTTCTCAGAATATCTTAGGCATCGTGCATTTCCCGAATCCCAAGTTCAATAATCTCTCCCATTCCATGTATTGGGCCGAATATTTTGCTCAAGACACTTTATTTAACAAGACTTACAACGTCTTCTCATTCGCTAAATTGAGAGATCAAGTTTCATACTTCTACAGTTTGATCCGTTACCTATATAGGTATGTATATTATGATTGCGCTTAAAACGCATCGAATAATACGTTGTTTTTCTGTTGGCAGCTTCAAAAATTAAATTAAAGAAACGATTGTGTGCAGATTATTTTAAAATACATTTAGATATTATTTAATGTGTAGAAATATTATATATACATTATTTAATATACGAGTCACTTTAAGGCGAAAAACACCGATATTTATACCTAGATATTTTCTTATGTCAGTTTTATTTTTTAGGTTGGAATGTACCTGTGGTGGAAAACGTGTCAAACTCGAACGCATAGATGTAATGTTTAATCTGTATTATGATTGTTTCAAAAACGCAGTAGGCAGTGCGTGGTTTTGCCATTACCAGTTTCAAAAAATGTTTTAAAAAATCAATAAATTTCAAGCAATAGGCGATTGTTACAACTGCTAGTATCACTGTAATGCCGCTATGGTAGATAGGTACTACGCTATGGTAGATTGGTAATCTGTTTATAAAAACCGTTTTAATAGCATTTTATGGCGGAAACTGCCCTGTGCACGTCTTTCGCGTCCATCCTAGAACGGATTTTAAACGCAAGTTAGTAACAAATAGGTAGAACTAGGTGGGTGCAGTCAGTACTTTAAAGCTTAGTTGTTCTTACGTAAACATATATTTTGTAAAAAAGGGAAACTATATATACATCTGATAAAATATAATGATATATTAAAATCTGAGTAATATTATAATAATTCGTTAAAATTGATTTTAATATTTTTTTAAAGAGATACGAACACGGAATACGTGTCACATCTATATTACTATTTTTAAACTAACCTTTTGTGCCATGAAAATACGACTTAATTGCACTGGTCTCATGGAATGGGGCTCGAACCAACGACCTGGATCACCAGACGAGAATCATAATCACTGGACCAACATGCCACTCAACATTTACAAATATATTGTACAATAAGAGCACATGGTTAGACTTAGGGTGGTAGAAACGATTCGCAAATTAGCTCAAAGGCTCTGGGGCTATTAGGGTCATTAAAGTGCAAACTATTACACATTTCTAGTAAACGCAGCACATGTTCTAGGCGTTCTACTTGCGTTGGGTAAACTGGATTACGATAGAGCAGTAATTAATCCACCACCTAACTTACTTACACGGCGTTTTAAGCTAATCATCGCAAAATATGATTAAAGCGTAACACGCGGAAAACGACTGCGCAGTGAGCAAATATGAATCAGAGATGACCCGAATATACAAATTATAACCTTAAATATGCGAACCGTTTTATTTAATTTATTCTTTAAAATTAATTTTTAAAATCTTGGACGTGGAGCGCCGTTAGGAATCTTAAAACAAAGTGTTTTATTATCTTAGATGCTCATAAATACCGCTCATGTACGCAATAAAAAGCGAAATATATTAACTTTTACGTACATAATCATCTTGTCTAGAACATGACTGTATGGTTGCCGTATTGTTTGTTGGAAAAACGGAGTTTGCAGATTTTTGTGACGTAATAAAGAAAATGATTTTAATGACTTGCAAATTTATTTAGTACAACGCATCAATTTGGGTGTTTTTAAACCAATATTAAGGCATGGTGTTAAATTTTTTGTAGGTTTAAATGTTTTCATTTCCGATAGTGGTCGGACCTCCAGCAGATATTTAAATAAAGTATGTATGTCGAAAGAACTAATATAATAAATTTGAATTTTAGTTGACTTGCATCAAAGCCAAAGAATTTAAAATATTATATTTAAATTAATTACATGATCATTTGACAAAAGATAAGTAAAAAAACTCCTAACTGTCAGTATTTTGCTCAAAGTGTACCTAAACAATATTTTCTATCCAAAATAAAATGAGGAAGACTTGCTCGAAGTTTCGAACTGGTAGAGACATTGGCTTTATCCATGATGGTTTATTCCTTGATTTGTATGGTAAGTATCGAAATATAATAATTTCGTTTTCTGTTCTGAACTATTTCATGTTCCGCCCAGCATAATCGGCAGGGTTTAAAATAGTACCATTAACTGCCGGCAGGAGATTAAAAAAAAATGTCCAAATATTTTGATAAAAGTCGTTATTACTATTTCATGGCTGTCGGCTATAAATAAGTAAATACTATTTTTCTTTAGGAACCGGCATGTAAAACTAGTCATTTTTGACAGGTTACAGCTAGTTTTTAATATTCCTACTAAAAATTAATATTTATATCGTTTCATGGGTTGGTAGAATTTGATTACATTTTCATAATGTATTTTGTAAATAATGATGTGGAAGAAAAATACCGTTTACCTCAATGTGGGCAGGGATCCAAAATAAAGAAAATGTGTAGTATAACTGATAAATAAAGTTAAATAAAAATATATTTTTCATGTAATTGAAATATACATATATCGTGATCGCTCTTAGTACCGTTGAAAAAATATTTTCTCCTCTTTAATATTTTTTAATAAACGGGTGCTTTTTTATTTTTTAAATATAATATTATTTTCTACTTTTTAATCTTCGTGTCATTAAATCTTGTAATGAAATCGAATTTTGTCGAAGACATGTTTTTTCCGGATGCTATTAACCTCTAAACTCAAACGTCACTCTTATAATAATGACAACCGACCGAAGTATAATGTCCGATAAAATAACGTTTTTTGAATCATTAAACAGGTTTTGTAAAATTAGTGAAAGATTGTATTGTCATTTGTCATCCGGGAAGAAGTGGGTCAAATATTGATTACAAAGTGTTGTGGTTGGCAGACGGGTGAAGCTAAGTAAAAGCGTGTAAATATACGGAGATTAACCGTAATCGGTGGAAAAACCGCGGGAAAACGAATTCGATAAATTAAAAACGCGCCGAGTTGGACGTCCGCGCACGCGCACTCACCGGCGCGCCAAGGGCAGCGATGCGTTGAATTTTCGCCAAGATCCGGCAACACTAGCGCCGCCGAGTGATGCGCTGTTATGACCGCCGCGCCGGCCGAAAACAATCGGGGCGACTGACCGCCGCTGGGGGCGGGACGGCGCAGTGGCCGCCGCTACGGTACCAGGGCACGGATGGGAGGGTCCGGACAGCGGGCGTTCCGAACGCTCTACGGAACAACCCGCGCGATCGGGAAGCGAGAAAGACCACGTGACTCGCGAAGAACTAACATATACAGGGCTATATGGAAAACATTAATAGCCTCGCAGGACCATGAAACGGAGCAGTTAGTTTCAAATTATGTGTGCAAGTCAAAGGCGTGGAAAATAACGGAGATAGCTTCTTTTTTCACAGCAATTTATTTACAGTCAAATTACGAAGAAAATACAAAAATACAACCAGTAGAAATATACAAGAACACACAGAAAAGTAAACAGTCGAAATAAAAAAGAGCACACAGAATACAAAATACAATTATCAAAAGTACTTAGGTCTCTGACGTTGTCACAAAACTATATTAAGGCGGAATTCTCGATCTCACTTCACAGATTCGGCGGAGGCTCTTGCCAGAAAAAACTCAATAGCAAGAGCAATGGCGAAGAGACTTCTCGGAGATAAATACTCGACGAGACTCGAGCTTCACACAGGCTCGACTTGGTACGGCCCGGCAGGAGAACACTCGACTACGGCGGCGATATCGCTTCCTAGGTTCGCCAGGAATCCCTCCCGGACACCTCCCAGTAAGGCGAGGACTGTTGTAGCCTTCCGAATAGTATATCCTGGCTGGAAATATAAGCGCACGGCTTTTATACCCTTTCGGCGGCGGTGAGGATGGATTAGCGAACAACCGTATATTTGCTGTTGCTAGGTGGAGCTCCCGGTAGCAAAATTCGCCGAAAATGTGCCGCATCTGAAAGCTTAGTAATTTCGCAGCCGTGCGGCCGGGTTTAATAGCTTCCAAGAAATAGCCACAGGTACGGGATTTTCGTTTACTCCAGGTGCACATATCAATTATATTCCTACCTTGATTATGAGTCGAAAATGTTCAAGAATCCATAACCTACAATATCAATAGTTATGGAGTTATACAATGTTAAAGTTTGCACGTTTTTTTTCAATATTTCTGACTATTTTTTTGCAATACGTTGAATTATCATTACAGTAACTTACATCGATTACGAAAAACTCGTTCGTTTCGATAAAAGTTAAATAAAATCTAAAAAACATCCATAAAATTGATTAAGATGAACCTCATTATTATAAAATATTCTATATAGATTACTAAACTTTTTATAATACTGACCATGGGTAGGAAATTCGAACCCAAAACCGGCTAGATTTGCTACGAAACAACGTATTACACAAGGCTTGAATACAGTCAATACTTAAATGATTTAAAGTTTAAAGTACGCTTTAAAAGTGTAAATTTGTACTGCACATTACGTTTTAAAGGCGTACCTTAACCTTTCAATCATTAAGTATTGACTCTGTATTCGGGCCCAAGTGTATGGAAATACAGAAACATCAATTAAGCTACTTAAATAATTTTGATTAGCGCTCTTATCGTTGCAATCTTAACGACAAACGGAAAATAAACGCCTTTGAAATATAATGCTGTAGAAGGATATTGCGTATCCTGAGGGGAGCACGACGCACGGATGTCTCAATCCAGTAACGACCACGGTAATTGCACAAAATAATGTCACAATTTTTCGGCCACGTTTTGCGTCAATATGAAAGTCTAAAAATGTAATTATCCGAGGCGCATTTTTAGAGTTCCACAACGGTGGATGGATGCTTTGCATCTGGATTGAGGAACCCTGGAATCAGCTGTCAGAGCTGACCCAAGTCTGAGACATGTGGAGGTACGTTACGAGTACCGTGTTATCTGTGCCAATACTAACACGAAGTGTTAAGACCAAAATATCAGACTGCCAAACTAATTGAAACAAAAAACAAAACCTAATAATAGCCTTGCTATTTTATTAATTCTATCGTCTTGCAAAGTGAGCACATTTCACATTTTTTCTCATATCTTCTCTTGCGTTATTTATCACATATTTGTATGAAAAGATATATTTATTCATTAGGTTTCGTTAATTTTAAATACGATCTTATTAAAATGACATAAACTTTAAATTTTTAATCATTTAATATAATTTTTAAATTGTTTACCATTTAACAAGGATTGTAAAAACCAGTAAAATAAAATGTTTAAAAAAAGTGTTAAAATATTAATAGTAAGTAAACAAACTGACCGATTTTGCAATAATTTTAATAGGTTTAGGAAAATCGTTTACTTTGTAATATTATTGAAAAAAAGACATCTCATGAGGCCATTTGATCATAAAAGGCCCACAAGTTGAGCAATCGGCCCTTAGAGACCACATATTGATTAATTGACCGAATTAGGTAAACAATTATTCTACGGAGACAGCTCATTGATTACGTAAGTCGGATTTGTTGCCGGTGTGAAAAATAGGAAGCCTTAAAGTTAAAAGTATCCGAAGGCTTTAAAATTTGTCACTCGGGATAATTAAAGTACCTAATGTTTTTGATGCTAGCTTTGTGATTGGACATTACTGTTAATTTTAAAAACTGACACACTACATATAAACAATTTACTGTGCTTTCGTCAGGATGAACGCACACTAACTAATCCATAAAATAAAATGTTTGTAAAATATATGATCACAATTATAATAATTTCGTTGTCTGGTACGTTCGCCCGTCCGTCCGTCCGTCCGATCGCGTAACTTCATGTAAAGACCATAACTTTTTTATAGTAAATTTTTATTCAAACAATTTTATTTCGATTTTTTTAAAAATATAATAAATACAAACTTATTCCTTAGGAACCGACATCTAAAAGTATCGTTATTTTTGACGGGTTATAGCTAGTTATTCATAAAAATGTACTTTGTTTTCACCACTTATATATTGAAAATGTTAACATGTTTCAGAGCCAATGGTACTTCATCAGGATATAATGTATTGGTACTAATAAATAATAAAAAAATGGAAGAACAGACAATAAAAATAAAAATAAATAATATATGGGAAATGAATAAAAATTAAGTACTAACATGAAAACAAATTGAAATGATAAATATTTACTATTAACACTTTCTTATTCCCAAAATTTCTAATATATCAAATTGTAATTCTAATTCTAATTCTAATTGTAATTTTACATACAAATAAATTTGTATGTAAAAATTTTAAACCCTTATAAATATCAAAAGAATAATAATAAATGATTATTCTTTTGATATTTATAAATAAGAAAGATGATTCCAAAAGCAAATTCGAAATAATTAATTATTTTTACTTAAACACCTCAAGTTAGTGTTCCTTAACTCTAACATCAAAATTTCTTCACGTTTTTACTATATAAAATAATTACAATCAATATATATTAATTTATAAATATATGATTCTGACGAAGATATCAGCAGTATTGAAACTGTGAACATAAGTGTGGTGTGTGTATTTGTGATGCAATATTATTTTTGCTTTAATTCAACGAATCGAGTCGCTCTCGTAGACCAGTGGGCACGAGACTGATCTCTCACACCGAGGGTTCCGGGATCGGTGAGGAGACAACATAAAGGTAAACAACATACTGCTAAAACGCGACGCGACGTGACGTGTCGACACTTGATGCGAATCGTGCAAACATACAACGCGTCGCGTGATGCTACAACACGCTTTGCTAGTATCATAGCTTCGCGAAGGAGAAGGACGGAAGTGTATTGACATGGCCACGGATTTACTATTTAAAGACGAGCTGGATGAAGATTTTGAAGAAGATTTATTGCAGATTTTTGGGATATATTTTATTCAAAAACAGTTGAATAAAAAGACCTATTAGACGTAGACGATATTGGATTCATTCAATAAATAAAGATAGAGTTACGTATGCTGAATATTATAACCTTTGTAGAAAATTGCTCCAAGAGAGTGAGAGATATAATTTATATTACATTTCGGATAAATGAAACGCAATTTGAAGTTTTACATAACTTTATTGAAAATGATTTATAAGAAGAAACTTATCGTAAAGCTATTAAGTGTCGGGTGTTAACAGGAAACACTGGGTGCGATGCGTCGGGTGGCGTGTGTGCCCCCTCTTCCGGCAATACGCCGATCTGGATCGCAGGAGCAATATAGTCTCGGTAATTAAGTTACAGAAAAATATTTCGTACGAAGAAATCGTACAGGAGATAATTCTCTAGAATTACATTATATATTACATTTATTCAGCCTCAGTAACTGATTGAATTTCCGGTAGGGACCACTATCTAGCTAGGTCAATTCAGATCAGGCGCGCTGCTCTCCTTTCTACGCTGTCAGTTTTTACTTCATGCGCACAGAAAATTATTTTCACTAATATCGTATAAGAAAATGATTAATACAGCTACGTACTAAATGAAATATGATAATATGAAATTTAACTTCGCGACGTTTTTGCTACTTTATTAAGACTATTTTTGAAGGGATCCACCTAGGGTCACTATAGCTGTAGCAGGGTCCAAGAGAGTCCAATGAAAATATTAGATTTCATTTCGCGACAAATATGTTACGACATTAAATATTTTGTTTTTGCATCTAAATTCGTATTTTAATAGGACCCACTCAGGGTCATCTCACTGCCTCTCATAGCCGTGACACGGAGGTTGAAATATTATAGAACTTAGCTTTAACTTCCCGACATTTCTGCTACTAAATTTAACATAAACTTATAGGATAGTTTTTTGTAATATATTTCGTTTCACCAGTTCGCAACAATACGGCGATCGTACGAAACGTTGTTTAATGATCTGCTGATCACAAATCTTATTTGGACGTAGTTGGAGTCAAAATAAACATAAAATTAAAGACCCATTAGGATAAGCGGTACAAAAAGAAGAAAAGGATTTTGTTTCACTTATTGGGCCTCGATGAATGAGCGATGTCACCACGCCTAGTACCTATCATTATGCCAATACATCTAAGAAGTAAAATAAGTTATGGTTGTAACTTAATATAAATGTACACAAATTATGATAATAACAAGACATGAATCTACACGGTTTATAGTAGTAGCTGTCAAACAGTCATGAAGTAGGTAATAAAATAATAAAGTTGTCGGATCGGTAAATTGAAAATGACTGTCATTAGAGATTTTATGGGTGACTTGATGTAGCACGAACAAGGCAAGCAATCATTCGGAATTATAAAATCAATAGCTTTCGGAAGAATAAACACTTCATAAAAATAGTACTTTTGATGATTTATACCTAAAAAGTAGGGTTTAAAACTTGTCCTAAGAAATCGTTTATAAGTCGATTTTTCTGAATCGGATTTTCTACTGTATTCATAATTAAATACCACAAAACAAATGCAAATATTCATAGTTAGACATTTTAACTTAAAAATATATCGCTATGAACAGCAGACTATGCCTAAAAAGGAAGCTTAAAATCGCGCAGGTATTTTTAAATAATAATTACCTACTTAAACAACAGTATCAAAAATATTAATATTCCAATTTACAAATTTTCGATAATCTATAATACCAATAGATATAAATTGTCTCTTTTTTACAATTTTAAAAAATGTACCACCAGAACAAAAATGTCATACAGCCAGATTTTAAAGGAAATTAATACAATTAAAATTATTGCTTATGTGTAATACACAGAAATATATGGGGATTGTATATGTATGGATAAGAAAATGTTTTGAATTCGAAGAGTGACCCAAAATTAAATACAAATTAACAACAAAATTAAATATAAAGACAAAATAAACGCGGTGGTATTTGTAGGGCTTGCACATGACTTCCCTTTCTAGAGTGGCTATTACAGTTTTCAGAAATTCTAGACAACAGTCATGAATGATTTCTAAGTAAACATAGTTATACATTATTTTATTGTACTATAATTAAATAGCGATTACATACCACGCTTTTCCTGCTTTCGCGTCGCGTAGGTAGATGGAACCCGCTTTCTATGCAGCATAATTAGACAGACATTTAATGATGTATATTATTTATAAAACTCATTATTTTGGGATGTTCGTTTACCGATGAGTAAGTAATCTCTATTCTGTCATTTTTTCTTGAACTTTTTTCAATCTTCTCTGAGGATGGTAGGTGCATAAAATATAGCTAGTTATAAATAGGGTATTATTTCGTCGCTGTATATATAATTAATCCTATGTGACGTTTTAGTGCATTCTGAAGTAAACGAATAAAACTGTTTTAAAAAATAATTGAACAGACTAGATTTATAAAAAAATATTTTACATAACTACTAGGAAGACTTTCCAGATGAACGGCAATGTTTTTTTTAGTATATCTCCATTATTTATATGAAATATTGACGAATTGATTCCTTCATCTCAGAGTGTACTAAACGGCACATAGGATTTATTATATATACAGCGACGATTTGTAACATACTTTCCCGTCCATTTTTATGACAATATACGTTGTCAATTTTCGTTATTGTATGCGATATTTATTTTTATATTTTTTTATATTTAAAATATAATAGAAACCTAAAAGGTTTATGGATAACATTTTTACATGATTCAATATAAGAATATAATAAAAATATAATTTAGATACAAAGTAATTTTTTTATAGTTGGCCGAGTTTTAGCATTTTTGTCATTGTTTCTGTGTTCTGTTTTGAATTTGTCAGCTTGAATTTATTGCTTCCAAAAAGTGAATAATTTTATTTCTAGTTATTTTTAAAAAGTGTTAAACCACCTCAGAAAATAAAACAAGAATTTAGAAAATGAAAAATTACCAAAAACTTAACATTGGATAAATAAGTTGTAAAGTATTATTGGTGGCAATCAAATTGATTTAGTACTCTTATATATATCTTATACTTTGTAAACTCTTTGGTGGCAATTGATGGTTGTACGATTGATGTAATTAGTGGTTAGTGATCTGTGGTTCTACTGTCACTGGTAGTGATCTTTTTAAATATATATCGATACACGATACCTAAATATAGCGTACATTATTTCGTCCTGCTTATGACGTACCTACCTTTAAATTTAACATTAAAACAGATACATATTTCAAGATACCTGAGAATTTATGGACAATAAATAACTAATTATTTTATTTCAATCTCTGAAGGTCTTTATCTAAACATGCGTGTTTAAAACAATACACAAACTAGAATTTATAATTAAATGCCTACAATTAACACTGAAGGCTAACGGATTTCTGCATTTATATTGTAGGTTAATGACCAAAGCAACATTTGAAGCGTCTTTTGTAAACACCTCGCATTATGATTAGTATCGCCACAGGCAGAAGTCAAAATTCAATGTCAAACCCTCCAATTATTGATTTAAAATAACAAAAAAATTGACCAAAAGCAAGTCGGTAAAAGTCACGTGACAATAGTAAATATATTGTTAGCAGTCTACAAAAGCCATGTTGGAATCACCGCTGATAACATAACTCCCTATAATAACAGGGCTCCATTTCTAATGCTTATATAAATTGCAGTGAGTAGAAAATCTCTTCCATAAAACGTTTGAATACTCTTTCCTTTTAATTTCCTATGTGTATTGTGTATACACAAGTAAAATCTCTCAAGCATATGTAAACAGATCCATTTTTACTAGCGCATTCTTCATTCATTTCGTGATTTCGATCGTGATTCGATTCGAGTTATTGGGACATGTGTACAACTATTCTCCTCATTTTTTAACATCATATAAGTGTAATTTTAATATAAGTGTAAGCCCTAGTTTTTGACTGTAGTAATTGGAATGATGTTGTAGCTGCAGCAAATCGGAGTATAAATATTGTAAAACAATGGTTCGATGAAAACTTATTATCACTAAATACAGAAAAACCTCACTATATTCCTTCCACATTAAATGAAAAAAATTCGCCCAATAATTTAGTAATAAAGGTTCATTCTAATAATTGACTAATAAAAATAATAAAAATACATGTAAAAACGACTGTTCAGTATTAAGTTAAAAAAATATTGACTCTAATATCAAATGGAAAATACAAATCGATAAAACTGTAGAAAAAGAAGAAAATTCATATATGTATTTATTAAAATAAGAAATTCTTTAGGAATAAAATTGTTAAAAACATTATATTACGCTCTAGTCCAGTCAGTTTTACAATATGGTATTATCTCATGGGGTAGTGCATTCAAAACTACATTGAAATCTTTAGAAGTTGCTCAGAAATTGATTATAAAGATCTTTTAAGATAAAGAAAAATTCTTAAAAAACTTAATGATTATCCGACAATAGACCTTTTTAATAAATTATAAGGCCCCACATTACAAAGTATTTACAAACAAAATTGCATTGTTCAACTTTATAAAGGTTTTCACAGAAATAACGAGGTGACCCAACGAGTGTCAAGTAGCAGAAATATAACACTTGGTAAATTGCATATCCCTGTGACACATACCACAACTGCTCAGCATCACTACACATTTAGAGGTGCCGGTTGAAATGAGGATTGAAAAAAATTATGAGGCATTTAAGAAAAACGTTAAAAAATACCCCCAGAGTTAATTAAATTTTTATTTTATTATATATGTAAGCCACCTACTTATTACTAAATTATGAAGGTATACATTTTAATATATAATTCTCTAGAATAATATATAATATATTTAAAATGCAATGATACTCTTCTCCTACAGACTAGTAGACTCATGTAGAAGAGAAATATCCATTATAAGTAACTGTCTCTATCTTTATTGAAAAAAAAAAGTATTTGTGATAAATTTTAATAATAAATAAAAATTCAAACCAGAAAAAATTTCAGAGATTTCTAGTGATTAAATATAATATTATTATATAAATCAAAAGAAATAAGTAGATACGTGAAATATGAGCAATATTTTCATGACCGGTCATGCATTAAACTTTTTAGGTACGTTTTACAACATATTTTGCAGGAATAATAATTATTGTGAAAAGCGTAACGGTTATGGACTCTGCAAATTTAGGTAAAGCCTTTCTATTCTTAACGGATAATATTCTGTCAAAATTAGCATTCAGCGATTTTTCGGACTAGGTCAAAATATTATTTAAATATTTTAAATCATGTGAATAGATCAACGTACACGTATTATATATTTTTATTTATACATTAGACAATTTTGTCTTACGCTGTCGGCGCTTCTTGTAAAGGTATTGCATGAATAAAAATCCTTATTTTATTTCTTCCTTGATCCTTCATCTTGAAAAATATAAATTAATTAAACAAAGTGGTTAGGAACAATTTTAAAATTAATTATTTATATAATTAATGAGAAAATGATGTTATTGATGAATTTGGCGTTAATATTGTACAGATAATTCACGGATATCATATCATTCAAATGAATGGAAAATAAAACTATGTTACTTCTATTTTATATTTTACTACTCGAGTTTCGAGAGCGTCAGAATCGACAAATGAGGTTTTCACCTGTCGATGAAATTCTAAAATGGAGGACAGACGAGAGATAAAATAGACGGATCATGTTTATATTAATTGCTATGTGCAATAGCAGGACGTATGTAAAATATCACCGCGTCAAAAGGGCACAATGTTAAGTAATAGCGGTTAAGACATGATTTTTAATATAACGTAAACCAATAAGAATAGACTCGTCTATGTTTTGGAAATTCTGTAGGTACAAAAGAAAGACACTTTTTCATTAAACGATAGATGTACTGCACTGCAGTTGTCTTATTTATTATTATTTTGTAATTGAAACACCACAATTCGCTACTGGGCCCAGTTACTGTAACGAAACAGATCACAAAAAATCCAAGCTTGAAGCTGTACCTACTGGAATCGAACCCAGAACCACCGGTATGAAAATCAAGTGCCATAGCTAGTGGACTACGAAGACCGCTAGCTGACGAAAATAAATTCTGTATACCTCATTTCCAGAAAATTAAAAAGCATGCACCGGACACATAATGTATGATAAAAACTACCTTCTGCTTCTTCTCATGCTTTATCCGTTTAGCGTACTTCTTCATAGTTCCTTAATGTACCTTCAATAAATTTGGCTATCATCAACTCGATTACTGTTACCCGGGAAAGCTCTACAGCAGACTGGCCAAATTCAGATTCATTCTTCTTATTCTTTTCTTGTGGTACCATCTTCCTACGTTTCTTTTACACTTATTTCTCCCTGGATGATGAGTTGTTTTAGTCTATATTTTGGTCCTCTCATAATACGTAAGGGATATTCCTGCTTTATTACTTGATAGTTCACAGCACTTTTCGGTCTTTTTCCATACGTCGGAGGACTTCATCATTCGACCCAGGAAACTTTCAATATGCGTCTATAGATCCACATCTCAAAAGCCTCGAATTTGGGGATTAGTTCTTTTCAGATTCATTAGCCATGATGTTCTTCTGATAATTATTAAAACCTATATTTATTAATTATATTATTTTTCAGGCCGCTCTGGCGAGTTACTGTTAACCGAGTAGACGTTGTTCGAGGTCGTCCATGTTTATTTTTCCTTGATTGAAAACATGACATGAAAAGAGATGGATTTAATGTGCATGCATATTTATGTAGAAATTATGTACTTATAAATATTATTCACACAGCGTGTAAGAAAGAGAGCGTATATCTAATTCTCAAATAAATTAGAAATAAATTAATTTTAAAAATGCGTTAAAGGTATGTCTCAGAAATATGTAACATGCCACCCTGCATGGAATATATTTTATGGTTCGAAAAAGTATTCATAAATTTATTTAAATAAATTAAATAAAATCGGCGGAGAACCGAAACCATAATAGGGCCTGAAAATACAAAGATGTTGAGAGAAAATAGATGAAAAAACTCTCAAAAAAACCTGGTTAAACTTCTGCACGGTTATAATCATTTTATTTGACTTATATCAAAGCGAGTGATTTTTTTAATATTCGATACAAATTAAATTTATGACAGTTTTACGTTTTACAAAAGATAAGATATTGAAAAAAAAAACGCAAACTTTGATGTCACTTATCTTCTTTACTGTCGAATATTTTCTAATCAAATTTGAACGAAAAATACTTCCTCGAAGTTTATAGCTATGTACATTCCCTTTTAGTGTGTTTATAATTAATTTTTTTTTTTTTTTTTGTTACAAATATTTGTCTGTGTGAAATGTGTTACGCAAGTTTTTAAAAATTAAAAAATCAACACTATTATAAGACTTCAATATTTTTACTATCCAAACCAGGACGATCGTTTAGGCAGATTATGCCACTATCTAATGATTTTTTAATTAAAAAAAAATGGAGTTCTTTACAATAAACTAGTGACCGGCCCCGGCTTCCCATGAGTATTTAACAAAAATTATAAATTTTAACATACATGGAACTTAGGAATGGTATAATTTAAAAAGTAATTTACTGGCGCTAATATAGCCTTGAATACGAAGTGATTTATTTGGATAAGGTTTAATACCC
The DNA here is from genome assembly GCA_016648135.1 of Agrypnia vestita. Taxonomy (NCBI): domain Eukaryota; kingdom Metazoa; phylum Arthropoda; class Insecta; order Trichoptera; family Phryganeidae; genus Agrypnia; species Agrypnia vestita. The sequence goes on along the minus strand of JADDOH010000972.1, from coordinate 160,189 downwards.
AGGTTCAAATAATGTAGTTATTGTGACATAACTGTAACAGTAAGACATATGGTATCGCGGATTTTTTTGTATGTATTGATATCCTCTATAAAACTGTAATACATCACTCTGCTCTGTTGTCAATAATTTCCGCAGCGTACGCCATATAAGTTTTTTTTTTAAATTTTCACGCGTTGGGTTACATTATCTAAGCTTTCATCGCCTATGTTCATCAAGGATAATGTAGGATTCTAAATGTAAAAAAAAATTAAAATCAGTCCAGTAGTTTCGGAGCCTATTCAATGCAAACAAACAGTCAAATATTAGTATAGATAATATCAGTTACAATAAATAACAGTCTATAAAAAATTAAAATATATTATGTGTGTTATTTTTTATTATACCTATCTTTAATTAAATTCAATTCGATATCCTTCTGTTCTGGATTTCATGTATTTTACGCGATTTCGCTTAGCGCGTGGTTATTACGGTCTGAATTCACCGCGTTAAACGAGGTTTTCTATACACATGTATGATGAAAAAAATGTGCGATTTTTCTTCAAATAATTTCCGCAGTGCGGAGGAAGCGACGATGCGCTGGTACGCTGGAGCTCGTGGAACAATACCGAGGGATCGTGTTATGGTTTACTTTGGGAAACGGATCGTGCCCCACTTACCTACAGCCGAGAAGCTCTCAGTTCTCAGGCAAAACGAATTATAAGATTACACTTTTTAATTACTTTAAGACGCAAATGAAATAAATCCGAACGTTGAAGAATGTTCTCTATTGTCACATCTGCAGCGGCACAGCGGCAATCTGCCTAAAATCAAGTCTAAAAATTCAAAATGTATATAAAATGAAATAAAAAACTTACCCATAAAAAACAAGTTTTTTTTATTATTTTTTTATTTTTTATTTATTTTACGCTTCAACAGGCCAGGAGGCCCAATTATAGAAGCGAAATACATCACAAAACACCCAGGCTTGAGTAAATCACATTGTTTAAATTGTGACCTCACCGGGAATCGAGCCCGGAACCCTCGGTGTGGGAAGCCAGTGTCATACCCACTTCGCTACAAGGGCCGCAAGTTTTTATTATACTTCCATTCTCATTTACTAGTGGAAACAGATTTGGCGCTTGTTGGTCTGGAGTCGGGCGACGCTACGAAAGCGAGTAATAAAAAAATTCACTATAATTATTAATTTTTTTAAACGAAAATTTGTTAGATCATTTTTGTCGTCGCCACGAGTCACAAAAGGGTTAAAAATTGATCCAAAGTTTTTTCGACACACAAGCAAGCAAGCAGACGCTACGAGTTAAAAGAGAGGGAGTAAAAAATGGATGATTCCTGCATAAATGCATCAACCTAATATAACATTGTTATTTGCTCATAAATGTTAATCTTGAAATTCTCAAAGAGCCAAACACAAGCTTTACAGCATATAGGATCCAGAATGAACTTTACAGAAACAAGTTTAGAGCAAAATCATATAGGATGAGCATCTACCGTTGGCGTAAACTGCGTAAAACGAAGTATCAATTTCTCATTCGCGTAGAGAGCTGTAAAAAACAAAAGAGATCACGTCTAGAAGTTGGCACGAAGATATTTTATTGATAAATATCGAGCAGTCTATTCGCTGCGAATGTTTATACGTAAATAAGAATAATTCCCATGATTTCATTTATTGTTAAGAGATGGGAAAATGTGTTTTTAAGAAAGGACCATAAACAAAATAAGAACTTCGTTTTTTCTATGAAACAATTTAATCAATTCAATCGAGTGAAAGGAGAAAGTGTCTGTGGTTACCTTAAAAAAATGCCCGCACGAGGACACATCTCTTGCATTAAGTTTTCTATATGATGTAAGCTGTATCTGGTACATATTGTAAGTAACACAAAGAGGCAGGGTAATTTGAAGGAAATGAGCTTCTCAGCGGGCATTTAAATTTAAAAGCAATTTGATGTTTGTCAACCGAAAAGAGCGTGCTCATCATCAAGGCCGAAGCGAGTCATGCCTGAAAAGCTAGATGTTGCGGAGGAAGAAGACATTAATAGTCAGGGACGTTGACACTGAACGCAGGGATACGATCGGTGTTCCGACAGGCGACGAGAACATTTCCTGATTCCGTTAACATTGCCACGCAATTAACACTGTTGCTGAAGATTCCTATCTTTAAATGTATTCAGCGCGAGATGTTTAATTTAGTAATTTAATCAAACCTTGAATATTAATTTAATTGACAATTTTTAGACATTAAAATAGACAACCTTTTATGTACGCAGGAAAATGCGTTATGTATAAAACGCGTTAAAAATGTGTTATATTGTGTCCCTCCTATTCTCAGGTTAAAAAATCTTTAGACAAATAGACGGGACGTACTTATTTACGTACCGACGCCTAAAGTTTCTATGAAAAATATCTAACATCTGTCAAATTCGGCAAACATCGGTACTGTAAAATCTAAATATAATTTTACTGGGATTGGGATAGTAACTGCATTTTTTTCAAATTATTTTAATTAGGTAATTTTTTAGTTGTTTTAAAGAAGTTTTGTAAGCTCTACGTCATCCATCCCCTTTGAAACGTGAATTTTTGATCTTTTATTCTTAAGGTACATAATACTTTTTTGATAATAATGCACAAATATTAATTTACATTGTCAAAACTAAAAATTGAAATTGCAACATTCATATTTCCTATATGAATATTTTATAGGATTACATAATACATCTCTTATATAGGTACTTTGTGGGTATATTAAGGGAATATTGTATTGTTTAGGTATGCAGGTGATAGGTACTATATTGGTAGGCGAATATCATTCTGTTCGTAATAATCGTTTTTCAAAGATAAAATGTCAATTTTTTTCCAAAGTTTCAAGACGTTGTTTATTAAAAATTGAGTGTTGTATTTAGTTCGCGGTGAAGGAATAAGAAGAGATTCTAGATCAGGAAAAATAACAGTCGACAAACGACGTCCAACGATGTATTTAAAAACTAGTCCTATATTATAATATCCTAACATACCTACTTCTGTGTGTCATGTATACTGAAAATTTAAAGAAAACTGGTGCATCGTATTGTGGTGATGTTATGTTACCTTTTTGCACTGAAAGTACATTTTAAAAATAATATATAAATCTATATATATTGTCAGACTTTGATAAATAGTACTCTGTAATGCTGCTTTATGGTGGGTACTGTTGGGATCATCCTATGACTTGTTATATATTTTTTGTGATATATTTTTATTTTTATATGTTATATTTTATATTTATATTATACTGTTATATATTTAAACACTTGTTATATATTTTTTTCCTGGCTCCGCAATATACGCGACTGGACGGGCATAAGAAGTGTTGGAGAGCTGTTTCGCGCTGCCCAGGACAGGGACGCTTTCTCTCGGGTGATAGTCAACGTTGGGGGGACCTGACATGACACCAAAAGAAGAAGAAGTTATATATTTTTTATATCGAATCGTGCTGATACAAGTGCTGGCGAAGCAGTCGTCGAACTACAGGAAAGGTAGCTTTTCTTCCTGAAGTAAAACGCGAGGTTTGTTGATATTTGAATAGATGGATACCTGCGTGAGAATTCGCGGGAGTTATCCGCTGTCAATCGACATACTTTAATTGGGGACAAGGGCAGACGTCTATGGCTTTTGTTTATAACAACAACACCAATGTGTTACATGTGAAAGAGTTGCGTTGGAAAGTGTTCCAGAATGTAATGGGTGCTAATGGTTCATCTACATACTCATTACAAGGTTTAAACGTTGTACAATATATTCATCGAGATATAAATTGCTGCTTTTGATTTAGTGGTGTAGGTTAGTGTAACTGATATACAATACTACTGACAATGTACCAATTAAATAAATTGATAAACCACCTAAGCCAGCTCGTACAGGTTGTAAGATCTGAGCCAGAGAGACTTCCATCATATATAAATTAGCTTCGTCACTGTGAGACCTCTATAATGTATCCTTAATTAATTCATTATCCCTCTGGCGACAAAATACATTAACTGTGCTCTTAGAACATTTAAAATATTTTTTTAAAACCAAATCAATTAATCAATTAGATAGACATACAGAAAAATCTAATTCACGAAAAAATATTAGGCTACTACTGGGATTAGAACCCAGGTCACCTCCTTTACAGGGCCTAATATTTTTTCGTAAATTAGATTTTTCCGTATGTCTTTCTAATTGATTAATTCATTTGGTTTTATAAAATTCACAAAACTTTGTTCTGAAAAATTACAACTTCACAAATATGAATGTGTTCTTGAATACTGAATATTGTTTAAAAATATACGCTGGTGCATGATGGGAGTTAAAAATTGAAAATATTGATTTTCAGGCGTATTCTAGTAGATATGTTTAATATATCGAAAGAATATCATATACACCTACGTTAAAAGAAATATTGCTAAAAAAACTCTATTTAAAAAAATAAAATAATGAGGTACCTATCAGTTACGAAAGCTATGCATACTAACTTATAAAAAACAACAGATGTTTCCAGCAGAGACCGTAGAAATATATTAATGATTCCTGATTTCGAACATATATATATAGAACTTTAAAAAAAAATTGATAATATGTGGATGTCCTTACGATGAAATTGGTGAACGTTGCATTGTGTAGAGTAGTGATCACTTAAGCCAGCTCATGTAGGTTGTAAGCCCTCAGCCATCGTACTTCCATCTACTGTTCTTATATATAAATTAGTTTCGTCTCTGTGAGACTTCTATAATTTATCCTTCATTAAATAAATTGAGGTTAGTACTTCAATCGTATTAAATTCTACTATTTCATCAATATACATATTACATTTTAATTTAACCCTTAATGCATAAAAAGCATATTTAAATAACATTTCCAAGTATAAATTAAAAAATTACTACTAGTTTGCAAATTTTTAAACAATTATGAAAAACTTGATACTCTAAAAAGGATAATGTATTAGCAAATAAGTCATGTTTTATAAAAAGTTTTTACTAAAGACACTAGATTTGTAACAAAATTTAAAAAAATAAGCCTCGTTCACTGTAGGGTTTAATTATGCAAGAATAAATAAATAAATGTGTCTGATATACGCGAGGGATAACATTCTTCCGCTGAAACCCATTCCTCTCTCCTAAAGAACGGGATCTGTTCATTTTATACTCTGTGCTTATTGTGAAGAAATTATAATTATTTTTCGATTGTATACAGTGCACGCCACTGATATCTAGTTATATTTACGTGTGTACTGATCCTTCAACTTCCTACTAAGTAGGTACAAATAAGCACCTGAGTTGAACGAGATTATCTCGGTAATGCAGCATCCATAAAATTGCATTGAAGACGCCTAATTTTCTCCGTTTTCAAATGTTCGTACGCTGTTTATTTGCACGAGGCGAGGCAGAGCGAACACTTAGCTGCTCCGCGCTTGGACGGGCTGCCTAGTGCCGGTCTACAAACTAAAATCTGCACTGATATGCGAGGTTTTGCTCCGGGACAATCACTAATAAATTAAGAACGTGGATTTCGCAGGAAGGTAAATTTATACACACAATTTATACTGACAATTATTGTATAACATTATAGAGCCGCCAATTTTTACGTTTCAAGTTTGACAGGTTTGAAATTTATGAATTCAGTCAATCATAAAGCTCTTCAGAGCTTTTTGATTGATTGAATTAACTTAACATTGTTTAAGTTTCATTACAAATACAAATAATTCTCCAGATACAGAAATGGCTATATTTTTATAGATATTATTTATAAATATTTACAATTTAATGATATTATTTTAAGGGATTAATAGATGTATGGAGCAGATATTATTAAAATGTTTTAATATTTTTCTTTGTAAAACATCTTCATGCATTATAAGCTTCAATTCGAATAAAAAAAATATATGGCTTATTTCAGAATACGGCCGAATATTTGAGTTATTTATTACTACTATAGTTTCGAGAGAAGTTCTCCATCTCTGCATCAGATATAGTTACTGAATCTGATGATGAGAGGGACTGCTCCTCTAGGGACTGAAACTACAGTAGTAGTAAATAACTTGAATATTTTGTGTGTAATACAATGTTTAAATAAAAAATATATTCATTTTGTACCATCATTTTATGATCAACAATCATTTAGTTAAAGAGATTTCAAAATTTAAATAATTTTTAGTCGTATTCTAATGTACTGTTAATAATTCGGAAGAATGTCATATTCCTATGTACATATAAAAACTCTGATGGGAAATATAGATTTCTCATTACCAAGGGCGTACTATTTATGGGAATCACAAATTTTCAAATCACAGAGGGCGATGATAAAAATACAATTCACATATGGAATGAGGTGTGCAAAGTTAAGATATGTAAAACTTCAAAAAAATTTGACAGATGATTCGAGAAAAAAAAATCGCTTCGTCTCTATGAGACATCTTTAATATACAGGGTGTCTCATAGATAGTAGCATAAACTTTACAGGTGGATTCCTGTGATAATAATGAGTCGAAAATATTCAAGAAACCATGGACCTACAATATTAACAGTAACTTATATGGATTATGAAAAATGCAATCGTTTCAAAACAACGTAAATAAATTGATAAAAAAACTTTGTTACAAAATTCTATTTTCAATGATAGAAACGATTTTTATCGTTTTATTCCGCTTTTTTTTCACAATGTAATGATGATTCAACTTTTTGCAAGAAATACATCAGAAATGTTGAAAAAAATGCAAACTTTGATATCGCATATCTCCTTAACTACTGATATTAGTCCATGGTTGCTTAAATATTTTCAACTCATTATCATGGCAAGAATCCACCTGTAAAGTTTTCGCTACTAGCTGTGAGACACCCGGTACATCTTGATGAATGCAAAATGTTTTGTACCTAAATGTTGCTAATACGCGACCTAAACGTGGTTTGTATTATATTTTTACCGAAGTTTTGTACTGCGGCGAGTAGTTACCGAGTGAGACCCCGGCCCCAGACACCTGCCCACCGTGTGGCTCGCTGCCAAGTTAGTGTAGTATGACGGGTTCCGCGTGGACGCGACCAGACCGGAAGTTCCTCCCCAGGTGCTTCCCAGACCGGAAATTACGTCACCGCTCTCCCCTTTCGGTACCTGCCGGCGACATTACTCACCCTCGGACTGTCGCACATTATTACGGTTTTTTCTTATCCGATTCACTGTACCGTGTGGAACAGAATTTGCTGGATGGCAATGCATATTTTTTTCAAAAATATTTATAATATATACATATGAATATCTACGCACAGTCTTTATCAGTTTATTTCATTTTATTCAAGTAATTTAATCGTTTGAAGTTCCAACACAGGCTGTCCCGTAGGTAACTAACTAACCATCACGCCGTTTCCCCAAAAGGGTAGGCAAACAGGATAGAGCGCCATATTCCTCTGTCTTAGCACACTAATTTTGCTTCGGCTACATTCATACATCTTCTCATGCATGCTTTACGGTTGTTGAGGCTTTTAACAGGGCCATCCTCCAATACTTGTAGAATCTGATCATGCCAGGTTTTTCGCGGACGCCCTCCATTCCTGTTACCTTTAACACTTAATAATTTCAACCCATAGTTAGTAGCAAGAGCTTCTGGGAGTCTTTTTCATTCAATTTTTAAATATAAAGTGTTAGCTGTAACCCGTCAAAAATGATGGTACTATTAACAGGCTGGTTCCTTAGGAATAATTATTTACTTATTTATAACCGACACCCGTGAAATAGTAATAACGACTTTTATCAACATTTTTGAACATTTTCTTTTATATTTCCCCTGCCGGCAGTTTTTGTACTATTTTAAACCCTGTAAATTGTGCTGGGCGGGACATGAAATGTTTCGCGTCTTTGCTAAGCCCTAGTATACATTTAAGTATCTTTTTGTCGGTCCACAGAGAGGCGGCGAGGAATTCAGGTTTGCTGGCCCGAGGTTTAAGTCCCATCTTCGGCTGTTTAATTTATTTTTTAGCCATGAATTCGAATGAAATGACGCATGTTACACAAAGTTACGGACAGACAGACTAATAGACGGACGGACGGATGGACAGGTGAACAGACGGACAGACAACGATATTATTATGTATGATTATATACACTTTGGGTGAAATGTCGCTAGTTACGGAGATAAGAGACATTAAAGTTTATTTTTTTATTTGTGATTTATTTCTCTTAAAAAAATGAACTATACCTCCAGTAAATTATGTAAATGTAATATTAAAAATTCATTCGCTTCGATACAAGTCAAATAAAATGACGAAAACTCTGCAAAAAATGTTTTTCAAATTTCTACAAGCCTTAAATCATTTTATTTAACCTGTACCAAAGTGAATGAATGTTTAATATACGATATATAATTTACTTTCAAGAGAGTCTAACGTTTTACAAAAGATAAGCCAGAAATATTGAAAAAAAGTTAACTTTGATGTCGCTTATCTCCGTAACTGTCGATATTTCACCCAAAGTGTGTAAAATATCTTCTATTCAAAATTATTGATTCAAATCCAGGCGAACGCCTAAATCTCGAAAATCTATGATGTATAGTGCAATGAAGATCTTTGAAGATATACCTAATAATAATACCAGAATATTTAAAAACATTTAGGCGAATGCCTAAATATCAAAAATCTATGATGTACAGTGCAATGAAGATCTTTGAAGATATACCTAATAGTAATACCAGAATATATAAGAAAGGAAGAAAAACATTTAGGCGAATGCCTAAATATCAAAAATCTATGATGTACAGTGCAATGAAGATCTTTGAAGATATAATAATAATACCAGAATACATAAGAAAGGAAGAAAAACATTTAGGCGAATGCCTAAATATCAAAAATCTGTGATGTACAGTGCAATGAAGATCTTTGAAGATATAATAATAATACCAGAATATATAAGAAAGGAAGAAAAACATTTAGGCGAATGCCTAAATATCAAAAATCTATGATGTACAGTGCAATGGAGATCTTTGAAGATATAATAATAATACCAGAATATATAAGAAAGGAAGAAAAACATCTGTTAACTTAATATAGAAAATAATTTTTTTATAAATTTTAGAAAGGTTAAGAATTGATGAATGTTATTTGTTAAAATTAGAGCGTATCTATGTAAATGATATTGTTTATAATGATATTGGAATCGAATGTGTAAATTTAGACAATGCATACGTAAACCGCTTGATTTTTCTATTGGATTATTTAAAGGCAGACTAATAATAATAATCGTCGCTAGCTCAGCGAGACTATTCACGTCATTTCAAGACTTTTTGTGGCACATCCCTTCTCCCCTTTTGATAGTAAATTGTATTGTGAATATTGAAAAATTTTATTAATAGGTAACATTGACCACGAAGTGGCCACTTCCTAGTAAGTACGATCGGCACATAAAAAGTTCATGAAATTCCAATTCATTTTGTTTTTATTTTAATGGAAGTTGACGCTTAACTTATTATATTTAGAATTGTAGTTACCAGTTTACCTATTACCTTTGTATATGTGAACATTTGTGAAGGGGGATACCAACAGTTACATTTACTTTCGAGTTATGGCCCTTATTTGGGAACCCTGGCAACTAAATTCAAAACACAAGGTAAATCGATATCAGGTAAGAGCGAGAAAAAGTCTGAAATATAATATAATATGAGATGAAATGTGGGGTATAAAAGCAAAGACAGCAGTCTCCAAATAAAATTGAATGCAGTCATTGAGGATCAATCACCTATTTAAAATGTACTGAAATCAAGTTTTTATCGGAAGCATAATTTAGGAAGGGATAGATACATTAAATCTAGAATACAGTACAATTTAAATTAGTAATATTCCGTGACTGTATTCAAAACATTTAATTTTTTTTAGATATTGCTTCCTTTGCTTTTGTACCTCACAAATATATTATTATTCTTGTAGCAGCAAAAATTTAGAATTTTAATTTTGTTGACATAACCAGCGCACTAACTGTTTTATGAATTCGCCTATACACAGACTGCATCGCCTAGGTAATCAACAGTTGACATATTTAATGTTCGTACACTACACACATTCAAAAAACAAATCTACTCATTTTCTATTTCAAAGTTTTCCTAAAAAATATGTGATCTATAATTTGTATTCAAAGTTTTCCTAAAAAATATGTGATCTATAATTTGTAATATAACATAACCAGCGCACTAACTGTTTTATGAATTCGCCTATACACAGACTGCATCGCCTAGGTAATCAACAGTTGACATATTTAATGTTCGTACACTACACACATTCAAAAAACAAATCTACTCATCTTCTATTTCAAAGTTTTCCTAAAAAATATGTGATCTATAATTTGTTTTATTTATCTTGTTAATTTTTTTCTTTTTTTTTAATCACTTTCTTTTTTTGTATCTTTTGTTTACATATTGTATTTTCTTAATACTTATATATAATATTATTTCATTTTGTTCATGTTATTTCTATGTACTTAGATAGCCATGCTTCTTTTTTTAATAAAGTAAAAGCTCAAATCATGGCGTGTATTATAAAAATAAAAATAAAATCATATCCGATGATCATGGTAAGGATTCCAAAAAACGTTTCCACTAGTCCCGAATTCCTTTTAAAAGCTGGAAAAATGGAATCCAGTTGCAGACGTTATGCTACAGACATCAGTTACAGACATAACGCTTGCATCAGGGTGAAATAATGCATTGTCATTCACCGGTCGGTTCACGATACAAATGAATTTCTTGTACAGCTGTTAAATTATCCAGTGAAAATCACGGAGCATGTTGTTTCATTTAATACGCCGGAATATCAATCCGTTTCATACTTTCTGACTTTCCCACGGTGGCAGCGATGACGTGATAATTGGTAATTTGTATTACGAAAAAAATGATCTACACATTTGGGCTTAAGAAACCTGACTCAACACAAATCAAATTCATCAAAAATTTCGCGAAACGGGGTCAGATTGTTCACAATAATTATAAAAATTACACGTCGTTGCTCGGCAACTTTGAGACGAAATACTGGTGCAGTCAGAAATGAATACTATAATTAGCTTAACTAATTTAGCAAAACTAGCAGAAAGGAATCGGTTTGACACCGATCAAATGAAAATGTTGGCAGCTGCGCGGCCGGAGCCGTTTTTCCCGCAAAACCCATTTCTTTTTTACCAAAGGAGGGTAATGTGTTTATCAGCTTATGTATGTATGTATGTTTGTTCCTTTATGGCGTTCTAGAGATCAAACGCGTAGGCCGATTTTGATGATTCTTACGCCAATCGTTTGTCTTAATCTTGTGAATGTTACTAAACACATGACAGTAATCAAAATTTAATGTGACGACAACCTGACGCCATATTGTGAAAAAGAAAAAAAATTTAGTCAACGTATTATGTTAAATTAAGTGGGATATCATTGAATAGGTAGTTTAAAATCATCTTAGGTTTCTCTTATCATTTTTAATTTCGAATGATCATTTAGGATCTATAACGATTTAAAGTTGGTTAGCAACCATTCTACCCTAAATTTTCAGTACCTACTTATAATAAATCTGTGATAAAGTTCTTATATAATCACATAATAGGTCTTGGACCCGAATTCAGAGTCAATACATAGATGATTTAAACTCTGACTGTATTGACTCTGTATTCGGGCCTTATTAAAGTGAAAAATAATAATTATCATAATATAATTCAATACAATTTTTAGAATGAATGAATGATACGATTAAAATAATAGAATGACAAACCCAGAATTTTACTACTTTGAAAGATATTTTTAACGACCGTTATCTAAAACGTTACTTTATACAATGAGAAATAAACCTAATTAGGAATAAATAAATAATAAATAAAAATACCGTCTTACAATCCAAATTAAAAAGTGTAAGATAAAAAAAACGACTGTGTAAAAAGTGAACCTTAAATAAAAACTGAGAAGAAAAAAAGTCCAGTAGGTAATTTAGAATTCTGTTAAGTAATATTGAATAACTACACAATTTAACTAATTTCATGATCGATACACACATAAAACAAATAATAAATTCTATTGCGGAAAATAGCAATTTTAACAGCCACCATTAAAAATCTAGACCGACTCAAATCTTCCCGGTCTCGACAGTCAGCCCCGCCTGCTTTTTACCATCGTCGAGGGCAACATTGAAAGCAATAATCGTAGAGGCCGCCCGAGATCAAGCTACATAGACCAGGTTTATCGGAGATGTGCGCTGTAGCACCTACCAAGAGATGAAGAGGCTGGCAGGTGACAGAGAGGAGTGGAGAGATCGAGTGTTTGGTGCAGACCAATCCTAGGATTGAGACCCAAGAAAAATGGCGATATCGTTGTTGTACTTAAGACAGTTCTTAAGCCCTGTAAAGCCCAAGAAAGACTTCTATATATACCTACTTTCTCATACAAATAGCTTTGTCTCTGTATGATATCTTTAATTTACCTTAATCAATTAATGATTATCGCCATGTGTATTTGGGTTCTTAGAACATTCTAAAAAAGTAATTTGTAGATACTTATTTAATTTACTATATTCAATTTATGTTACAGCTGACCTTTAGTAGGTACGGTACACATAATGCTCTCAAGTAAATTAAGTGAGTGGAACATAAAACAAGCATTTTATTATAATATGCGAGTATCTACGTAATTAGACAGATTCTTAAAATGATTTTACGTAATTAAATACATGTACCGTTTCAGCAATGACGCGACACACTTACTCTATCATACGTAGCCAATGAGCCACTGCCGAATCTGCCGAGTACATCAAGAGATTGTTCACTATTACTGGCATAATATACACAGGTTTCTCATAGCTAGTAGCAAAAGTTTACAGGTCGATTCTTGCCTTGATTATGAGTCGAAAACGTTCAAGCGACCATGACCTAATTTCATAGTTATAGTTACAATATAAAAGTTTGCATTGTTTTTCAATATTACTTACACATTTTTTGCAAAACGTTCAAGTATCTTAATCGATTATAAAAAATTCATGCGCTTTAATACATGTCAATGTCTTTTTTGGAGAGGCGAGAAAATTTATTTATTATTTATAGTTTTAATAGACTAGAAAAAAATTAATAAACTGTATGTAATATTTTTTTATAAAAAATAGAGATGCAAACACGGAATATGTGTCACATCAATTTTCTTACTATTTTCAAACTAAGCTAAACGCTTGTGCTATGAAAATAGGACTAACTTGCTAGTCTGGGCTGAGATTCGAACCCGCGACCTTTAGATTACGAGGCGAGTGTCCTAACTGTAAGACCAACAAGCTAATTCAATAAATAAAAATAATAAGAAGAATATAATAAATTTATTGTATATATATTTATTGAAGCGAAAGAATCTTTCATAATTGATACAAGTTAATGTAATTTTGCATAAAATTAATAAATTGCATGAAAAAATGCTTTATTTGATATCGCATATCAATTGTTAATTGATAACTCTATAACTATTGACATTTGGGTAATGGTTGCTTGAACATTTTTGGCTCGCAGTCGATGCAGGAATCCACCTATAAAGTAGTGTAGACTATATAGCTCTGTTACACCCTGTATTTGAGGATTGATAGATACCCAAACTGCAGAAACTGTAGAAGCCGCCTTTAATTTAAACTACATTGTTAGTTGAAAAACCAAACCTGAATGAACCAGGCAGTAATGAGGTACTGACTTCTGAAGATTTATTATATTGTGTAACCAGACGCTATCGCAACATTTTGAGAAAAGTAAAAGCTGTGAAACCAATGCGTAAGATGGTTGAGTATAGTTTAAATTAGCAAGATTCGGTAGTTAAGTAAGAATAATAGAACGGCACAGTAAATAATCCACGGATAATCAGAATAGAAATCGTTACACGATGGTTATAAATTTTCCTGTTGTTGACATTATTTAAGATAATTAAATAATTCGCGAAGCCGAATGATCCAGTGGTCGGAGAGGAAAATTGATAATAATATAGTTTTGATCTTAGCTAACTTGATGCCAACAATTCCAACGCTCGTTCTGAATCCGGACATTCTTAGTTTCAGAGCCAATTAAAAAATGTTCTCGGATTGATGTTTTTAATAAATTTTCTTATTAGGTAAATTCATTACAAAAAATGTTGATTTTTATGCATGTTTTGATAATGTTAAAAATAAGGTTTGAATAATAAATTATTTAATGGCATATTCATATTAACGAGCGAAGAAAAGAGTGTTTTTATTTATTTTTAATATTTACTCGTAATATATAAGTTCGATCAAAAAAGTTAATTGGGAAAATGATAAATGTGTATTCAAAGTATTGTTTAATATAATACGACAATATAACACAATGATGAAAGTAGCGGGAAAGCTTATTACTTTGCTTATAACAATGAAATTTTCAAAGTATGTTTCTAACAATTTGCAGTAAAAAACATTATATTGAAAAAAAAATAAATTTAAATACCAATGCGAAAACGGAATACGTGCCGCATCAATATTCTTACTATTTTCAAACTAAGCTAAACGCTTGTGCTATGAAAATGCGACTAACTTGCTAGTGTCCTGGAATGGGGTTTGAACCACCGACCACTGGATCACTAGGCGAGAGTCATAACCGCTACTAATACTAATATTGTGACAGTCTCCCCCAGCCCTTCCGAAATAGTAATGATCCGAAATAAATGTGTTTTAGTGAAAAAAAAATCTTTTACAGACATCATCCGCGGACACATAAAGGTGATTGCGAAATGGTTGTGTTTCGTCATCTATTGGCCGGTTGTATCAACTTGGATTATAGTAATCTTTCGTAAAAACATAGATTTTTACGAAAATGGGTTGTGTGATTGGTGGAAAACGCAACAATCGAAGGTTTAAACGAAAGATTGCTATAAACCAATTTTCTCCTATACCATACAAGTATACCTACACCGCTGCATCCAAACATGCTGGAGTCACCTACATTTTACCATTGTCTCCTTTTTTCTTTTATTGCATTTGTTATTATAATATTGTTTTTCAATAAGTTGTTATAACCAACTCTACTCTCTACTTTAAATTATATCATTTACATATTTTACCATTGTTTACATTTTTCTTTACAACATTTTTATTATTTTATTGTTTTGATTAAGTTGATATTACTAATTCTCTGCTCCCTACGCATATACTCCACGCTATACACGAGTTTTCGATGAAGAGAAGAAGCAAATGTATATTTTGATAATCCTTATATTATTTAGCAATTTATACCCTTTAAAATTATTTTTTGCATTTATTTCCATTTTTTCCTGCATCTCGCATGACACTTTTATATTTTTTGCTCGTGATTTTACTGCATGTACTTACTTTCTTTCAAAATAAATATTAGATATCGATCTAAGGTAGTAAAACGATAAAAAGTGGCCTATTTTAGAACAGGTATTTTTATATGTCTAGCGAGGTAAGTAGTGGCCGAGAGGTTTGCTACATATTATCCTTTATTGTATATGTGGGGTATAAAAGCAAAGACTGCAATATCCAAAAAAAAATCACCGAGCATTACTCATTTAAAATGTACTGAATTCTAGATTTTATGTATATATTCCAAATTCTTGTTTCCTATAAATTTATAGGCTATGTTTTCTATAAAATCTCGAATTCAGTACATTATAAATTAGTAATTCTAGATGACTGTGTACCTATATTTTTTTTTAGGATATTACTGCCTTTGCTTTTACATCCCACATATGTATTATATGTGTATGTATCAAGCAATTAAACGTCTTTTGTCCAATAAACGCCGATTTATCGGTATTGAAAAAATTAATTACTCCAAAAAGCTACTCAAATGCCAGTTTAATCATGATAATATGTATTCGTATCATACTAACTATTTGACCGCATTATAGCATAGCTCCGAAAAATTTGATTTTTTAAACCGATAAACTAAAGTACCTACCAGATAATTTGAAAAAATAATGTCTAGATATTACATTGGTAATCGCATCGCAACATCGTGGTGATTATTTAATTAATAATTTAATATTTTGAATGCACTGCACGCCAAAAACACGTGAGAAATTGACTTTCATTTTCAACCGAAACCCTGTGAACGACTCTGCCACCGCCGAACAATGTGTATTTTCTCTTCTATTATGGTCGAAATCGAACAAAACTGCTCATCACGGTAATGCTGTTTTATCAGAGTGTTGAAACTAAATGTTTTATGTTATTCCGTACCGCATTGTTGGGCCATCGCACGTCTGAATCCATGAGAAACTTATTTGAACACATCCATTGTTATTGGATGCCGTCAATTTTCGTTCAAAATATTTGATGAATCTTCACAATACGCTTTCAAATAGAAAGCTGGTAGCAGAGTATGCGCACCTATCGAATTAATCCCAAGTATTCTATCCTTAATATACACAGATTAGCTTAATCCGGAAGAAGTTTTGCATTTGTGTGATTTTACAAAATTACGTATTGTCAATCTGATTATCTTTTTAAAAATGTATATTTATAAATATGTACTTTCCCGTGGTGCGAATTTTTATTATAAATATTATAACACACACACGCCTCGCTTAAACTGCATTATATAGTATAACATAATTATAATTATTAATTATTATTAGTCTGATAGACTTATATGTCCCATCGAGGTCATCAAGACACAGTGCATTATTCGATTATAGTGTAAATGTCAAAACTAATGCATTAGCAAACTCTTTAATTCCCAGATTACACTCATTAGGGAATGAACATGCAGAGGCGGCTGACGTTTTTGCTGATAGTATAACTGTATATAGGACAAAGCTGATACAAATGTTTACATCTCAACGAAATGGAAATGGACAATCAATTTTTCTGTATTATTATTTTACCTTTAACTATTACTATTTGTACCTTTAACTGTATTATTTTATCTGTCTTATGTTTTTCTGTATTATTATTATTATTTTTATTATTACCTTTGAACTATTATTATTGTAACTTTTAGCTGTATTATTATTTTAACTGTCTTATGTTATTTAAAAAAAAATTATTCTGTATATTTGTAAAAGCCCATAAGGGCGTTAAATAAATAAATAAATAAATAGTTAAATAATATTTCTGGGAGCAAAGGGTTGAATCTATTACTATATTACGCTACATAGGAGTACCGATGGTCTCTCCGTATATCCATCAAGTACTGCAGATAAAAGTCTGGCTGTGAGACCCCCAGGCGCAGTTCAGCAATGTAACGTGGATAATGTGTGTCACCGCCGGAACGGTACAGTAGATATTCTATCACGAGATGTTTAAGGGTCGGTTTTATTAAATTGGATCATAGTAATCTTTCGTAAAAACCATAGATTTTGACGAAGATGGGTTGCGTGATCAGGTTGTACTGTGGTAAAATAATAATTTTTTAGGTTATTAAAAAAAGAAGTCAATAATTTTAATAACAGCTGTACATAGCGATTATATGATAACTGCGCATAGTGAAAAGTGCATACATACATTTGATATTCCTGCTTTCATGTTAAGTCTTGACTTTGTATTGTGGGACGGAGTGTGACCTTTTTGTACAGTTTTCTAAGTGTGCACCTCTCTTGTGTGCAGTTTACATGGAATCGTGCTATGTATATCCATTACGATGCATTACACATGTAAGTAAACAACAATTTATATATAGCCACGGATATTATGCAGGATGTAACAAAGCTCGTTAACAATACTTTACAGGCAGATCAATGCCATGCAACAATAATCCTAATAGCTCACTGGTCAAAAATATTTTTAAAAAATAAAATGGTTTGTCTTCAAAACTATTGATATAGATGTTGAGCGGAACCGCTTAAACCGAACGTGGGTCGGACACAGCGGAGATAAAGATATCCTTCTTCAATATCCGCCGATAAAGCGCATGGTCTTAACACTCGAAATATACACACTGCAACAACTAGCTACTTACACAGCTGAAATTGTACTTACGGAGTCCGTCCTAGTTCTTGGGTTGCAGAGCTCCGCGTGTTGTAAATCGAATGAATTCGGAAACAGAGCGCGATTAACGAAAGGCTTTAACTTAAACTGCGGCTACGTCGAGTTGAGAAACAGAGCTACACGTCCATTTCCGAAGGGCTTAAACTTTCCAAACATCGGATCGGAAAAAAGTCAATTTTCCGGCAGAGAAAAAGACAACGGAATTCCGAATTCAAATTGTCGACTTTTTGAATTGTGTTCCGGATTTCGTAAGTTAAAATCCTGGCCAGCAATTGGAGCAGAATACCTCGAACGTCGATTCCGACCAACGACACTTCATTATTTCGATCAGCGGTCAGCGATCACGAAACAGATATTGTTCCTTCAGCGTTTTCAACTCATAATTTAGGCGGGAATCTAACATGTAAATCTATTGCGGACCAGCTCTGTTATATCCCGTACTTACTTTCTGCTGTACAACAAAATTAATAATATCAAATTTTCTTCAAGAACGTCGGGCACGGCGGATAAACACGACAATCGCGAGATTTTACACCACTCCATCTGCCAATTACGCTGTAAAACGAATTGAATCGATTAGATTTTTCGGATGAAGCCAACAGTCGAGCGGTTTCTTGCCGCCCGATAACAGATTTCAGTCTCGGTCCAAAGAAGGCCTAGAACTGTTTTAATTGTATGCGTATTCGTCGGTGGAATTGGGTTCAGTGCCCAATGGTTTTATTGTTTTAGAATTCGGCACAGCCGCGCGCGAAGGCATTTCCTGTGAGGTCCACATTGTGTGGAGTGCATACGTGGTGCTCGCTTCACGCACACTCGTGTTGGCTCCGGGTACCTACACATCCAGCCAATTCAAGCGAAATTGCCAATATTCCCACGGATATCTTTAGCTACAGACTATGGTGAAATTTCGGAACAAATGAAGGCCACAGAAAACACTTATTAGCATTATTCAAATTAATATCCTGTAGATTTTCACAAGCGAAAACAATTACAGTATCTTTAAAAAAGTAAATGGTGCTCTAAATGCAATTCTCTTGAGAAAATTACATAGATAAATTGTATCTCACCGGGAATCGAACTGTACGCCCGATATGAGAAGCCATTGTAATAACCAATAAGGTTTAAAATTAGAGTCAACACCATTTTTTACTACGTCATTTTTTTTTAATAAATAGAGATCCAAACAAATGCAAAAAAAACTATGAAAATAGGACAACTTACTGGCGTCCCGGAGTGGGGCTCAAACCATTGACCACGAGATAACTTGGCGAGCGTGATGGCCACTACACTAACAAGCTACTCATAATAATAAACTTTCATTATTAAAGTAAACCCATGAAAAATACAGTCTAGGTTAGCATTTATGGACACTAGGTAGGGGAGAAAATTGCTAAAATTGTAAAAGTTGGCATGCAATTGGGTTGGAGATCTCAATGGTCGGACAAAGATGTTTGTGAAAGTATTACGTTTGTTATTAAACGTATTCATGTTCCGTGGCTATCTATCATTGTAATTGTGGGCGTAACAACATAGATTAGTCATTATACGGGTGAAACAGAGCTAGACTACAAAACTTTACAGTAAATTCCCACCTAAATTGTGAGTCGAAAATATTCCAACAACAATCTCCGTATTTCAAAAGTTATGGAGGGAGATAACCGACATCAAAGTTTGTATTATTTTTTTTAAATATTTTCAAGTTATTTTCTGTAAAAATTTAGACAATCATTTAAGTATTTTAATTAACACTAAATTCAACTTTACAATGCACACACGTTGAGCTAAATTTATCACTACTATAGTTTCAAGAGGAGCAGTCCCTCTCATCAATAGCTACACAAACTGCAATAATCAATAATATAACGTTCATCGAATATTAAATATTCATTCCCTTTAATTCAAGTTACAGAAATCCGTTTAGCTCCGTTTGTTAGAAATAATACAGCTTTGTGCAGTATACAGGGTTATTTGGAAAACATTAATAACCTTGCAGGACTATATTCCTTCCTTGATTATGAGTCGAAAATGTTCAAGCTATTGTGACCTAATATCAATAGTTAAGGAGATATGCGACATCAAAGTTTGCATTTTTTTTTCAATATTTCTGAATTATTTTTTGTAAAACGTTGGACTGTCATTACAGTAACTTATATCGATTACGAAAAATTCATTCGTTTCAATACACGTTAAATAAAATGATAAAAAGCCTGAAAAAATTGCAATTGGAATGTTTTCCAATTGGAATTCGAAAGTTTTAATTTTTTTATTTGACTTGTGTTAAAGAGAATGAATTTTTAATATTCAATATGAGTTACTATGATGATAGTCCAACGTTTTACAAAAAATAATTCAGAAATATTGAAAAAAAAAATGCAAACTTTGATGTCGCATATCTCCTTAACTATTGATATTAGGTCATAATAGCTTGAACATTTTCGACTCATAATCAAAGGAGGAATATAGTCCTGCGAGGTTATTAATGTTTTCCAAATAACCCTGTATACAGCTTAAATAGATAATATAGGGACTACATGGTTTTAATAGGATCACGTTATTAAAGAAACAAATGCAGTAAATGTAATAAAAAATGATACAATATTAAGGTAACACTTGGCGTGCGTTCTGTGTTAAAAATGAAAATATTTTTATTATCTGTCTGGCTGTCTGCCGGCGGGAGTTTGAGTCCGGCGGACCGTGAACCACCAAGGGCAAAGGCCCGCAGGCGATATTGCATGCAGTTCTCACGAAACAATCGAATGAGCCGACAATTAATTGTTTGCTTCATACTCAAATTTCCGCAAAGAGTCATTTATCATTCATTACATGGCATTATCAATTAGGTACCCCAACCTAAGCTTTTCCATGCGCCCATGAGATGATTTATGTTCGTGCGTCAATTTTTCTAACGCAATACGTGTGTACGGATACAAAGATGATATTTAGAAATGCGTACATTACATTCACGTGTTTTATCATTCAAGTTTGAGGATTATTTGACTTATAACATGAGATAACCTATATATATATATATATATATATAACCTTTTCTTCGCTACAAGTAAACACGTGTGTGACCGTACTGTCTACTACGGGGTTGTAACATTATTTCTTAAATAAATAAAGATGCTTAATTAATTGAGGATAAATTATAGAAGTCTCACAGAGACGAAGCTAATATGAGAAAAGTGGATGGAGGTCTCTTATACGATAGCTCAGGCCTTCCTATCTGTATGAGCTGGCTTGAGTGATCACTCTACACAAAAAGCGAAAAATCTTGTTCTTGTTGTAGTGCCATCTTCTATCGGAGATCGACGATCATGACTATTCTCCCCCGCACGGAACAGATCTCCTAAGAGTATATATCTCCTATCTAGTTAGTAGTACAATTATTATGGCTTATAAACCAAAAACAGGACAATGAGTCCCGGGAAGACCTTAGTCTCAGAGGCTGTAAAAATCTTCAGTACAGCTATAAAGATCGCTATATGAAACGTCAAAAGTTTATTTGAAAGCGGAAAGTTATACATTTGACCCTAGAAATGAAAAGATTACAATATCCTTGGAATAGTGAAGTAAGATAGCAAGGAAATGGAAAACAAAAGACCGATAATGGCACCATGTATTATTTATGTAACAATGATAATCACCATGGAAATGGAGAATCCTAGTTACAGAAAACGTAAACAAATCATCAATCCAAGAAAAAAATAAAAACTGAAATACCGGTAGATTTGATTTTTATTGTCTGCTAGCGGGTATGAATGTCTTTGTCGGGTCGATTCGGAAGCTCTGGAAGTCTTTTATTATCGTGGACATCATCAGTGGATTATTTACAGTGTTTGTACCAATGTTTATCAGTTTTTCCAGAAATATCACTTAAAATTATTTGTTTTTTATACAATATATTTTTAAATATCGAAAATGGGACACGCACGAGATTTGATGCAGATTGGATCTGCCGAGTTGCTGAACTATTTGAAACTAAACAACTTAGAAGTCAACAATGCTAAAAGCTGCTTTGAATTCTTTATTAATTTGCTGTGTGCAATTTCAACTAGGAATTCCATTACCAGTAAATTAAGCGAAATCTGCTTTCGGTATTACCAATAATACAAAACTAATAACGAATATAATAATCTCTTTCTAAAATTCGTTTCATTATAGCACACGTACATTATCAGTAGCAAGTGATTTAGATGACGAAGAAGCTGTTGAAATTACAGAATTTTTTGAAGATGATGTCTCTAATGATGATCGAGAGAATGGCATCGAATATAATAATTAGAGTACTTGTATTGAAGAATAAATAAAGTAAAAAAATTTTTATTGGAGAAACATATACATATTGTCATTTACTTCATGATAGTATTATCATCAGTACTTTTAATCCTCTATTAAATAATAATTGTATTCAGTTTGGCGATGTTCGCGAATGGATGTTAATCGATTATCTTTTCCCAGTGAGCAAAAAAATACACGTTGTAGAAGATTTAGAAAGTTCAATTTAAATTGAAGTCATTGTGTAAATGTCAAAGATACCTGTACGTTTTCATATTTTGGTTGGATGCTTACATATACGGATGAATAAAGAAAAATAAGTTATTAAAACATCCGAAAACTTCAATATCTAGGACATGTGATGAGACATCCAGAGAAATACGAGATCTTGCATCTCATAATGCAGGGTAAGATTGCCGAAAGTCAGGGCCCTGGAAGAAGGAGGACTTCATGGCTGAAAAACTTGAGACAGTGGTTTGGCCAGTCTACTGTGAAGCTGTTCCGGGCCGCAGTCAACAAAGTCCGCATAGCCAACATGATAGCCAACGTCCGGTAAACAGAGAGGGCACGAGAAGAAGAAGAAGCTTACATATACCAATTTATTTAAATACACTAGGGCCGGTTGCCCAGAAGTAAAAGTAAAAATTAGGAAAATGGCGTAGATTTTGCTTTTTCCAACCAATCGAACAACCCATTCTCGCAAAAATCTATGCAGTTTTCTTATTTTTTACTTTTACTAGTGATCAAAAAACCGTCCCTTAGCGGGTACAAGTACGGTGGTCTCACTGTAGAGCATAGTCCATTATTTTCTTTATCTATTTATCTCTCAAATACCAATTTTTTCTTTCATTATCTATTGGTTTTGCCATTTAAATTATAGAAATTCAGTTTTACCCGTTATAAATATCCAACAATTGCTGATTTTCTCAGCCTAATACTGAAGAATCAGTACTATTTCTGAAAAATGTTCGATGTTATTTCATAGAATCAACGTTGCATTAGAGCATAATTATTTTTGTATTCAAATATACCTGTCTCACAGTACAGAGATTTGATACTCCTCGCTCTAATTTCAATATTATTTTACCATTAGAAAAGTAGGTACCTACGTACGCAGTAGCTCAGCGAGAGCAATGCTTTGTTTAATTCATGGTTTTTATTTTTTATAGTTTTTTAAAATGTTATTCCTTCCTTTTTTTAGATAAAATTGGTCACCTTAAATATAAATGAAAGAAATCGAGAAAGATTTACATGGGAAATGATACTACTATGTAAGAAAAGCTTTTAAACGTTTGTTTGAAGCTGTTTTGCTGATCGACAATGTTCACATTGCGTGAACTATGTCGATTTTTAAAAAATAATTATCTAATGAATCAGGAAGTGTCATTGTCCATGACACACAAATAAAAGAGAGCATTATTGTTTATTTTTCTATTATTTATATAAAACGTGATAGCAAAATATTAACTACTGCCTCTGTATGCTTTTACGTCATTAAAATAACGGGATTTTTTATTAACATAAATTTTTATATGCACGTATTGTAATTGAAATTGTAATTTTTTCAAATAACCATGCTAGGAGCTAGGAATTGAAATATATTATTACCAAAATATGATAAGTAAATAAAAATAGAAAAATATAGACAGTACTATATTATATAGACAGTATATCTACCACCAGATAAATAATTATGCTAATATGTATATAATAGTATTTTGTTTAATTTTGTAGTGACTTGCCTTGTTTTTTGAGATATTTGGTCCCTTTGTCATATTTTTTGGCTGTTCAAAGTCAGACACCACTAGGTAATACAATCCCGAGTCGGGATTGCCCTTTCGGGATCCCTTGAGATTAGAATATCCAATCGCGCGGGATCCCTACGCAATTAACGACAATATCTTGCATTTTTATATCAGCAATTTTAATAAAATGTTAGCTTTTAATCATTGCATTCATGTTTTTGTAGGCGTTTTTCCAAGCATCAATCAGTCAATATAGTAGAGTAAAAACTACTAATTAGTAGTAGTTTTTATTACTATTTTAGGTTGATAAAATACAGAAAATATTATTCAAAGCTATTTTCGTTATTTGAATGTGACATGAACATAAGTTTTAAGTACTTACTAAAAGCTCTATAGACATATACAATTAAACATACATAACATAAAAAATGTTGATCAATCCCGATAATCTCGTCCGACTTTTCGGTTCGGGATTGATCTCGTAAAATGCCTCGAGATCTCGAGGGATCCCGATATCGCGAGATCGGGATTGCATTCCCTAGACACAACCGATGAAGAGTTGGATTATTTTATTTAGTGTACTAAAATATATTTAGTGTAGTAAAATTAGAAGTGTTTGTCGTACACACATCGGTTGTATAGTAGATAAGTAAAAAAAAATAAAAATATGATATTTCTAATCTTTTCCGTAATCGGATGATGGAAATAAGCAGATAAGTATTTGTTTACACGCGTCGTAAGTGACACCTTAAGGAAGAAAATGAAACCTTAGTAATATACGTGGGTATTAAGTATTATTAAATGCCTACTATCTTTTTTTAATTTAACAGATCGAGTAAAATTATATTTCGCTCTTCGCATTTGAAAACCGCTTTTATGTATCATTCGTGGTGTCTTTCGATTCCTCGAACACTCAATCACCAGCAACTTAATGCAATATATTATTGAAGTGTAAATGCGAATGATGGTCAATAACATTGTAAATCTGACTGTAAAACATTAAAATTACGGTTTCCTTGAATAAACACTTCCGGCTTAGTCATTCCAAAGAATGAAAAATATTAAGGTGAGTGGAAATATATTTTTAAAATCTTCTGGCAAATGTGTAAAGAGGTACTAATAATCTTCTTAAACCCAAATACTTACTGCGAATTTTTAACAAAATTTACGGAGAAACGTCAAATATTAATCCTCCAAAGTGAAGAAAAATATGTTTCTTACTGACTTAGGATTATGTTTTAAAAAAAACATACGTTTATTATTTTACTTCTACGCCGGATTTTAAAGGTTTTCTTTGTAACGCCAACAATAAAGCTTTTGAATTCGAAAATAGTGACAAACATAAATAAAAATTGCATCCGTATCCACAGGAAGTGGTATCGTTATTATTAACGCAGCTAATAAAAGGCGTTAAAGTAATTATCCCACGTCACCTCACACGGTAATAACGGTTTATGATCTGGGGGTTCGCTATGCACGTTTTTATCTTATTAAGTAGGTATGGTTTTAGGAAGTCCGAATGTCTATGTATGGACGGTGGGCGGAAGATTGTCACAACCCAAAATTAATATACCTATTCAACTCTTTCTTACTCGGAATGTCGGTTTAAAACGGCTGGAAAGACCAACACAGTAGAAATCTAGCGATTTTTGTACGAATTACAATTTGTCACTCATTAGCGTAAAAGTATTGACATTTCCGATTGTACCGTATGTTAGTTGATTTGGGCTGCATTTATGTATACATGCACATAATGTGGAGAACAACAGAATAAATAAAGGAGTGCTGAGAAGGTTTGGTCATGTAGAAAGTGTGAGCGAGGAAAGGATGGTTAAGAAAATACATGGGGCGAGTGTTGAAGGCAACAGGAATAGAGGGCGTCCGCGAAAGACCTGGCATGATCAGATACTACAATTATTGGAAGATGGCCCTGTTAAAAGCCTCAGCGACGGCAGAGCTTGCATGAGAAGATGTATGAATGTAGCCGAAGCAAAATTGGTGTGTCAAGATAGAAGTATATGGCGTTCTATCCTCTCTGCCTACCCCTGCGGTGAAATGGCGTAAGTTTAGCTAGTTAGTTTTGTTGAGGGAGGGGTTTAAACGCTTCGTGAAATTATTACGTACTCATTTTAAAATTAAAATCTTACGTCTATCTAGTTACAAAATTTCTAATGATTTATTAGTCCTGAAAAATGAATATTCTTAGATTTTAAGTTTTCTGGAATATTCTTCCGTGTTTCTACGACTGGACATTGCAGGGTCGACGTGTTGTTGTTTTTACATACAATATTACATAATTATATCATTTATTGCTTATACATGTACCTACTTTATATTCATATATTTTATATTTTACTACTTATTTCTGATATTGTTTAATGTATATACTTTTTGAATTTAATGTAATATTTTTTATGTAAAAGCCTGTAATGGGTGTATATAAGTAAATAAATAAATAAATAAATACATCAACCCTGATGATGGGCCCTGAAATGGTATCCGAGACGTCGGCCAGGAAGGTCGTAGAATCATGACAGAATATCCCATAAATCTCATACCAGAAGATTATTAATAATTAATTAGGTTTTACTATGCTTTTTAAAAGCAATTGTTTACTTGTCTATTTTTACTTAGTTAAAAAAAGGGCATTTTTACAAAAAATAACAAGATTTTTGAAACATACAAAAGCATAACATGATTATACATTTCACATATCGTGCACTGTACGAAAAGTATTGAGACTAATTACTTCCTTCACATTTGATGGCAGTGCATTGTATGAAATGAAATCTTTCTAGTGTAAACTATTTTGCGTTGCCTATTTTATTTGTGTAAGCCTACAATCTCACCTACTTTTTGTAGGATAAGTATGGATCTGAAAATTACATTTCATATTTTTATACATATATTGTGATAGAGCTAATCGGTTTTTGATTTTGTGTAGGACGTTTTAGAACGCTGTAAAGAAAATATTACCAAAATTATAACAATTGTTATCTTTGGAAGGTGCAAAAGGGAAATAAGAATATATCTGTGGTTTAATTTACTTATGGCAATGTTTTTAAATGAGGAATACATATAAATATTACTTTTTATTATTATTATTATATATGTGAGGTAAAAATATTTTGAGTTCAGTCACGATTACTCATTTAAAATGTACTGAATTAAAGATTTTATGTATCTATCTATACCTTCCATATCTATACCATCATATTTCCTATAAATTGATAGGCTATGTTTCCAATAAAATCTCGAATTCAGGATATTATAAATTAGTAATCCTCGATAACTACAATATTTTTTTTTTGATATTGCTGCCCTTGCTTTCATACCGCACATATTATTAAATATTAAAGTTTGGTCGTTTTATAATATTCTTACCTTATTCGTTGTTTCGATTTCCTTACACAAGCTTACCTAAATCATTAAATGCATTTCGCTCTAATGATAAATTAAAATAATTGACAACACAAAAAAACTGTCATTGCATACGATAAAAGTTTACACTTTCCACGGATAACCTCAGTTTTTCACTAATTAATATATAAAATGTTTCGTTAATGTTTATTGTTAATCTTGATCATCGATCAGCGATGTTTCCGAGATGCGCAGACGCACTGATTGGCCACCGCGCAGTTAGCTGTATAAAGGCCGGCAGACAACTGGCCGCAAGTATCGTTTACCCCATGTTACGGATATTGCCGCGTCTCGCTTTACTTTGGCTATACAGCTGGCCAAAAGTAAGGCATTTAAAAAATATTATTATAAAAAAAATTCGAGTACAATTGGATGGCCAAAAAAGGCAAAATCCACAAAATATTTTTCACATTGCTTCTGAAGTATCGCACCCAGAGTTCAAGACAATCACTTTTCCAAAATCCACATTTTGAGATAATGTAGTTTAAATTATTTGTTTTTCTAATTCAAATAGTTCTGCAAACATTAAAAATTGTCATATTAATATGGCTGTTGGACGAAGAACTCAGAAAGTTTGAGAAATATTTTGGGAAGGTGTGTGAATAATACTCTGCTTGTGGTGTGTAGTGGTATTTATGTGCTAGTGTAGTGGTTGTCCTGGCGAAGAGACAAGTACACCTCGTAATCGTCAGACTAAAAATCTTTAAAAAAGTGGTTATATACTCACATAACTAATATTTTGTTAAAATGCGTGACAACAAAGTTAAGGCTTTAGATATAAAAAATATTAATAAAATAAATTATCTTTACATTTCAAAATTATCGAGAGACTATTGTAGTTAAAAACCATCAACTTCATCGTACGGAAATTCACTAAAGAATTGAGACGACCGCATACCCTTTACATCTTTCGTATTTTGGGTAATTCGGCCTCTAATTTTTTATTTTATTTGTTTATTTATTTACCATTGCATGAAACATTTTGACAAAACATCTTAAAGTTACACGTGTAAAACGGTTTTAAACATTTTTAAAAAATATATTGAGACTATACCAACACTGAAATAAATCAGTGAAACTATCAAGAAATTCACAATTACATTTTACGGTTTAGGCAATTGCTATTTATAAAAAGCTATTTATAAAAAGGTTATATAGAAGAATCTTACATTTTTATTCCGTTTGTTATAATCGAAAGGTGGGACTTTTGTTTCGTCAAATTTAAGAAGTCAGTATCTTAGCTAAAGCGGCTTAACTTATTGTACTACTGTATACAGGCCATGCGTTCACAGCTTGTCTGCAGGTATCCAGTATTCCTCACCTGTAGTAAAGGCACTGTCGCACCACTCGCGTTTTATATCAATTATTTATTAATAAATTAACTAATTTATTTATTTATTTCTATTTATTTATCTACACTAATATTATAAAGAGGTAAAGTTTGTACGTTTGGATTAGAAGGCATCCAATTTTAAAAATTCTTTCACCAATATTTAGAATGGATCATCAGGATGGTCATAGCCTGTTTATTATACCGTTAAAATAAAAGGTCTTTTTGTGGAGACCAATTCTTGAAAAGTTGTAGAACTTAAAACGGCCTGTAAAAACTCTGCAACGATATATATCTACATGTTAACTTAACATTGTTTTGATGAGTAGTTTAGATTATATTGATTTTTCACTTATACTCTATTTATAATCTCAAACAGAATTCCACGTGGGCGAAGCCGCGGGCGCAGCTAGTACTTACATAATAAAGTAGCTTATGTCGTGTGATGGGGAATAGATTGAAGAAGATACTGAAGAGACCATGTGAACAAGATTCGACAAGAGTGATAAGAATATCGAAGAACGAGATACCTGCAGGCAGTAGACCTCCAGGAAGACCACAAGATAGCTGGTCATCCATATTCCAGGAGTAGGAGCCGAGAAACTACGGGACATAGTCCTAACACAAGCAGAAGAAGACGAAGGAGAAGAAATTAGCTTATATATCTTAGTTATCTATTATCATCCTGCTCATATCGTTATATTTTTAGGTATATAATTATAAAGATGCGGCAAAAAATCCTAAATAAAAGATTTATAACAATGCGAGGCATATGCTACTTAAAATTTTAATCGTAATCTAAAAGTGCATAAAATACAATTTATTCGCAATTGGTTTTAAAAATTATGTCATCCAGATGGTGGCATTCACTCCACATCACACGGCTTGTCATTTCTAGCAGTATTGCTGCAATTTATTGCAACTTAAAATTATGTCACCCAGATGGTGGCATTCACTCCACATCACACGGCTAGTCATTTCCAGCAGTATTGCTGCAATTTATTGCAACAAATATCAATCACATTTTTGATCGATATTTGCAGACCTCAGCTTTTAGATAACCCCAGAGGAAACACAAGGAGGTTTCGTCATTTATAAGCTGAACAGGAATATTTGAAAGATATCACAACAGATGCACGTTTGAAGGCTGAAAGTTGATAACGATCCTGCGGATTCGGATTCGTTGATTAATGATATTGTAAGCAGAATCAGATTCCTGTTCAGTTTAAAAAAGCTTTTTTTTTTCAGTCAATGATAATAAATGTGCCACGGGCACATTATAAAGCACCGAATGCGACTAAATTGTAGATGGTGGGTGGTATAACGGATCTTTCCGAGAATAATTATCCTCCATTTAGTTGAATGTCCTGATTTTAAAATTCAAAAACAAATGAAAACATTTTAATGATTTTTTTCCAGGGAGGTCGCTGGAAATATTAGTCATGATCCTGAAATTATTCAGCGTTAAGCTTATTAAAGGCTTTATTGGATACAATACTAAAAACTCCGATAATTTTACAAAAAAGATAAAATTTGAATTTAGAAAAAAAAACAATATTTTTCTGTGCGTCTTCGACTTTATTCCTGGTCATTCGGCCATTGGCGAGGGGAGTGGGGCAGGCGAGACGGAGGGGGTACGCCCTCTCGGGGAAGTCAGCCATGAAACCTTCCATCGTGCCTTCCTTCCTGAAATGAAGTCGGTTCCTGGTGGAGCGCGGTGCGCTAGGTTTGCTCATAGAGTTTTACGTACAATCGTGCCAATGATCCGTATGCTGGGTATATATAACATGTAGTTTTTATAAGCTGTAAGCTGTAAATTACTTTTTTTTTAAATATTTTTATTTTATAATTCAATTAGTTATGCGTTTCTTTGTTTTTTTATTTCATTTAACTCGATAAATCAAACAGCTTATTGGTAATAAGTTGAACAACCAAAAAATAACCCAATTCCCCTAAATTACTATGGACTAGTGAGAATGATAATATAATTATATACTTAATAAAATTATTAGGTGCCCGCTGCACGGCTACGCGTGCAATTTAGCCTGGCGGCAGACTCACCGATGATTAAGTAACGAAGAAGAAGAAGACGGACTCACTGTTGGTTGAGTAACGAAGAAGAAGATTGACAGTAAACACTTTCCGATGACGCCTCGATCGCGAAGATCGGACTGCGCGTTCGGGAGATTATACTATAAGATTCAATAGAAAAAGAAGAGTGCTGTCTGTGGTATTTTTCCAAATTGAAATCGGATGACAAATGACAGAGTTGTGAAAGATCGAGTGGGGAGAGAGAGAACCTCAACTTGTAAAAACCAAAGGGTGTAAGAGGAAGCCGCGCAAAGGCCGCGCAAAGGTGAGTGAGTCAGACGGCTCCCGCTTTGCGGTCGCAGACGCCCGCTGTGCGGGCGACGGGTGTCGGCTGTCGCCGCGCGGCTTTGCCGCGCAGCGTCTATCGTGAAAAGGCGCGGACGGGCTGTGCCCGTGCGTGAAAAAGTCGAAAAAAACGCAAAAAAATCGAAATGTTTAAAAGGTTTCATATAAATTTCGCGGAAACTACCTTACAACTTTAATATATTAGTAGAAGGTAGATAAATAAATAGGTATTACTTGGTTCTTCCCTGGAGATCGGCAGACCCGATTTAGAGAGTCGTGTCCACAGAATATCGTGTCTGATGCTGATCACGACTCCTGTATTTGAACGTGTTCCCAGGACGGTGCGTGGCGTGTAACAAAAATCGGGACAGCGTTTTGTATAAATAACTCCATTTAAATATTGTACACACTGAACTATTGTATACACACTGAACTGGTCCTACGAACTGAAAGAAGTGAATCCACATTTTTTTGATCTGAAAATTTTTCAGCCTGAAGTCTTACCGTCTAGAGTTCTAGAGTAAATGTTTTATATCTTGGCACTCTAGGTCTAGAGTTTCCATAAAGCTGGGGTGCCAAGTTATAAAACGGTTAATCTACGTGTGACACAAAATCGGGTGATGAAAGCTGCTACATCATCGCTACTGATATATTTTCAGAAATGACAAGCTGACTTCACCTAAGTAATTCGTTACGTGATAATTCCAGTTCCACCCGACCGATTTCAAAAACTGGAAGTGCAATTATTTTTAGTTCCCACAGATCAGTTGCATATTATATTCTTTAAATTGTTTTTTTTTTAAGTAATAATATGTATAATTTTCTTTATTTCAAAATATGTGATCCTAGAGAAAAGAGTTAAAAAAACCTTTTCTTTTACACACGTACGAAATTTATCTTTATTTATATGAGTTTTTGTTTTTGATATAAGAATAAAACAATAGGTTAAGGAGAGGAAAGATAAGGTAAAAGTTATTTTTCTTCTTTTTCATCCCCTTTATCTTAATCTGATCGGGAGCCTTTCGCTTGGACCGCACTTGTCCTGCGCAGTGTCGATCACTGGCAGTTCAATATTTCTGCGCAGATTCTGTCCATTTACCTTTTCCATGTTCTCCTGGATCCTCCTTCCCCTCCTCCATCCTTCCCTTCAGTTCTGCTGTGAAAATCTTTTTAGGCAGTCTTTCGTAGGTATGTCATGCGAAGAATACGTCCAAGCCAACTTAACTGACATATACCGATATTTAAAAAAAAAAATTCTATACAAGATAAGAAAATCAATTAATTTTCTTATGATAAAAGGTTTCGTTGATTTTAAGGATAAGTAAAATAATTAAGCCTTCTTTTCATCATCAGCCTTTTTTTCATCCGCTGATTTAAGCTCCCTGTTTCCCACTTTTGTCTGTCTTTTTCGCTAGCAAATTCTCTTTTCGATCTGCGAAGTAATTCGCAGGGCATTTCGGCAGGATTCGACGATTTCGTTGGTCCAGCAGCTTGTCGGCCATTTCATTCCCCTTTTTCATTATTTTTCTTGTAGGTATTTAATCCATATACCTACTTAATTTTTAAACGCTATTTTTTTAACTCAGACAATGATGGGTTTGAACCGGTTTCCAGGAACCAGTGCTTAAAATTGAAAATCTCTTGTTAGTTGGTTGTGTAAATTTTGTACTAAAATCAGCCGTTGAGGAAAAACAGAACATGCTTAATTTGATCATTTTTAGATAGGTACTATAAAAAGTTGTAATAATACATTTATTTGAAATACTTCTCAAGACGTCGAAAACAATTTATGACATCTGCGACACTATAAACTTAAGTTTATTATAAACTTAAGGACTTATAAACTTAAGGACTTATAAACTTAACGACACTATAAACTTAAGTTTATTTAATGCCAAAATTTTTGGTAAATTATGAATAAATTTTAGCCTACTACCAAACACTTTATACACTTTACGTAGGTTTATTAAATTGATGAGTGGTGAAATTAAATAAGTTTTTTCTAAAACTATACAGTAAAACCTCGATAATTAATTGATTAACTAATTTGGGCGAGGAGGTGACTGATGAAATCAAAAGTCACTTGTATAATATGTATGTTAAAATTTTTTACGAATAAATTAGTTAACCTATTTTCCTTATGAAGATATGTAATATTTTTTATGTTGTCGAAACTACTAATTTTTTCTAACATTATTATGCATATTCGCTTGAATTTGACATTTAATAGTTAATTAATAGCAATTTGAACCTGTTTATTTAATTATTAGCAAACCTCGTTAAAACCATATCGAAATTAATTTTCAAATGTGATATACGGACCGGAAATTTTGGTCTTAAATCCGAAGTCCGTTAAATTGAGGCCCGAAAAACTGAGGGTTTAATAAGTATTAGTTGTACATTTTTACGAAAACGGGTCGTTCAATCGGTGGAAAACGCGAAAATCTATGCTCCTTTCTAAATTTTTACTTTCAGTGGGTACCTACCTACTTATCAAACAACCGGCCTTTTCTGTAATATTGAAACGTACATAAATATTGATAACAATCACATGGAAAAAAGTGAATGCATTTCACCGGCAGCGTTAATGGTAATACTAATGTTTTGTAATTTATTCATTCCACACACGAATATTTAATTGTCTTCCGTGATTGGCATTGAACAGTGAGCTTTCGTGCGGTGTCAAGTGCGCAATGACACGAACACGGCACGAACTCTCCACTGTGATTTTATTCGTAGCTTTAGTAGCAATAACAAACGCAATGCATCCGGTCATCGACGATCGACGAAACTGAACGTCGCCTAAAAGTATAGATAAAAAAAATTATAGAAAAAACAAATCAAAATCTTGCGACGTTGCCACACAAACAAGTATTGTGTCATTAGTGCATTTATTTTTCCACAAAACAATAGATAAGAGAAATAAACAAAACATTCATGACTTCTATGGACCACGATAATAATACGTGTAAAGTTATAGGTAGCATCTAATGACATTGATTTAACAATCAAAATGAAAACTAATATTTATAAAGCCATGCTTTTTCTAATTTCTTTTGTTCATCTTTGTGTGTCGTCAAACTATTTTGAAATGTTTCGTCAGCCTCGAGGAACGAAGATTTTAGAAAAAATACTAATTGATAATTTGAGTTTTCACAAATCCGTTCATATAATAATATATTCAGAAGTTGATGCATTATATTCACAAGATCAAGAGAGAATAATTCTCCTTCTTATTAAAATGCTAAACAATCGTAATTCTTTATATATTTCGACAGTTGGAAATGAAACAACATATAAAAGAATTTCTCAATCAACTGCCAATATTTATGTTATAGAAGAAAATAAGATTCGCAATGAAAATTTTATTTCGAGATTTTCCGAAACTCTTCAATTTAACTTGATTATAACTTTATCTAGTATTTGCAATCAAGGCTTAGGATACGTGAAAGGATTTTACGCAGATGTTGAGAAAAAAAGAAATTTGTTTGTTTTGCGATATTGCGTCGAAAAAAAGAGGGGCAACTTCAAATACATGATGTACGAAAAATATTCTCAATTGAAGGATGACACCATTAAAATATTTGAACTAAACAATGGAAACGACCTCGTAAAACTTAGATTTTTATATAACGAAAATGTGCTTCGATTAGTCAAATTAAAAAGTCTAATATCTGAATCGTATACGAGTACAACTAGCAATACGATATTAGCTATAATAAATGAAAATTTGTCGAAAGTTATAAATTTTTATCTTCAATATACAACTCCGGACGGTAATATGGAAATAAACAATTTGAATAATATTTCGATAGATCTTAACGCTGCGATGAATAGTGACGTGGATGTTTATCTGATGGAATATAACAGACAAGATATGATGGACAAAATAAGATACCACTTTGAAATAAACAACTTAGATTTTTCTCTGCCGATTTTCAGTGGAGATTGCGTATTGCCGTGGAGAGCAAAAACAGTCTTGATTCGTCAGCAGATTTTGCAAACCCTTCATTATACCACCTGGACATGCCTCACTGCTTTGCTGCTCGTCTCGATGTTCTTTAGTGAATTCATTAATGAGCTGGAATGGAAGACGAAAAATTATGCAAACACGTTCAATACAAAAGGATCGAAAAGGAAAACGTGGCAGCTTGAAGTATTCATGTTGTTCGCTATAATATTCCGTCAACCGATTCGATTTGTTTCTCACAGCTCAGCCCAGAAAGTGTTTGTGTGGAGTTTGCTAATTTTTAGCGCATTTTTTTACGGAATTTTTCAGGTAAGATTTAGGTATGTTATACTGATTTAAAAAAGATATTTTTCAAGCTTGGTTAGTCGGCAGTAAGATTGTACCTACGTACCACAAGGCTAATGTGTGGAGTTTGCTAATTTTTAGCGCATTTTTTTACGGAATTTTTCAGGTAAGATTTAGGTATGTTATACTGATTTAAAAAAAGATATTTTTCAAGCTTGGAGGTTAGTAGGCAGTAAGATTGTACCTACGTACCACAAGGCTAAAGTATTTATAAATATGGAATAGACAGCTGTATTCTAAAAATAGCAATATTGCTATAATATTGTATAACCTATAAATTTATAGGTTATATTTCCTACAAAGTCTCGTATTCATTAGGTCGCATTAATTTTTTTTAGGATATTGCTGCCTTTGCTTTTATACTCGTCAGTTGATTTAGGTACCTACTTAATGTTTTAAACAGAATTTGGCATATAATTGAAAAAAAAAACAATAAAAAGTACCTACCTAACATATTGGATCTCGCTATTTATAACACCATGGTTTTAAAATAATCTATTTAATACATTCGACAAAAATTGTGTTTATTTTCAGACCAGTTTAATGAAGATTTATATAAGTGGAGCATATTTTGATACCGTAGAAAACATTGGGAACAGAAAATGTATGAAAATGTTACGCGGAAAGGGGTAATTTACTGAATCCTTATACTTAATAACTTCACATTTCCGATAAAATGTTTTAAATTTGCGATTTTATTAATATTTATTACTTTTATATTTTTCAGTTTCGTTGACGGCAGAAATCTAAATTCTGCAATGGAAACCTGCGATTACGAAGAAAAAATATTAATTTACATATTTTCGAAAAATTCTCCACATTTTGAAGCTTTTAATACACAGTTGTATCGCATTTCCAATGCTGGATTAACAAAACATTGGCAAGATCAATATTGTTTTGAAAAAATAATAGCACATAGTTCAAATATCAGGAGAAATAACTTTAATCAAAGAAAATCAAGAGAGTTGCCAATCTTGTTTTCGATTTGGTTTGCAGGGTTAATCGTAGGAACCATAATATTTGTGATTGAAATTGTTTATAACAAGTTCATTTCCCTGCGGCATTAAGATTGACAAAATGAGTAATTAGATTTAAGGAAAACATAATATTTTTTGTTAAACGGAAGAAAATGATATTTTTAGGACAGGGCATTTTTTAGCCAACTTAATATTTCAATTTTAAAAATAAATATTTTCGATCATTAATCTTTTATTCATAAATTCTTACAATATATGTGGCGTATAGATGAAAAACCGCCACTACCTATCCATATGGGCTCCATATGGATAGAGGCGGTTTTGTATCTGTAGGTACGCCACATACCTACCTATAATCAATTTAAGAATAAGGTGATCCCGTGTACGTTGGTTTAAAAGCATTTCAGTTTTTAGGGTTTAAAAGCAACCGCAATCGACAGCGCGAATACCTATATGTTGAAATTATATACCTATATTTATAAACATATTTAAAAAAATGACGTTTTTATACTATTTTATAAGTTTTTATGGCCAATCCTCAAATATTAATTTGCTCAATTACTGAGTTTAATGACTCGATTTATTTTCAATCATCAATCAGTCACAAATCAATAAATAATAGTCTATTATATTCCTTACGTAGCCAACGGTTTTGTGAAGTTACTAACTACTTCCAGAAGTACCTACCTACTTTCTTGGCTGCCAATTTTTTTGCTGTTCTTTTATTTAATTTTTGGTAGACGCCCTTATCTTTTTTCAAAATTTTCGTTAATTTTCTCTCAAGTGAATGTTGTTTTCTTGATACTTTTCCCATTCGCTTTGGTGTTAAGACTTCGCAGTTTTCTATAAATTTAAAATTATTTTGAATAGAAAATGAAAAAAAAAGACGTTATTTTTAAAGTTAAAGACGTTTTTGCAATTGTTCTTTGGAAATAAGATATTTCTATTAACACTTGATGACAAAATTGTTTTTTTGCTACATTTTCCCATATACTTGGGCGTTGAGGTCTCGCAGTTTCCTATAAATTAAAAATATTTTGAATAGAATATGAAAATATAGACGTGAAATTTTAAAAACTTAATGCAATTTTTCATTGGGATGAAGATATTTCTTTTAACTTTTTTTTAAAATAATATTTTAACAAGACTAATGAAACTTTGTAAAGTCAAGTAGGTATTTATCAAAAACAAACAAAAACGTGACTAAAATTTAGTACATTTTGTATATTTTTGCAATCATTTACTGATTTTATTGACACAGTTTATTTTCTAATCAATTCCTTTCAAATCAAATAAAGTATTTATTACTTACGTAGACAGCGGTTTTGTTATATGATAGGTACCTACTACTTCCAGAATTGTTTTTTTGGCTGCCAATTTGTTAGCTGTTCTTTTATTTGTTCTACACGTTAATCGAATATCTATACCTATAAAACTCAATGTCTGTCTGTCTGTCTGTCTGTTCTCTATACAAATCCACACCGTTTATCCGATTCGATTCAAATTTTGCATACTTGTGCTTTGGGACCCGGCTGGTAACATGGGAAACATTTTTCCCCTGTTCTCTTACCCCTTCCCCTCCCCCTGACCTATTTTCGATGCGAATCTGAACCGTTCGACCGATCGGACTCAAAATTTGGAAACATGTCCTTTAGGACTTAACGGGTAAACATAGGCGATATTTTCCCCCTATTCTCATATCCCTTCCCTTACCCCTGACATATTTTCGATGCAAATCTGTACCGTTTGACCGATCGGACTCAAAATTTAGAAACTTATTCTTTAGGACTCGGCGAGTAACATAGGCAATATTTCCCTCCTATTCTCATACCCCTTCTCCTCCCCCTGATATATTTTCGATGCAAATCTATACCGTTCGAACCAAACCTTTGTTTCCCCCACAAATTTATTTATACGAACAGCTAGTGCAAAATAATATGGAAAAAAATCAATTCTTTCAGCAGTAATACGTAACTGTTAGGTACATGAGTAAGTAGGTAACTAAGTAAAAATCATATTTTAGTAAACCCCTTTGGATGTCGCTCTTTTTTCATACCTACCAAAAATGTTGCTGTTTATATGTATAAAAAATGTATAATTGTTTTGGAATACGCTGTCAGAACTTCGTTGAAATACTGTAATACTTCGATACAGTCCGTCCAATTTATCTGGAGAATGGACAAATTTGAAACTAAGGATGCCATGTCGTCTTGTCAGCTAGGGATGGGTAAAAATATAGATATATCAATATATCGATATTTTTTAAAAAAAAATATTGATCCACGACGACGATGGCGGCTCTATCTAATACCTAGTGAAAAAATTAACTTGTGAAAATGATTTAAATTTAAAAAATTCGAGATATCGCAGACATCAAACTAAAAACGAAGGAACCTATTTATGTCTTTTGAGGTAATATTTTTGTTACTTTTCAACATTGTTTGTGAGATTATCGCGCAACATTTTGATATTTAAAGTATAATTTTATACCAGAATGATATTAAATAGTCCTTTTTAAATGACCATATTTATTCTGAAGTTGAAGTTTGAGGAGAAAGTGGTATCATGTATCATGGTATGGTGAAAATTTATAAGGCCTGTGTTGAATGCAACAAGGACAGAGAGCATGATCACATCAACTAAATATATCGACGGCTCCTACGTATAATATCGTAACCCACAAAGAGACGATTTTGAGTTTGTTGTGTATTTCATATGTTTTTAATTATATATTTAATTCCTAGAACGAAAAAAAATTTTTTTTATAATAATAAAACGTTATTTATTGCAAAATATTTTTTTTTCCTGGAATTAAATATATAATTAATTACACATGTGTATACACAAAAAACTCAAGATCGTCGATTTGTGGGTAACGATATTATACGTAGGAGCCGTCGATATGTTGTGTGACACTCTAAAATAAACTTATGAAAAAAAAAAACAAAAATAGCATTTTATTCATAATTTATTGCAGTCCTGTTAAAGGTTTTATTTCATGAGAAGATATATGGAAGTAGACGAAGTAAGATTAGTATGCAAGGACCTTTTTTAGGACTTCAATTTTTTTAGGAACAAATGATTTGTATCCTGGATCTACGTCTACAATTTGGTAAACATCAAGTTTTTTGAAAGACATGCTAATTAGGTAAATTATTTATTTTGTAATTTTTTATTGAGAGAATACATAGAAAATTATTTGAGCATATTATTTGAGAACATATTGTGGGTATATTAAGGTGTAAGAAATTTTGTTTATTTCTTTCAATATATTTTTTTCTTCCTCCTAATATCATACTGACCTATTCATAATATGTACATATTATTGGCGGATTTTTACAACATCTGCACTGAAATTTACAATGCTGTCTTTCTGTTACAAGAGAATAATAAAAAATTGGTTAGTTATACAAAACAATTAATTTAATGCGTATACAAGTTAGAGAAAATTATTAATAAAGATTAATCGTGAAGGGTTCCCGCGATTTATGTTAAAATTAGAATACAGTGGGTAAACACGTTCTTTAGTAATAGGTTCTCAAACTTCTTTCTTCTTTAGCGACCTCATGGGACTTGAAAATCCATAATCTCATAACGCCATCCATCCTTCGATATCCCCTTTGTGTTTCAGTCTATTGGGCACCTCCCTACCTCTACCTCGGCCCGGTTGTTTCAAGTTCGATCAAAGTAAGCGGAAATCCTGGGTTAAACTGAGCTTAACCTCAAGGTCACGCGAAATCTCGCAGAATTGAGTTGTTTCAAAATAAAAATCTGTCAAAATCGGATTAGGGGTGTTGCAATTGTGTAAACTAAAAATCATAGACAAATGCACGCCAAAATAATTTTGCATATGGCAACACATCATTTAAATTTCATTTGACCACATTTGACAGCACCATGACAGCACGCAAATGTTTCGATTCGTATCATCAACAATGCTGTTTTACTAAATAATGACTGAAGATGTCCACAAGAAGATGAAAGGAGACTAGTGGGCTGCATTACGCAACTAATTTAATGTTTTGTGGCTTTTTTCCCGCCCAAATGCGCACTGTCCAACAGATTTCGAGAGTATGATGAAATGCGCCAGGAAGGTTAGTTATCGACGAAAAAATGTTTTCCTACTTATTTAGTGTTTGCAAGATATGTTTTTATTTTATCTGTATTGTATTTCTTTAGTTTTTTTTGTTTATAACCTTTTCTTTGTTTGCAGGTAATAAGAAAAATGAATCCAAAGCCCACTCAATCTCAAAGTGACATGCAGAATAAATTATATGTGGTTCAGTTAGATATTTTCAAAACCCGACTATCTAAAGAATCGGCAGGAAATTCACGAAGTTGTTTTGGAAAGGCATAATGCCAAAAGAGATCTGGCTTAATTTTATTACAAATTGTATTTTTTATTAAAATATTCATTTTTCTGTTAATAGGTAGGTATAAAAATACAAGATAGGTAGGTATATAAAATACAATAAAATAAAAGAGTTTCATACACCGAATATATTGTTTTATTACTATTATTCCGCGGACGTCCTCTGCTTCTGCTGCCTTCGACAAACAATTTTCCTTACCATTCTTTCCATCAGTTCCACGTGACCAAACTATGCGACAACATTGGTAAATAACATCGAAGTTCGTAGTCCAGTGGCCATGTCCCGGTCTACTACAATATAGCAATTACCAAATCTGGTACCTAGTACCGTTTGTCGTAACTTGATATTTTGTTTGGACATAACGACAAATATATTTCTGATTTTTATAGTGCTTTTCGGCTGAGTAAAATGTGGTCTGAGGAGCCATTGCTCTGGTAATGGCTGACCCTATCCGCAGTCCAAGAAACAGTATTCCAGATGCATCACCTACGCACCTTTCATCGATATAAATGTAAAATTATCAAAACTCGAGTGAAATAGAAACCTTGAAAAAAAATATTGTCGACAATGCCCTGCAGTAAAATTCATTTAGAGTTGCGGAAAAAATAATTTCTTCTGACAAAAAAGTATTGTTCCAGGTTTAAGTAAATTACTTCTCCTGTTAAGGATATACTGTAGGATCAGTCGATCGTCAGAAAAGCCTGTGTCACCCTACATAATATTGTACATTTCGACACTTTGTATGTAAAATGTCGAAAAATTAATAAAAATATATTTTATTGACAGATGTCAATTACATTGCGCGCTGCGCGTGCGCGTTTCTGACCGAGAGTTTAATCTAAAATTTCCGCTCAGAATTCTCTGACAGATTTCGCTTAATCCGATTTGAAACAACCCGTTTTTGAAAAAAGTACTAAAAATTTGAGTTGAAACTCTACGCTTACTTTGATCGAACTTGAAACAACCGGGCCTTTATAGGTCTTTGTTAGAAAAGACACAAGATTAGAAAACTGGCCCAAGGGTTTCAATAATCTTGAAAAATGACATGCATTTCTGCCATGCATTTGTTTTATTATATTTTCGGGTAGGTACCTGGCTTATAAAAATTTAATAGAATACACCAAAGCTAGATGTCGGATGTCATAGAACCCAGATTTAAATCTGGAATATTGTTGAATAGAAGTCAAGATTTTGGTGCATTCTGAAGCACAGGATATTTATTGCATTACGTTTCTGGGAGAATCAATAATTCATATGCAGTTTTCCACAACACATGGATATCCAGAAATATCCCACTACAGGTGTTGCTGGTGATAGCCACAAATTTGTCAGTATGCAATGGTTTAATTTAATTATGTAATCCAATGGAAATAGACCAGTAGGATTATTAAATGAATTTCAGTTGATTCAGATTTACTGAAAATCCTCTGACTAGCCAAGATCTAATAAGCGTACTGTTTCAAGGATGACAACTCAAAAATGGTATACAGAGAGTTTGTACAGATACATATAATTATTGTTAATTTAAGTTTAACTTATTGATCTTGTTTACCCAGTTGTAACTAGTTTATTTTTGTTGATCTTCATTGAATTTATCTAACCTTTTAAGTATTACTTTTGCTTTAAAGTATTATACATAATTCATTGTTGTCTGGTAATAAAATAATTTTTGAACATGTTAAAATATTCAACATTGTTTCAGTTATCTTTCCCGGTTCTGTCTGATAAATGGGACAAAATGAGTGTATTTTTTGCCTGTAAATGACATTAAATTTACTACAGACTTATGAAATCTTTTATCTAGCAAACATCCTTATTTGGCTTTTTATTTGGTGGGAGTGTTTTATATGTGGGGTATAAAAGCAAGTAAGTACTCATTATGGTGCAGTTTAATATAAAAAAATATGGTAAAATATGACACGCATCAGATGTTGCGGTTCAACTATAAGTCGTCATAATCGTAGAATAACGACGCATGTGATTTTTCTCAAGTTTGCAGGAGAGCAGTTTGAAGTTTTATTTACATAAAGACACTTTTTGTCACAGCTCGATAACTACAAAAGATTTTCGTTTGAAACTTGGGCTAGTTATTTAAAGTTGATACCTTTCAAACCTCAAATATAGTCAGCGCAGTACAACAACGTTTTTTCACATGCTTCATTGTTCTATGATCGCAAATCAGAACCGTCGTTATACGAAGTCAGTATATTAGTTGGTAAATTAATGAGAAAAAATACACTCTTTATATACCACTAGCTGGTTGGCCCGGCTTCGCTCGGGATCATAATTCGGTAAGCATAGAATTGTTTTGACGTCTCTTTTTTGCTGGTTTCGGCACCTGTGATTGGATTGCCTTGCTGGACCGTCTTCGCTTTGTCAAAATATCAACAGATATTTTAGCGCACAATCACAACACTCTAGAGAGAACTTTCCAAAACTTTCTAGAGCATCCTCTTTCTGGGGCAAAATCCTGGAATCTTCTAGAACTTTCCCTTTCCAGAACCTTCTGAAGCATTATAATTCTTTCTGGAACCTCTAGACCCACCGACGCACTCCCCCAATCAGTTTGGAATCTTAAAGATCTTTTTGATAGCTTGTAGAACTTTCTCCTTCCAGAACTTTTTAGAGCATTCTCGAACCCTCTAGAACTTTCCGGAACCTTTAAAACTCGCTGACACATTCTGCAACTCAGTTTGGAACCTTATAGAACTTTCTGAAACTTTCTCCATCCAGAACTTTCTAGAGCATTCTGGAACCATCTTTTAATCTTCTGGAAACGTCTAGACTCATCGATGAACTCAGCCACTCGGTTTGGAACCTTATAAAACCTTTTTCAACTTTCTTCTTCCAGAACGTTCTGAAGCATTCGAGAACCTTAATGAACGTTCTGGATCCTTCTAGACTCACCGACATACTCCGCCACTCAGTTTGGAACCTTATAGAACTTTTAGGAATCTTCTAGAACATTCTCTTTCCAGAAATTTTTAGAGCTTTACCGAACATTCTGGAACCTTCTAGACTCACAGACACACTCCTTCACACTGTTTTGAACATTAGAGATCTGTCGGGAATCTTCTACAGCGTTCTCCTTCCAGAATATTCGAGAACTTAATTGAACGTTTTAGAACCTTCTAGGTTCACCGACACACTCCACCACTCTGTTTGGAACCTTTTAGGACCTTCTTGAACTTTAACTTTCTATAATCTTCTAAAGCATTCGAGAAACTTCATGAACGTTTTGGAACCTTCTTGACTCACAGTCACTCTCTGTCACACTGTTTGGAACGTAAGAGAACATTCTTTAGAAGAATAAAGAATCTTCTACAACGTTCACCGTCCAGAACATTCCAGAACTTTATCAAACTTTCTGGAACCTTGTAGAGTCACAGATACCTACACTCTGTCACTTTGTCTGGAACTTTATAGAACTTTCGTTAATCTTCTAGAACGTTCTCCTTCCAGAACTTTCTAGAGCTTTATCGAACGTTCTGGAATCTTCTAGTCTCGCTGACACACTCCGCACTCAGTTTAGAACCTTATAGATTTTTTGGGAATATTCTAGAATGTTCTCCATCCAGAACATTCTTGAACTTTATTGAACAGTCTGGAACCTTATAGAACCACAGACACACTCCGCCACCAGAATTTTATAGACCTTTATCAAACGTTCCGGAACCTTCTCGACTCACCTCTTGGTTTGGAGCCTTATAGAATTTTCGGGAATCTTCTAGAACACTCCCCTTCCAGAACTTTCTAGAGCTTTAATGAACATTCTGAAACATTCTTGACTCACCGGCACACTTCGCCACTTAGTTTGGAACCTTATAGAAGATTTGGGAATTTTCTAGATCGTTCTCCTTCCAGAACTTTCTAGAGCGGATTTTTCCGGAACATTCTGAAACATTCTTGACTCACCGGCACACTTCGCCACTTAGTTTGGAACCTTATAGAAGTTTTGGGAATTTTCTAGATCGTTCTCCTTCCAGAACTTTCTAGAGCGGATTTTTCCGGAACCTTCTAGACTTACCGACACAGTCGGCGTGCCCAT
The DNA here is from genome assembly GCA_016648135.1 of Agrypnia vestita. Lineage (NCBI taxonomy): Eukaryota > Metazoa > Arthropoda > Insecta > Trichoptera > Phryganeidae > Agrypnia > Agrypnia vestita. Next base: position 115,385 of record JADDOH010000972.1, on the reverse strand, counting down.
TCTGGAATAATCTGAAGTATTTGCGGCCTTCCAATAACAAAACAATGTGCTAGAATGCACATTTTCATCACCCACTCCCACCCACGCTCAGCCACCCCCACCAAACTCGCACATTTTATATGGGACACTAAGGGCTATCCACCACTATAACCACCAGGGGGTGGTAGTATCTGGTTGTGAAGAAAACTTGGCAGATAAGGAAACATGGGTTTCTTTTTATATATATACTAGCTGATTAGCCCGGCTTCGCTCGGGATCATAATTTAGTAAGCATAGAATTTGTTGACGTCTCTTTTTTGCTAGTTTCGGCATCTGTGATTGGAACCATCTTCGCTTTACCAAACTTCAACAGATATTTTAGCGCACAATCATAACACTCTAGAGAGAACCTTTCAAAACTTTCTAGAGCATTCCGAAATCTTATAGAACTTTCTGGAATCTTCTAGAACTTTTCCTTTCCAGAACCTTCTAGAGCATGATAAATCTTTCTGGAACCTCTAGATCCACCGGCGCACTCCCCCACTCAGTTTGAAATCTTATAGATCTTTCCGATAGCCTGTAGAACTTTCTCTTTCCTTTTTAGAGAATTCTCGAACCCTCTAGAACTTTCCGGAACCTTTTAAACTCACCGTCACACTCACTTTCTCCATCCAGAACTTTCTAGAGCATTCTGGAACCTTATTTTAATCTTCTGGAACCTTCTAGACTCACCAACTCACTCCGCCACTCAGTTTGGAACCTTTTAGAAAGTTTTTGAATTTTGTCTTTCCAGAACCTTCAAAAGCATTCGAGAACCTTCATAAACGTTGTGAAACGTAAGAGAACTTTCTTTAGAAGAATAAAGAATCTTCTAAAACGTTCTACTTCCAGGATATTCTAGAACTTTTTCAAACGTTCTGGAACTTTCTATAGAGTCCGACACACTCCGCCACTTGGTTTGGAACCTTATAGAACATTCTAAAATCTTCTAGAACATTCTCCTTTCAGAATTTTCTGGAGCTTTGTCTAACGTTCTGGAATCTTTTGGTCTCACTGACATACTCCGTACTCAGTTTACAACCTTATAGAACATTAGTGAATACTCTAGAACGTTGTCTTTCCAGAACTTTCTATAGCTTTATCGAATGTTATGGAACTTCTAGACTCACCAACACATTCCACCACTCAGTTTGGAACCTTATAAAACCTTTTTGAACATTTTCCTTCCAGAATCTTCTAAAGTATTCGAAAACCATCATGAACGTTCTGGATCCTCTAGACTCACTGACAAACTCCGCTACTCAGTTTGTGATCTTATAGAACTTTCGGGAATCTTCTAGAACCTTTTCCTTCCAGAATTTTCTAAAGCTTTATCGAACGTTCTAGAACCATCTAGACTCACCGGCATACTCCACCACTCAATTTGGAACCTTATAGAACCTTCTTGAACTTTCTGTTTCCAGAAACTTCTAAGGCATTCATTCTAAGGACTTCAACATTCTAAGAACTTCATGAACGTTCTGGAACCATCTGGACACACCGATACACTCCGCTACTTAGTTTGGAACCATATAGAAATTTTGTTTCCAGAAACTTCTAAAGCATTCGAGAACCTTCATGAACGTTTTGGAACCTTCTGAACACTAAACTCACAGACACGCTTCGCCATACTGTTTGGAATGTTAGAGCACTTTCAGGAAAGTTTTAGATCGTTCTCCATCTAGAACATTCTTGAACTTTATCGAACTGTCTGCAACCTTATAGTCACAGACACACTCCGCCGCCAGAACTTTCTAGAATGGATTTTTCTGGAACCTTCTAGACTTACCATACCTACTGACACAGTCGGCGGGCCCATTCTGGAACAATTTGAAGCATTTGCGCCCTTCCCAAAACAAAACGTGCTAGAAAGCACATTTTCTTCACCCGCTCCCACCCACGCTTAGCCACCCCCACCAAACTGGGACATTTTCGATGTGACACCAAGAGCTATCTACCACCACAACCATCAGGGGGTGGTAGTGCCTGGTTGTGGAGAAAACTTGGCGGATAGGGAAACACGGGTTTCTTTTTATATATATATTATTGATATATATATTGATTAGAAAAATAGCAACACATTTCTAGAATTATAAAGGAGTAAATATGTATGTACTCGTATGTAAATATAAGGGTTGAAATTTTTAGTTAAGATACACAGATTTATGTATCAAACTTATAATGCAGCCTGCAGTAAATCATTGAAATGAGATCGTTTTGAATAGATAGTTAAATTAAATAAAAATGTAAATTTACTACTGTAAATCTGTATTCATGAAACATGAAAAATATGTTTCTCGCGGGTAATCATTAATATATTTCTTTAAAAAGGAACTTCTCATTACAATTATTTTATCACATTTATCTATAGCTATGTGCTTCATGATCTGTCTAGATATGCAATTTTATGGGCACATCGTCTATTATCTGGAGAAAAAATATAGAGACTTGAACTGTAGAAGGTTGAAAAGAAAAAGGGTGGTGTTCTACTCGGCGGATCAGGAAAACTGCTGGCTTTTCTTGATCTGCCCGTTGGAACGGGTGCCGTAAAGGTGGAGCAGAATGATAAAAGATGTCAACCTGAAGGTAATAAATAGTCCTCATTGAGCCATCTGGAAAATAATACAATATGCATCCTGATCTGATGGGTGTTAAAGAAATTGATGCGTAGGGAAGTGTTTCTGACTTCAACAGACGTCACAGTATTTCAAAGAAAGGCTTTGTTAAAGGACGTGGCTTGTGTACGTTTCCTTGATCGTGCAATCATTCCAAGTGAGAAAAATTAGAATCATCATCACCATCATTATAAGTGTGAAAAGAAGTGAAAAAGAAAAAAAACAGGGAATAAACCTCTACAATGCAATGGAGAATGTTAATAGGTATGCAATATTGCTTGAAACTTTGTCAGAGTAGAGCATAATATGTATACAAATATACTAGTTCTTGTTTCATTAAAAAATATCAAGTAGTTATGATTTTACAATTTACAATACAAAATTCCCGTAAATACATATTGAGTACCGCTAGCAGGTGCGTCATGTACAGTGTAACGTCATATTCCAACACTCCGCTCGCTCTCACTAGTCGCCAGCAGTGATAGTAGGTTTCTTGCGCTATGAGTGGATACATAGTATTTTTCTGTTTCGTCCATATATTATTCTGCTATTTTATTTATTGATTTGGCATTAACTGTGTGGAATTACAATTACCAATTTAATTTATAATTTATACACAAATAAAATACTTGTGTAAGACCACTTTTGAGTTTAAGTTATACACGACTAGTTTCGAGAACTACAGATGTTCTCACCTGTAGTTCTCGAAACTTGTTGTGTATACTTAAACTCAAAAGTGGTCTTACACAAGTATTTTGTTTATACATAAAATCATTATTCTACTGTTATGTTCATAGAGTGTGTATTCAATTAATTAATTATAATTAATTAACTGTAATTATAATTAATTAATTATTGGATACAATTAATTAATAAATTATACATTTTTCATTTAGTCCAAATGGATTCAACCTCTATTGCTGATAGCTTTTGTTGATTTCTTTCGCATTTGGATATCCATTGGAACAAGAAAAAAACTTTTCCGGTGCATTGTGTTTGTACTTTATGGCACAACAAATGATTTTCTAGTATTTGAATTGGACATTTAAAAAATATTTGCAAAATCTTCTAGTGAACCGCGACGGTTCACTAGAAGGAGCGCGCGGCAGACCGAGCAAGTGTTGTTCTATTACGTCACACGCAGCGAGCGCCGGCCGGCGGATTCCCGCATCGCGCATCTATTTTTATAAATCCATTTCTAGGAAACTACTTGATGTATCGAAATAATTTTTTCACACATATTTTTTATTTTCAATGGAGAATACGGAGAGCTAAAAATTTAAAATTGTGAACACTCTTCATTTTGCCAGAAATGACTAGTATTTATCACTAACTAATGTCTTATAAGGCTTAATATTTTTTTGCAGACTCACAGGTAAAGAAGGTATCTGTCATTCTAGAATTTTGTTTTTCTATTACATATATTTATGTGTAATTCTATGCAGATTTTTTCCTGAAAGCTTTTGATTGCACAAAATGAAAGCCAAATAACGTAACATTTATATTTATTTATACAACAATCATATCAGTCTAAGAGACTAAATAATCTACAGTCAGTTCAAACAAATTAATAGTTTTTTGGAAAATTATTAATAAAAAAACGTAATTTCAACGATCCAAGAAAATTCTTAATTACAATAATTAATATTATACGCACACAAAACTAGGTGTCACTCTGATCAATTTGTATTTACATTATATGCATAATATATTTTTAATATTTACATAATTAATTCAATATACATATTTTTAATTAAAATATTATCATGTAACATTATATAGGCATATATGTTCTAATTACTATCGCCAAGGAATAAATGATTTAGAATATATTTCTTTTATTAACTATTTATGTTTAAATTATTTTTATTTTAATTAAATTTACTATTCACATTAGAATTTACGATTTCATTAGAAACTTAAGTGATATATTCTGTAAAATCTGGAGTTATGATAACTTCAGGTTGAAAAACATATTCATCTTAAACTAAGTACATTCATGATGGCCATAGATATTTAAATTACAGAATAATGTACATAATATGAATCAAGTGGGAGGATATAATATTATATACAATTAAAAATAATTTTTTATTAAAGGTTTAAAACTATCTGAATTTTGACTCAAGTTATACTACCCGAGTACCTACTACACATATAATTTATAGACAATTTTATTATTATTACGCAACATAAAACCAAAAATTTTAATATGCTTGAAACTATACACTGAACAATGAAAACAAAGGTAAAATAATTTGGGCCATAAAAATGAGAAAATAAACTACTTAATAAAAATTGTGTATTTAAATCACATCACAATTTAATTTAAAAATTTGCATTCAACATTTTTTGCATCTGCTTGCTAGTTCTTGGCAGATGGTAAGTCAGTCATAAAACCAAATAAAATATTTTCTATTTTATAAGTATATTTATAATAGTATGTTCCTTTTATCGTTTTTGATATTGTCAAGATTTCTCAATAGCCGTCATTATGTTATTAATTTATTATCTCCCATTTTATAAATATTGATATCTGCATAACACAATATAATTGTAGTCTCTGTCCTCGGAATTTTCAGGATTAGTTTATCAGGAGGCTTGATTTTCTCCCAATTCTGAATCCCAAAAATTCTTGACTACTGGTCATATTAAATACTGATTTAAATATTTAAATTTGTATGCTCCAAACTCGGAATTTTACGGAAAACTAATGCCGTATTTGACAAAGATGACGTAATTCATCAAAACTTCAATATCATATAAAGTGTAATATATATTCATTCAGGACGCTACTTGTCTGGTAGTCAAACATTATTCCAATAATATTTTTTATATTTTTCTTGCACAGTTAGTGCCATAAAGTGATTTGATCTTGCTTGTTTCAATTATGTCTAATTTTAATATGAAAACAATAAATAATGATTTATTTAAAGCTACAGTGTAAATTTTCTTTGCATGAAGCATAGATCAACAATATGGAACATAGGCTCTACCAATGATATATGTACCTACATACCTAGCATGCGTAATTTGATTTCACGTTTTAACAAAACAAGATAAGATTTTATTGATAATTAATGTCAGAAAATAAAAGCAAAACAACCAAGATAATCCATAGCAAACTAGCCATGGCTATAAATATTTTAACAACATTAACAGTAACATGTGATATTTTTAGAATAAGACAAAAAATATAATTATAAAGAAAATTTCTTCACCAAAGCTTTTAGGTCTACATAATCTCCTTACACATAAAAAGTTGTTATGTAGTTGTGTACATAACAACTTTTTATGTGTAAACTAGTAAATATAATTGAAATTGGAACAGCCAATACGTTATTGTGTGCACCATTCTAACTTTAAAAGTTTTGGGGAAAGATTTGTGACAATTTGTGTTTAATTAAAAAAAAACTAATTGTAGCAAATCTTTCCAATCATCTTAGAATAATCATCAAAGTAATGCAGTGAGATAATATTGTCTAATATAATTTTTTGGGCAAAAAACGCATTACGTTTATTGTAAAATAAAATATATTTGTAATTAATTATGTTCTACATATTGGCCACACCCGAACACGAAATAGACTCACCTTATCTGGTTCGAGGGTGTAGGCCCGAATTTGACAGAACTCTACAAAGAATGTTAAATGTCTTTGGAAAGTCTGACATTGAAGTTCCTTTCCTGACATTTTGACGGCAGAATAATAAAAAAATGTGGTTTGCTATTATTTTAATGCAAGGAAAGCATGCGAGTGAAGAAACAATACTATACAAATGTTTTATCCTCATGCAAAATTGAAAAATCACAGTATTGTGGACATAAAATGATGTTTAATTTTTTAGCAACGACTCAAGGAACAAATGAATATAATTAGTAGATGAATTAGTTTAAAAAATTATAGAAAAGATATGAGATATTCCGATCGGGAATTATTTAAAGAGAAATATTGAAAACGTAGATACATACTTAGTACATATACACATCATGATTATTAATATTTTTTAACGATAAGGATTATTGCTCTGTAGTAATGTAATATCGTAGTTTAACTGTACAAGTGACCATTATGAATAAATAAAGGAATAATTACAAGACATTTATATTATGTACAAGTAATTCAGACAAAATATCCAGAAAAATATACTCCATTTACAACAGCTCTGTATATAAAAAGTAGGTAAATGAGTTTCATGAGTTTGATTTTATTAAAATATTATTTTTGAAATTGAAAATAATTGTGGTTACGATTAATGAAATTACTGAATATTCTATAAAAACTATTGTAAACACATTCGATGTTTATTTCCTATTATGAAATTTTAGATAAACATTAAAATATTCTTAGGCTAACATCGTTCACTTAAATATTATGTAATGTAATGTAGAAGTTTTATTATTGAAAACTTTTTATTTTCAAAATTATTAATAATAGAGAAGATATTTCTGGGGTATTTCATGAACTCGAGGAACTGATTAATATTGATATTATTGTATTATATTGTTATTATAATATTGATATTATAATAAGACGAAATTAAGAATATTGTATGAACGCTTACATCTTTACAAACATTTTACTGCTGAAAATATTCATAGGACATTCTTACCTGAACTTACGAAACACAACCACTTTTTGAGAACATAATGGTTTATGCTTAAAAAGTCTTTGATATATAGATATCCCATATATATGGCCATAGGGCCAAAACTCAAAATTAATATCCCATCTATATGGCCATAGGGCCAAAACTCAAAATTGATAATAATTGAAAAATAAATTTGGGAAAAAGAATAATAAAACAAATGTTGAATGCTAAGAATTTATTGATAATGAGCGATAAAAATGAGGGCAGGGCATCAAACCTTTTCATTTACTGAGATTATGTATCTACAAAATTTAAAGATATGAAAATATTACACATTTTTACAAGTATATATACTTACAGTAAAGATTGGTTTCACGCCCTGACAATAAATAATCATGCAACTAAATATTTTAGGACATTTTATCACATAATACTCAACATGCTTGAGCAGAATAAGTCTGGCTGACAAATATATATGTACAAGTCTCACAATAAAACTGGAACAGTATCTGCTACAAACATAACTACAAGTCAATTCCATTCATTCATTGAGTTCTACTTATTTATTGTGGCTGTTTCAGAAACGCCACTACACGAGTAGATAGAACAAAACAATACATACTTAGAGCGTAACCTACTGTCATATACAATAAATAGGTAGTGATCTGGTTTACATCCACATCTTTACTATGCACTAAGTACATGAAACAAAATGTAAATTTTGCATTGATTGAAAATTCAGCTTGTAAAACCAAGCCAGTAGTATGTGTGCCTTTATATGACAATATTAATACTAGATATTATCATCTATTTCTTATGAAATTTATGCAATAATTTTAAATTATTATAGATAACCGATATGAAATAAAATCAAAGATAGGAATCAGTTGACATCTAAATATCAAAGGTTGTGTAAGTGAGAAATCTGAATCACGTGTAATAAACAAAAATACACATACAGTGGGGCCCAAACATGTATTTTTCTTCAAAATAAACATTTAATTTGCACAAAATGTACAGATACTAAGAAAAGAGAAATATAACAAAACTTCATTTTTATCCATGTACCAGAGAGCAATATACGTATTAACTAAAGCAGATAAATCAAGAAATTAAAAAATACTTTTTGTAAGAGAAGAACATGAGAAAAAAGTTGAAATAAATATGTATACAAAATATAAGCGCTTTACAAATGACAAATTATATATCTTAACTGTAAAAGCGAGACTTATAAAAATCACTAGAAATTTTCTACTTATTATTAATTAAAATGGTTGCCGATATTATTTTTACATGAAATACAAAACTACAAGTTTAACACAGTTGACTAAAATATACTTATGTAGATGATTGGCAGTGTACTTATATTATTTATATTTTATTTTTTGCATTAATTATTATGTATGTTACATATTATATAATGATATTTACAAGAGAATAAAGACACTCTTACGAGAGTCATCCAATTTATCCTTAAGTAACACAGTATACATTGTTATGAAATGTCCTTCGCATAACATTTAAAAAAATTATTACTCATACTATTATACACAAAACTTAACTGTAAAATAAAAATCACTGATATTAAAAAAGTTAAATCGAATGACTTTAAAATTTAATTGTTAAATCAAAATATAATGACAATAGATTTTTTTTACAATGAAACATTAAATTTTTGTGGTCTTAACTGGTAATTTTTTTATTAATTGATTTTCCACAATATGTGCTAATGGGTTTTTATTGGCTTTGATTATAATTTACCTAAGGCCGGTCCTGGTAACCATATTCAATAAGTTCAGCATTTTCATTATAGATCTAGGAAAATAACATTAGACTAAGATTTGTTTTTACAAATACTACAGAGATATTAATACATATATATAAAGTCATTTGATAAAAGTAAATATACAAATGTATACATATCACAAATTTACTACAGAGTTTAATATGCCTGTGTACACTAACAAAACTCACTAGAATTATCTTGCAGTTTATGTATATTACTTAGTTTAGAATATAATGTTAGTGTTTAAATACATTAACGACTAATGGATTGGAAACAACAACTACATTTGGTAAATGGACAAACAAACTCTAGTTGAAGAATCACGACATGGTACAAAAATATGACTGAATAAAATAAATACTGAATGATAAGGTAAACAGGAAATGAGATCACATATTTGATGCAAAATATAATTCCAACGTAAAATGTAACTATTGCCTCAGAACTGTTATACAGATGGAACCACGCAGTATCCTCAGCAGATCGATTACTTGGGGAGTGGTCATGGACGTAATATTTTCATCGTTCACCTTAAATCAAACAAAAATAAGTCATATTTTAATTCATGCAAGGAATATACAGGGTGTCTCATAGTTAGTAGCAAACATTTTGGGGGAGTCTTCTTCATTCAATTTCAAACAGAAAATATTCTTTAAACTTTGGGTATAATATTTTTTGGGTATAACTATGGGTATAACATCCTGTATAATATTTTGAAAACTGCAAAATAAAATATCATATTTTTATTTGATAAAAACATACCTTATTTTTATGTGATATGAAAATAATAAATGTTCCTCAACGTTAAATATTATTGGTGAGAAAATAAATAAGATGAATCCCTTAGAAAGATGTATACAGTGAACATACATATCAAAATAATATACGTACATGTATAGTTACATAACGTCGCTGTATATATAATAAAGCCAATGTGCCGTTTAGTACATTCTGAGATGAACGAATCAATTTGTAAATTTTTCATATTAATAATGGAGATATACTAAAAAAACATTGCCGTTTATCGGGAAGGTCTGCCTAGTAATTATTTAAATATTATTTATAAATCTATTTAATTCCATTCCAATAATTTTTTAAAACAGTTTCATTTGTTTATCTCGGAATGTACTAAAACGGCACATTGGCTTTATTATATATACAGCGATGATAAGCAGATTACATTGCTAACTGACCACATAATCATTAGATAATAAAAAGTTCCCGTGGTACTTATGTTTTTCAAATATTTTTTGTTTCTATATCTTCACCGGATTAACTGAGACCGACCATCATCATACACACACCACAGCCAAACTCTCATCACTCTTTGCACATACCCCCATATCTATATACAACGTCACGCACAGAATACACATTCACTCCACTCAGCCACAATCCCATACACCTCACTCCACTTCCCCCTCTAACTCCCACTCCTATCCCTCTATTTAATATATGTTTTCTTTATTGCTTGACTTAATATTTTATGCCGTGGATCTCTATAACTGGTCTACGAATTACCCAATACGTTATGTATTATTATAAAAAATTGTATACTGTTGAGATTCCTAAAATAAAATAAAAAAATAAAAAAAAAAGATAGATTTTTCTGTGTAGCTTTTAGAGAAATAAGAGAAGTATGTAATTGGATTTAATTATATATAATTATCTTATTTTTATATTAAATGTTCTAAAAAAGTTCTAATGAATCGTTACATTGAAAACAGATATGTCACAATATTATTATGTAGGTGTATTCTTTTCCTGTAATAATTATTCATATTTATTCTATACACCTATATTATTTTTACTTCTTCAGGTAAATAAATAATGTTAACTTAATTCTTAATTGTTCAAAGAATATTTTTTCTTCTGAATAAAGGTTTGAACTTTGTGGTGACATTATTATTAAAATAAAACACAAATCACTTTGTTTTCACCACTTTATTAGATATAAATTCTACATATTTCGAGAATAATGTTCTCTTCTTCAATTAATTTCTATCAGTGATTGTCTTGTATTACCGCGTTATATATATGTATATATATATGTACATATAATACCAACTTTTCCCAGTCATATGAGGACCCCTCAGTTGAGTCCAAGGAAACACAACATATAAACTATGATGGAGGTTATCCTGACAACGAAGGAATGTCAAAGAAGAATTTATAACATTTAATCAGAAAGGTAAACTAAGTACTCTCTGCTTGTTTACAATATCATATGAATAGCTTGTTGGTGTAATGATCATGACGCTCGCCTAGAGATCTGGTGGTCGATGGTTCGAGCCCCATTCCAGGACACCAGCAAGTTAGTTGCATTCCCATAGCACAAGCCTTTAGCGTATTATATAATTGTAAGAATATTGATGCCACACGTGTTCCGTGTTCGCATCTCCATTTAATATATTATATATCTATATATATATATATATATAATATATATATATATATATATATATCTATATATATATATAGATATATATATAACAATACATAATCATATAGAAATCCACAAATATTGAAAGTAAAGACTTGCTAACAACCTGTAAGATGATGTCACCCTGCCGCAACCGTCCATCCTTGGCAGCGACACTGTCACTGTAGATGGCCGATATGTAACTTTGTCCCGATTCTGGGTGACATTGAACACTAAATCCTAAACGACTGTTCCAGCCTCTGTTGAGTTCAACGGTCAGTATCTGAACAAAATAACAAAAACAATCATTAATCGTAAGTAACTGAGGAAATTCAAGTTGAGATTGGTTCTTGTTAGAAATTATACATTTGGATTGAGTGCTTTGCTTTGCCGTTCACAAATAATCTCGTTCATTCAATAAGATTTTGATCCACATCCAATTATATGAAACATGTGTACATATAAATTATAACAAAAAGGAACTTTGTCTGTAACAATGTATGAGTGAATAAACTTTGTATGTATGTATAAATTTTGAATGTAATAATGTATGTATATATGGATATTATCTAGCAATATATCAAAATTTTAATTTTCATTTTTCTGGTGTATTCAGATAGGCCACCTTTAAAAAGAGTGAGCACCAGCTCTCCCTCTTTATCTTCATTTAGCTGGCGTGTAGATAGCACAGGGTCAGTAGACACATATATCGGGGAATATATTGGAGAATCTCGCAAACCATTCTGTCTTTTACATATTTGGTTTTTCATATTTCCGAGTTGGGATATATAACAATTTCTTTTGTTACAAAAAAATGGGCTCCTTATGTTATTTCAAGCAGGGTTTGGCAAAATACAATTTCATAATCTTTACAAAAATAATAATTTTTGGTCTAATTTAGTAATTTTTTGATAGCTTAAGCCAATAACGATTTATGTTATGAAAATTTCAACATATGTTTTCAGCTATGTGTATTGTTTTCATTGCATTATTTGTGATTATTCATTTAGCTTGTTGTATTCTAGAACATTTTTATGTTAAAGTTTTTGTGTAGATACATATATACAAGGAACACATTGATTATATTAATGACTTGAATATATAATGTTAACAATAAGTTGGCCTACTGTGGAAATATTGGGTTTTTGATTAAACATTGAAAATACATATATGTATGTTTGTGTACCAATTTATGTATATATATACAAAGATAATCAATGACTAAATCATGCTCCATACAGTTGTTAGTGAAAAGATCCAAAAAGTCAAAAAATGTTAATCCATCAGGTACACAAGGGATGGAAACCAGACCCTTACTTGATGTTAGAGTTGAAGGAAGATTGCAGAAAGGTGAATGGAGTTCCATCATCACTGCTTTGGAAACAGGATAAATATAATATATCAATAAAAGAAATAAATGTTGAAGCCTGAAATACTAAGCATGCACATTTCTTAAAGTCAATCATGAGAAGTAGGTATTTATTTACCTTTTTTTAGGCGGTGTTGTACGAATGAATTTCATACAAAAATAAACAATTTAGATTTAATATTAAAATACTAAGTAAAGTATTTTTATGCTTCATGCAGACAATATCAGTATATTTCAGTCATGATCACAAATAATAAAAACAAACAAAAAGTTTAAAAAATACACCCAATTTTTTTATTTATCTTAGATAGAAATACAATTTTTATATTAATCAAAAAAAACAAATTTAATTAGACTCGTTTTTAAGAAAATATTTTTATCACAATAAAGTCATGCAGAGTCAGAAACAGCAAAAATTAGGAATTCATTCCTAACGGGAGATGACCTGTTTTTGTATAAGCTCTTCTATTGCTTTAAAAAGTTTTGTCCGTATAAAACAAAAAAAAAAATATTAAAAAATTTACAAACTACCTGGTAATGTATGGCAAAGATATAAAAAATGCTGTTAATAATATAAATATGTAATGCTAAATTAATAAATTCAACATTTCCATCTGGCTTATTACATGTATGATGCAATAAAATATTAAAAATAACTAGAATGCATACAAATGTATGGAAGGTTTTTTTAGCATAAAATTGTGTACCTTCACTTAGGATTTAATTTTGTGAATAAGCTTAACTTTTGAGGCATCCATATTTTCAGAGTAAAATATGTAATAAATCATTAATTTTTAATGAGGAAAAGTACATTGACTTACCCGAGGCTCACTGGTTCCCGGTTCCCTATTTTCATCAGGATAATGTACTATGGTAGGCTTCTCGGGTTCTTCTCTTTGTTCGATTTTGGCTTTGCGTTCGTTTTCTGGTGACAACATTACACATTTCCATTTTTTAATTCCTATAAGAATAATATTAAGTTGATTCCTCATATTAATAGATAATCTTAAATGATCTAAATGCAGTGATTACATAAACATTAAAGGTTTAAATCACATTTAAGCAAACACCACTGAAAGTATTAAAAGAAAAGCAAAATGATGCATATTTATATGTCACTCTGCTTTAATGTAAGGTCCAAGTACATACATATAGAGGAAATGGTCTAAATATGGACAGTAGTCCAAATATGGCTAGTAGGATTTTCCTTTTTCATAAAAGAACTGCCATCTAATAATGTAGAATATTTAAAACTCATTTTCATGAAGATAGCTATGCATACAGCGAGAGAGCGAGACAGACTGCTAAACCGATGCTTGCGTGTTCAATATTGTGAAATAATCGGTATAGTGGCAATCGCATTGTCTAAACTGGTCAAGAAGCATGAACATAATAATCATCGATTCAACCATGACAACATAGAGGTACTCCATATATGCAGAAAACGAAGGAAGTTAGACATTTTAGAAAATTCAGAAATTATTTTTAATAATAGTAATACTATTATTAAATTTAATAATAATCAACATTCAAACACCCTATATTACATCCCCCCTCTTGTCCATATTGGCCCTGCCCCGCAAACCTACCCTTCCCCACCAATCCACTCCCACATAGTCATTAGTTTTAATTTAGTTAGTTTATTACTGAAGATGGTGCGGTAAGCACCGAGTTTTAATTAAAACTTTTTAATTGGAGTATTATAGTGCGAAGTAAACAACATTGTATTTCAAAAAAAAAAAAAAAATGTATGTAAATTATGTTATTAATTCCAATTTAAAAAATGTTTTACTTGTTAAATATCATTCATTACAAAGTAATAAATGAATGTAAAAACAATATCCTTTTAAATGTAAGTAATGAGGTTTATTTTATTTTGAAATATTTTTTTGTTATTTAAATTTCTCATAAAGGTCTATATACAGGGTAGCTAATATTTAGAATGCACATGATAATAATAGCTTGTTATCTGTCCACTACATGTGGGGTATAAAAGCAAAGGCAGCAATATCAAAAAAAAAAAAAAAAAATTTGAATGCAGTCACCGAGGATTACTAATTTAAAATGTGCTGAATTCTAGATTTTATGTGTCTATCCCTTCCAAAATGACGATTCCTGTAAATTTATAGGCTGTGTTTCCTATAAAATCTCGAATTCAGTACATTATAAATTAGTAATCCTCAGAAGACTGCATTAAATTTTTTTTGGATATTGCTGCCTTTGCTTTATACCCCAAATATAACCTATAATCCAAAATATATAAAATGTGCAAATATTAAAAAAATATGCTGCTTATAAAATCTCGAATTCAGTACAATTAGTAATCCTCAATGACTGCATTAAAATTCTTTTGGATATTGCTGCCTTTGCTTTTATGCCCCACATATATAATATATCATTGCTGTATATATAATAAATCCTTTGTGCCGTTAGTACATTTGGAGATGAACGAATCAATTTGTCATTTTTTCATATACATTGCCATTAATCTGGAAAGTCTGCCTAGTAATTATTTAAAATATTTTTTATAAATCTAGTTTGTGCAATTATTTTTCAAAACAGTTTTATTCGTTTATCTCAGAATGTACTAAAACGTCACATAGGATTAATTATATATACAGCGACGATATGCCAAAATATATGAAATATGCAAATATGGAAAAAAATGCATAATTGTGATTGCAAAAGATGTGTATAGTTAGGTTACATTTGTGATTTTTCTAAATATACATATAAGTATATTTTTTTCTTTTGTACATTAAAGTAGTAAATTTTTCAATCAATATATATTATGTAATATGTAGGAAAATATGTCATAAATAAGTGAACCATTATTAATAAAGTACTAGCCCATATTTAGACCATAAAAAATTCTTTGTTTTAGTAGTGTTATTATTATTTTTCTTAAAAACCTAAAGTTTTATATTCCAATAAAAGTTCAGATATCATTTTTAAAATAGAATATTATCAAATGGGAACCAAATAGTGTTGACTTATCTATATTTGAAGGTAAAAACACAAAATTAAAAGTGGTAGCCCATATTTAGACCACTTCCTCTTATAAATTAGATTTGAATCCTAGTCTTCGCATCTTTAAAATTATTAAAATCATTTTATATTTTCAATAATAAATAAATAAAACAACATTAAAATGAGAAATTACCATCATCTTTACTGGAATCGGAGCCACCATTATTTAAGTGATTATTGGTAGAAGGATGGACCACTGCACTTTGATAAGCTGGGTTTTTGTGACTAAATCTCGCTTCGTCCGCTGCTGAGGTGGAATTCAGTTCAATGGGCATCGAAATTGGTTCATTGGACATTTCAGGAGCGAGTTGATGGCTCGGATGGATGTTGGACGAGAGGTAGCCGGTTCCTCCATTCGCCGTAATGTCTTGATAAATATTTGGGGCGTCTAGAAGATCATTGTCCAAGTTATTAAGCTCATACCCGTGAGCTGCTACTGAAATACGGCAAAATAATCGCATGAGTTACAGCACAACAAGGTACTTGAGAAAAAGTTGACAAATCCTTTAAGCAGTGAAAATAAAACAATTTATTTTGTAATCAATCAAACATGTACCTTTTGTGGGCAGTTTTATTGTAATCATGAAAACAATATACAGTCAAATTTCATTATAATGAGAAGGACTAGTAAAAATATTGTATTTGGTAGATATTAATTAACCTTACGCTTTATATTTCATAATAGTTCTATGATCGCGGTGAATACTTTTGCTATCACTTCAAAAACAAATACTTTTGAAAACACGTTTCAACAATCAACAACATCTGTTGGGTTTAAATTGAAATTTATTTTGGAACTCATATAAATATAGTTGCAAGATTAAAAACGATGATTAAATCATGTTATTTTTAGCAGTCCCTTGGCTCATGCTATGATCAAGTTTGACTGTATTATAATGTGCATAGTGAAAGAACCGTGCGATAAAATAAACTGTAAACAGACAATACAGACTTAAAATGCTGTAACATGCAAAAATTAAACAATAAAAAATAATTAACATGCACATCAGCACAAGCGATACAAAATTAAAACATTTCTTAAAGCGAGCATAACAATGTTACCGTACCTTAAACATGAATGCAGCGTATGTATATGTAGAGTTAAGAAAAATAAAACCCAACTGCAAGGAAAATGATTAAAGATTTGAAAATAAGTCAGTAAAAAATTTAACAGGGATTCATGATTCTGTGCAAACATGCGTGAATAGCCGTGTGTGAGAAAAATAAGAAATGAATAAGAATGAAGGGATCGATTGAGAGGAGTTGCAGCACCATGCACCAAGAACAATATAAAGTTGCTTTCCTTATCCCAAAACTCTACCTGAAAAATGCAGTCTCTGTTTTCTATTATTAACAGGCGTTGGAGGGCCACCCAAATCCAAGAAATCAGGTCTGGCTGGTTTGTTAAGGTCAAATGTTTGCCCATTAAAGCAAGTAGGTCTGAGTGGTCTCCTGTCTGCGACTACAGAGTATGTGGTGTCGGCCGTATCAGTCGATCGGTACGATAACGTCTGACTTTGCTCATTGTCTGAGTTTTCAGCCGTTGTGCTTGGACAATTTACGGAGTACGGGTGCATGGCATCTGTAAAAATGTACCATTACTCGCTTTGGTTTTGTGTAGGCATGCTCGACTTGTGAAATATTCATTCTCGAATTTTTAAAATTAAATTTAGGGACAAAAAATAAAAAAAAATAATGATGTGCATCAATGTTTTTCTTGTGATGCAAAAAATATATATTCAGTAAAAAGTGAATGGTGCAAAATGCTTCTCTGAACGGTATTATTAGTGTACAGGGAAAAATTATTATGCGGTTATGCTTATTGTTATGTGATTATGCTCATTATTATGTGTTTTGATCATCTTATACACACTGGAAATGATGCTCAAGGTGTAACAGTGTACTTACGTGTGCAACAAGTTGATAAATTCAAATTTAGTGTTAAAGATATAACAGACCTGATTTCTGAGAAAATATATAAATAAAGAAGACTCATATACAATATTTCATAATATCTAAAATAAAAGTACTGGACTTTCAAATGCTAAAAAGAAAGAATTACTAACTTGAAAGACAAAAGCAGACACATGGAAACATTGATGGTTGAAGATTCTCATGATCTTAACACTTACCACTGTTTTGGGAATACCCGGTACTATTCCTTGTAAGTTTCTTATATCTTCTAGGGGAGACGCAGGGCGATCGGGAACCATTTCCATCATCCGGTGTGAGCTTCCTAGCCGCAATATCACACAACATATTAACTGCTTCTTGCCTGTAAAATAGGTAATTAACATTCATAATGATCAAGGAAGACTATAAAATAATGACAGGAGTTATTCTATCAACATTTTTAGCTTTTTTTAAAACTTTGTGTTAGTTTTTCGTCTGATGGTTTTTAATCATTTATGATTTGCAATAATAATTAACAATATTTATCAAAGTACAGTGTCGCGGAATTATCAAATCATATCCATTTTCTTTATTTGGGCTACTAATTTTAGGATCAGTAATTCATTTAAATGTTATAACAGAAAAATTGTATTACTTTTCTAATGTTTGTTTCTTTTTTAAAATGTATAAAATCTATCAAAAATAATCAATTAGAAAAAATACAATCAAAACTGAGGAACTTGAATCGAGCGTGAGGTAGACCAAAGGATAAACAATAATAAAAAGGTAGGCACTCGGTAATCCAGCATCCATATTTTTTACATGGTATTTTTATTTTATCAAGAAAATCACATCCAGTTGATCATATTAGCAATGATTAAACTGTGCATAATAATAATAAAGTGTTAAAAATAATATAATAAATATCCAAATATGTACGGAACGCTCTGTACTTCATTCAAACTTGAAACAAATATTGAAAATGTAAATTAAATTTAACTTTGTAATGCACACACGTTAAGTTAAATTTATTACTACTATAGTTTCAAGAGGAGCAGTTCATCTCATCAGATGTAATTTATAACTTACAAGTTACTTAATTATAAGTTACTCTGTAAATAACTTACTTATTTATTATAACTTACTTAGTTAAAAATACACCTGATGATGAGAGGGAACTGCTCCTTTCAAAACTATAGTATTAATAAATTTAACTCAACGTGTGTGTATTACAAAGTTTAATTAGTTTAAATTAAAATAATTACGTTGCGCCACAAAGAAACTGCCTTATCAATTAATAAATATAGCAAATTTTGAAAATCTAAAGAAGAATGTTATTCCATAATCCATTATACTCAATTAAAATTTAGACAGTTTGAATTCTAATTGTAACAGGTCTGATATTATTATCAGTTATATAATTTTTTTTTATTGATTATGATGTAAAACAGATATAACAGAAAATTATATGGGTTAATCGCCTAGTGTTACAATACATTTCATACCTTAAGGGTGGTTTAGGCCGTGTTAAGAGTGTGGTATCGGACTCCGTGGTGGGGGAGGCGGCAGATGGCGAAGGAGGAGTTCCACAGTGATCTCGGTAGAGCCGAAGTCTGGCCACTGGACCACATCTCCTGAGGAAGGAAACTGCTTCTCCATGGGACAGTGTGGACATTGGAACATCATTTACCTATGTAATGGAATAAATGTAGAAATGTAATGTAATGTAATAAGAATATTGATCTAATTTGTACACATTTTTAAAAAGCAAACCGAATTGCCACTAAAATTTGAACCTGGCACAAAGCTAGTTATACAAATAAAAAAATATATTTTTAAAAACAAACATCGATGATAATAAACAATTATGTATATCAATCAACAATTTGTTCCAGTAAAATCATTATGTATTCAATAAAAAAAGAGTTTAATATTTACTGTCAACTTGTTAGATGTTTTAAAGTGGTTCTTGAAATTAAAGTAAAAAATAATACATATATCAACCTGTTAAAATAAAAGAAAAACATTTCTATTTTGCAGTGGATAAAAAGATTATTAAAAAACAATGAGTTTAAAAATCAAAATAGTTTGTTTTACCTTTATTCCTTTCAACCTGGATTGATACGATTGTGCGTTCACATAAAAAAATATTTCCCACTAACTAAACCGTTTTTCGGGTTCAAACCGGCCTGCAATGATCGTGCGTACACTGCGCGTGTACGCACGATCATTGCAGGCCGGTTTGAACCTGAAAAACGGTTTAATTAGTGGGAAATATTTTTTTATGTGAACGCATGATGGTATCAATCCGGGTTGAAAGGGTTATATAAGAATGAAATAAATAATTTTTTGTTCTAATAAATTAATTGACAGGAGAAATCCAAAAATAGCTAAGAACTTGATAAAATAACAAGTACTGGAAATGTAATTGACATGACAATGACATGGTAACGACTAAAGAAATGTCTTACAGCAACAATTCTATCTCCTGGTTGTATTCTGCCGTCACTCAGGGCAGGTTCTCTCACTAGGGCTCGTACGTAGTGGCCCAGGGCGCTGTGATCTTCTTTTCTCAAGGTAAATCCGAGGGAACCATTCACCTTTGTCATCACAATATCAAACTCCTGTAATGTAACATACCAAAATTAGAGAGATTAAGAATTGCAGTATTGTATACACATGTTCAAATTTTTGATCACCCTTTGAGGTTGGTTGAATGAAACAAGTTTCGAATCTGTGTGTACAACAATCACAATCAACTTTATTTTAAACAAACAGACCATCAACAGTCATTATTGACTTTGATGGACGGTCCTAGGGTAATTGGATAGGGAGTTTCGATATAAACATTACCAAGAACCATAGATAACTGCAATTAATTGCTCAGAAAAGTATAAAAAACAAAAAGCACCATTTCAATTGCAGGGAGGTATCAAATCTATTCAATAGACAAATGAAATATTAACAGTCTAACTTTGAATGTATAACAAGTGTGAGATAAGGAGTGAGATAAATTAAATCTCAAACCCCATATCCGGGGCAGTGGCGGCAATGAATCTCTGAAATCAGATGTGTACATGGAGGACTACAGAGGCTGAGAGTAATGTGCATTCTCATAGTAGCACAATTAACATCTTAGAAATCGTCTCGAGATTACATATCTCATCCAATGACTATGTACCTTTACAATATAATATAAACATGGGGAGATCACACAATATTATATTAAACTAGTATTATATTAAATTAAGAAAAGTAAACCGTACCACTGATCCATCCTCCTAATGGATGCATGTAGAGAAAAGCAGAGATTTAATAATTGACAAAAAAATTTGCAATTTAGTAATTAACATTTTTTGTGAACATAAAAGAAAATTATAAAGTAAGTAACATGTCAACTAACAGAATTACCTTATGTTAAATCCAACATTTTTAGATTATTTTAAGGTTTCAGAGCATAACAAGTACAATATGACGATATGTGCAGAGTTTATAGTCAAAATTAACAGATTTTGCCCTTCAGAAAAATACTTAAAAAAGCCAAGGAATATTATATTTTACCAACTTACCCCATATTTAACATCATAAATAGGATTGGGCTCCTCGTAGTCCGATACATTGTTGGCTGGTGGCGGTGATGATGGTGGAGGAGTGGGAGCTGGAGCGCGAGGGCGGGGGGCGTGCAGGTTGAGAGGGTCGGGAGGCGGCTGTCGGAGGGGCGGCGCTGGTGGTCCACCGGGGCTCACCCTCCCCATCAGCTCGGGGCCAGGTCGACACACGACCAGCTCCACAATTGGGGGAGTGGTGCGCAGTACTTCAAGGGCCTCCTGAAATGATGAGAAGCATCCCATGGATGTTTATTTAAAGTGAGTCTATTTCTTTTATATAACATTTTTTTTACGTTACATATCAATAATGCGTGGAGAGTTAATAAAGATAGAGAATAAAAAACTTCAATAGCAGTGGAAATACTATGTATAAATATACTGAAAATAAGGATGAGAGAAAAAATACTCTAGAACTTAATACTTTAAAGGTAGATTGCTACCTTAATTATGAGTCGAAAATTTTCAAGCAACTTTCATGTCGCATATCTCCAAAACTGTTGATATTAGGTCATGGTGCCTTGAACATTTTCGACTCATAATCAAAGCAGGAATCTACCTGCAAAGTATTGTGGACTAGCTCTGTTATACCCTGTATAGATACAGATTTTGGGTTTGGCTATGCCTGTCTCACTAGAAGAATCTGTGTTGAGACAAGCATATACATACCACTGATTAATTTGTCTTAATTAAACTTTTATGGCACTGCATTTATTTTTGCATAATATCTAAAATCACCTCATTTCAATATTTTTCTTACCTAGCCTTATCACCCCTAGGAAACGTAATTTCAAAAACATCATTTTTTAAATTATATTTATAATAAGTAAAAGCGGAGAGCTAAGAATCCTGGCAGGAACACATGCACCAGATAATGCAGGATAACCCAATTAGAAGCTTCAACTTCTTCGATTTTAAGTAATACAAGCATATACAAGAGAGTGCCGTACGAACTGTGAAAAAATTAATCTTGAAAGAATTCAGTCTGGAAAAACACAAGATATTAGAAGTGCGACCCACCACGCACCCAGGGCCGTTCTATGAGCAATAGCTCCCATATCGGCCTTACACTTTCGCCACCCATGTTCGGCATTTTTTTAATGTGACATATAACAAGACATATAATAGGAATAAGCATAAAGATAACAACACAACATGCGTCTACATGTTGCGCTATTATTTTATATTGTTACGCAACGTAGGAGCCAAATCAATTAAAATGAATACAGAATTGCACCTTAGAGACAATTATTAGAGTAATTCACTCTCTTCAGGGAAAAATAAAAGAAAAAAACAAACACAAACAGTAAGGGACTCGCCAGTCCGGAGATTCACTGCCGGCAGATACAACCATGGTTATCCCAACTAATAAAACAAATATATTAAAGACACAGGCACTTGATTACGAACCCAGTGAAGTAAGAAAGAAGAGGTGTCCCAGGAAGGGTACTCACATAAGTGGTGAGGCCAGCGAGCGAGACTCCGTTGGCGGCCAGCAGCAGGTCCCCGGGGCGCAGGCGGCCCGTGGACCAGGCGGGCTGCGAGGGGTACAGCCGCCTGATGCGCACCAGCCCCGCCGTGCCGCCGCCGCCGCTGTCTGCGCCCCCTGCCACGCTCAGCCCCAGCCCGCGCCGGTCCTTCTCCACGCGCACCGTGAATGTGTTGTCTGCAACAAGGAAGAAACTCTATATATTGGGTTGATCCAAATTTTTAACCTTTTTTTATGAGAAATTATTGTTTTTTTAAATCAAAACTTAATTTTTATTCAAACTTTGTAGATAATGCAGTTTATTATTATTATAGTTTCGAGAGGAAGATGATAAGAGGGTTATACAGGGTTATTTGGAAAACATTAATGACCTTGCAGGACTATATTCCTGCCTTGGAAATGGAGATATGTGTCATCAATTGAATATAAATGAAATATGAAAATCCATTCCTTTTAATACAAGTCAAATAAAATAATAAAAACCTTCCAATTCCAATTGGAAAATATTCAAATTGGAAATTTTTCAGGATTTTAATCATTTTATTTAACTTATATTGAAACCGAATGAATTTTTCGTAATCTAGATAAGTTACTGTAATGAATGTTTTACAAAAAATAAGTCAGAAATATTGAAAAAAAAATGCAAAC
This sequence comes from Agrypnia vestita, assembly GCA_016648135.1. Lineage (NCBI taxonomy): Eukaryota > Metazoa > Arthropoda > Insecta > Trichoptera > Phryganeidae > Agrypnia > Agrypnia vestita. Next base: position 91,920 of record JADDOH010000972.1, on the reverse strand, counting down.
TTTGATGTCGCATATCTTCATTACTATTGATATTAAGGTCACGATGGCTTGAACATTTTCGCCTCATAATCATGGCAGGAATATAGTCCTGCGAGGTTATTAATGTTTTCCAAATAACCCTGTATATAGTTAATAACTAACTTATATAAGTTATATAGATTGATAAAATGTTGTATATACAAGTACTACATTTTATCGATCTACTCGGGTAGCATGGGGAACCTCATTTTTTGGTCATGAACGGAAACAAGTCAAGGATCGGAGAAGTGTTTTGAAATGTCATGTAATTTGTAGGTGTCTTTTAAGATTTTAATTTTTTTAGGGTTTCAACAGTTTCCAAATTGTTCATTATCCATCCTTTAGGAGAAACCGAGTGGAGTAGTTTTAATTTGTGATTGTCAAAAGAATGGTTGGTATCAATGATGTGGTTGGAGAATTCCGAGTAATTGTTATATTTTAGGCAACGGCGATGTTTTTTATTCATATACTAGCTGTGCCCACGCGGCTTCGCACGCGTAGATTTTTAGTACACTATTTGGATCATCATAGCATTTTCGCAAACCTTCTAGAACATCCTCCTTCGAATTTATCGAATGTACAGGACCTTCTAGACACACCGACATATCCGCCACTCAGTTTAGAATCTTATAGAACTTTAGGGAATTTTCTAGAACGTTCTCGTTACAGAACTTTCTAGAGCGGATTTTTCCAGAACCTTCTAGACTTACCGACACAGTCGGCGAACCCATTCTAGAACAATCTGAAGCATTTGCGGCTTTCTCATAACAAAACAATGTGCTAGAATGCACATTTTCGTCACCCACTCCCACCCACGGTCAGCCACCCCCACCAAACTCGCATATTTTCAATGGGACACCAAGGGCCATCTACCATCATAACCACCAATGGGTGGTAGTATCTGGTTGTGAAGAAAACTTGGCGGATAGGGAAACACGGGTTTCTTTATATATATATATATATATATATATTGATTTAAGTTTCTCACGGTTTGGTCTGCATAAAAAATATTTTAAAGTAAAATGTTGCACCACGAAGTTATTGCCAAAATATTTAATGATATATTTTTATTATAGACTTTTTAATTTTTAATTAATGTATATCATACTCGCCTGAGATACCTGACGTGTGGTTTGATAGTATATTAAGGGGTTACACCATTTTTTGCTTTATCTTATAGCTTGAACATTTAAGAATAACTTGAGTCATCACACATTTAAAAGTTGCAAAAAATGGTTGGGCCAGGTTAGGTTAGCAATTGAGATTAAACAATTGAGCACTTGGAAGCCAACATTCGATGCATTATTGCCGAAATACAGCCTGATTTACTGCGAAGAGTGTGTGAAAATTGGACCTCCAGATTACGCTATGTGCGCGCCAACCATGGCATCCACAAGCCCGAAATCATATTCAAATATTAATGCCATAAAACTATAGGCCAACTAAAGGCAATTTCATGGATATTAAAATCATTTTTCTGTGTTTTATTTCAATTTAAAACTCTCCACCTCTAAAAAAACACCCTTTATTATAGATGTTTCACAGAGACAAAGGCTTTTTTTTTCTTCAATATTTAAGCTTCAAAAATAGCTTCGTCTCTATGAGACATCTATAATATATATCTAGATTGCTGATGTCCAGCTGGAGTGGAAATCCAGTATGGTGTTCTTGAAAAATTTGAACACACTCGAAACATTCAGAAAAAAAATTGAATTTGAATGTGTTTTTTAATTTTGTGATTTATCACACTTCGTCACAAGCGGACTAAATAAGTAAATGTAATGAAACAATTTTAATGATGAAATGACTGCTTCAATTTCGGAAGTTTCGTGAAGCTAGTTCCTATTGTTCAAACCCAAAATGCACACAGAACAGATGGAAAACTCGGCGGTGCGACGCCACGCGGCTGGATGATGAATTCCGCTGGCTAGAATCAAGATTTGACAGTCTAAAAGTAAATATGAGTTTCAATCGCGCTATTGACACTTACGCGAGCAGCATTATTCAAAATGTAAAATTTTAAATGACAATTTCGTACAAATTTTAATGTAAAATGTGGAACGGTTTTTTGCCACTAAGCACGCAAAATTACGTTCAATATATTGGAAATCCTAAATATATTGCAAGATGTCTCGTAGCTAGTAACAAAAATTTTGGGAGTCTTCCTCATTAAATTTTGAAAAGAAAATATTTACACCTTGGGTGAAATGTTAACAGTTAAGGAGATAAGCGAGATTAGATTAGTTTAGATTTTTTCAATATTTTTGACCTATCTACAGTGAAATGTTGGAGTGACATTTTTGAAAGTAACTTATAATATATCAAATATTAAAGATGCATTCGCTTTGATAACGTGCAGAAATTTTAATAAAATTCATTTACCAATTTTCAATTTTACCCAAAGTGTAAAAAATAGTTATTATTCAAAATTGAATGAGGAAAATTTCGTCATGTTTTTGCTACTACCTATGAGACACCGTGTTTATTATGAATGCGATGCTTAACGAGGTGAAAGATTCAAAGGCCACCGCTAAAGATTTGGTAGGGGCACCTTCCCACGTGGTGCATATCGTAGAGTGGTGGTGCAGACCGTTGCGACTCTAGTCGTACGCATCGAGCGACGTCTACCAATCAGGGGCTCGACGCAAGTAACCAGGTCTCGGTCGCCGACCGTCGTAGCCATCGCAAGAAATATTTTCAGTGCTCAAAACCACCTCCGTAATTTTGTGCCAATAAAATACCACAGTTAATCGTGAGTATAATTATTTATACCCAGTTTTCATCTGTTCATCCTGCCTCTGCTGAATTATCACACGCACCACGCGCTACTCGTACAATACACGTCACGTGCCGACACAAAAGATGTCTTTGGTCGGGTGGACATTTTCTTCTCAGAACAACTCACTCACACGCACCTGACCCGCCAAAGTAGTACCACGTACGTAGACCGTTATTTTGACCAATTATACATGAACCATTATTTGAGATTTGAGCAAATCCGGGTGTCAGATAGTTTATGATACTATTTTAAACTAATTTTTGTTTGAGTTTTCTTAGTAATTATATTCGATCCGCTATTACTTTTAATTAGATTTTTTTAAATTAAATTTTAATTTAAGAACGAAACTTCAAGTTCCATACGATCGCGTAGTGATCCTTCTACCACGCCAGTGCTGTCCACGTTGACACTATTAAAATTAGATATACTACGCGGCACTTCGGCACAACTCTGCATGACATTTCGGGACTGTACTGCACCACAATGAATTATAGTAATAATTTTTTAACGAATAATTATTTTATTCGCGTGATGTCGATTTGTGTTCGATTGATGTTTGTAAATTTTAAATATTACTTGAATCGTAGACACATCAGCTATAAATAAATACACGCGGCCTAGTAACCCATAAAACTATATACAGTGAAAGCAGTTTTTATAATTAAGTATGTTCGGGGAAAAATTATTATCATTCTCTGGTCGGGCGATTTACAAAATTATCTATTAACGCGGAATTTGACGGTTGCCGCAATCCATAGAATGGTTACAAATCAAGTACAGACTTGTTACAATGGAAACAGGTTTGAGTGTTAGCTATTTAAAAAAATTTTTGGATTATTTAATAATATTTAAATTTTTATTAATACTTTTTCTGATTTATAATATTTCTATAGTATCCAAGTGAAAACCTTTTGTATTGGTCTGCAAAATTTTAAAACCTGGAACACCGCTCGCGAAACACGTTTATTTTTTACAATAAAATTTAGCGCTTGCTCAGACACAGCGGGAACCGTGCAGTTTCAGAATTGCGTTTCAAAACACGCGATTTGTGTCATCTGTTCACACAGCCGCGGTTAAAAGCGATTTGTGCGCGCGAAAATAAACGTCAGTTTGACAGTTCCGGTGCCGTTCTCCATCTTTGAATATCAGAGATATATTCGCTCATTACTTTGTTAACGACGGCCGTGTTCCATGGCAAGACACAAAAATATCATTCTGTCAGTTCATTTTTGGTGAATAAATACCTACTTCCCTAAAATACTCTTTTTTTCCACCATTTCCAAATATCTCCAACAACTCCTGGCTCCACCAACAAGCTCGGTTCTTGGCAGATTTGAGTAATCCTCACACTGAAGATCCCATATTACAGGTCTTTTCTCACTTCATCAATAAAAAGTTCAGTGTCAAAGCGATCCATAACCATAGAAAAGAGAATATAATCCACGCGTACTCATGTTGTGACATGGGAACCGTGCGGTGCCCGCAATGCGACTGAACGCTCTCGTAAGGCCCCGTAGTAATAGGATCGTGCGGACGCCGCGCGGGTCTATTTTCTAGCGGTTGGGTTGCGGGCACCGCGGTGGTTGACTAGCCGCACGGTTGTGTCTGAACGATCCCATATAAACCTAGGTAAAGAAGACCCGCACGGATCCCACGCGATTCTGAAACTGCATGGTTCCCGCTGTGTCTGGATTACGCGTGGATTATGTTCTCTTTTCTATGGTTATGGATCGCTTTGACACTGATTTATAGATGAAGTGATGAAGTGGAGAAAAGACCTGTAATATGGGAGAAAAGACCTGTAATAGTGTGAGGATTACTCAAATATGCCAAGAACCAAGCTTGGCAGGAGTTGGTGGAGATATTTGGAAATGGTGGAAAAAAAGAGTATTTTAGAGAAGTAGGTATTTATTCACCAAAAATGAACTGAAAGAATGATATTTATGTGTCTTGCCATGGAACACGGCCGTCGTTAACAAAGTAATGAGCGAATATATCTCTGATATTCAAAGATGGAGAACGGCACCAGAACTGTCAAACTGACGTTTATTTTCGCGCGCACAAATCGCTTATTAACCGCGGCTGTGTCAACAGATGACACAAATCGCGTGTTTTGAAACGCGATTCTGAAAGTGAACGGTTCCCGCTGTGTCTGAACAAGCGCTTAAGTGTGGTTAAAACAAAGCGTTAATTATTTTATTTAGAAGGTGCCACGAAGGAAATTTGAAAAATTTGAAGAAATTTAAATACGATATTTTAAACTTTAAAAAACGCGGATTGCAAGGGAACAGATTCTTCGGTCGTCGATCGGCAGTGAAAAGCTTGACCAGTTTAGTGTGACAACTTAATTTAGCGCCGACAAAGAAATTCATTAAAAGTAAAACAAGACCAACGCGCTAATTCTTGCACTCGGCAACTTGACCGTCCTAAGCGGAAACGGCCGGCACGGGCGGGCGAGCAGCCGGAGGTCGGACACAATCCAATTAATTCGGTTTACCCCGCTCCGGGCCGCGTCCTAGTGCAGTGGTAAACATCCATCCTGATCCATTAGCGAGCGGAACAAATTAGTTCGGTTCGAGAGGCGCCCAGGTTAGGGAAAAAACTCGAAACATCCCGAGAAAATGTACCATTTAGCGAATCGTGAGAGGAAATACAAAAGTTCTCCTTTCAGCAGTCTGATTGTACTTCGGAACAAGACGTGCGCGGCTTCGTTTGATTTTTTATTTTTTAAATGTTGAATATTTTATGTGCCGCTCAGTTGAACTTGTCAATATATCGACGGCTCCTACGTATAATATCGTAACCCACAAAATTCAATTTTACAGGAGGAAGATTTGAACATATTTTCGTCCGGTATAAATCTAAATATTGCCCAATTTTTATGAAATTTCGTTTCAATATTTTACTTTATACTGTAGTTTCATAAATAATCACAAAAAAGTCGAAATTATTAACGGTTTTTGTAGAAATGCAAATACGATATTATACTTCGGAAAAGACGCGACGTAAAATAACGTAAGTGTTACATACGATAATTTTCATATGTTATTTTCTCACGCATATTATCGTAAGTGTTACATACGATAATTATTTTATGTTATTTTCCAACGTATGTTATCGTGAGTGTTACATACGATAAAATTATCTTATGTTATTTTCCAACGCAAATTATCGTAAGTGTTACATACGATAGTATACTTCGTAAAAAATATGTGATTGTTTTAGATACGATAAAATACGTCCGAAAAAAACGTTATTTATTGCAAAATATTTTTTTTTCTTTCTTGGAAATAAAGATATAATTAAATACATACGAAATACATAAAAAACTAAAAAACCTCGATTTGTGGGTTACGATATTACACGTAGGAGCCGTCGATATGCAGAATGCAAAACCTGGGTCACGAGTATGCAGACATCTCAAATTTATTGAACTCATTTCAATTTTACATCAATACAACTCAAATAAAAAGATAAAAACCTTGAAAAAATTTATTCAATTTTTGCACGGTTTTTATCATTTTATTCGACCTGTATTAAAGCGAATGAATTTTGCATAATCGATATGAGTTTCTGTAATGATAGTTTAACTTTTTGCGAAAATAAGCCAGAAATATGGAGAAAAAATGCAAACTTTGATATTGCATATCTCCATAACTATACAATGCTTGAACATTTTCGACTAATTATCAAGGAAGGAATCTTTTGCTACTAGCTATGAGACGCCCTGTATATGGTTTACCTAAACTATCTTTTGTTTTTACTAACATCTTTCATTTAGAAATCAAAGAAATACTTCTTATATTTTTAGTTTCACTATGATTTTCACCTTTACTTATAATATTAATTTTGAAATCTTCAAATATTTCAATCATAATTTATTTGGCTCACTACTTTTTATTAATACGTTTATTTTCACTATTTTCTTTCATCTTTGTCTATAACTTACATTCTGAGATCGTATTTTATAAATAACTTACTTCACCTACTATATTTTCTTTAATAGGAACTCATGTTTTTATTACCATTTATCTTTTTGTAAAAGCACTTATTAAGAGGGCGAAGATTAATAAAAAAATATCTATTATTTTCACAAGTTTCAAGTAATTAATTAAATTAATATTGGTTAAATAATCAATGGTTCCCAACAGGCGTGGCAATGTCATTATTATTTAGTGCTTATGCAAAACACAGGCACCCTCCTCCGCCGGTACCCCTGTCTGAAATAATAACTAATCTGAATCCCGGGCAACGCCGGGTGCGACCGCTGGCTATTACAATATTTTAAGCATTCACGAAAACATTTATTTCAAATAATTGCAACTGGTTATTTCTTCAGTTGATTTCACCTGAAATAGTTGAAAATGTGATTGGTATACCTATTTCCATTTAGGAAAGATAATCGAATTAGTACGTGTAAGCCATGCGTACGAGACACATTGTTTTGTCGTGTTGGTGTTTATACCCGTAAACATCAACACATTTAAAAAATGTGCGTCGTACGCACGGCTTACACATACTAATTCGATTGTCTTTCTTAAATGGAAAGAGGTCTACGTAGGTAGGTTTTCTCCAGAATGCCGCGAAAATTGTAGGATTTGATTAGTTTGCATACCAAAAACGTTGAGAACCGCTGCACTAAATAATTTGTAAATAGGTACTTGTAATATATAAGCTGAAATTGAAGAGGAAATTTTTAATAATACAGTCAGGAAAAAAAAGCAAAAATATAATGATACAGTTGTTTTCATGATTTAATAATTTTTCAAGTCCTTTATTTTCTGCTTTCGGTAGAGTAATATTGCAATTGCTAATTGAATTTAGTCACATTTTTAGATTTTTGGGTAAAATGCCATTCATAATCATGTAATTTACTTTAATATATTTATAAGTACAGAGTTTTCAGAGTTCCAACCCCTCTTTTAAATATTAATAATCAAAATAAAAAACCTTTTTAAAGTAACAAAAATAAGTTATTAAGTTGATATTTTTATTCCGGAATGTTGAAAATTTCAAGACGATTAAAGGATTATGTTGTGATTGAGCAAATCTTCGTACTTCTGTTAACATCTCATATTTTCTAGAATTGTTCATTGTTAACTTAGACACTATAAGTAATGATATTATAAAATATCAATGACTATAAGAGTTTCCTCGACCAACCTTTATGCTGGAAAACCAATTATCAATGAGAAGGTTTTAAGATATAAGTTTTGAGCTCGCTCTCCGTAGTAATTATGCTAGGTTACGTTACTTTAACTACACTGAACTCATTAGAGTACCCAAAAAAAGTTGTTTTTTTTTATCTCACTAGCTTTGTCAGTCAGTTGTGCCTTGCTTGCCTTATTGAATACTCGTCTTATTATCGAAAGTATTTTTTTCGTTCTCTACAATACTATATAATATACAATACTATACAATACTATAGCACACATAAAACTGCGTATTTATAATCGAGGAGTCTTTTCCTAAAAAAACGTTTTAACACAAATATGTTGTATGAAAAATACTTATCAGGTGAGATATTAAAAAAACATGCTTTTATAAAAATGACAAAAAATGAGAAAACATTTATAACAGTCACAGTACTAAGAGCGATTACAGTACATGCATATGTCAATAAAATTAAAAGCGTGGGGCGCTTTTTCTCAAAACCCCAGCAATTGCTTGCTGGGGTTTTGAGCTTTTGATGTATCATTATTTCTTCGCTTGAACAAAAGGAAACGATTGATTTTCACTTATTTTATAAAGGCTTTATGGGCGTGTATGTCATCAAAATAAAATAAAAATAAAATAAAATGAAAATAGAATCGAATAACTTACTGAAAAAAAGTAAATTCCATTTGTTTTAAATCTATTTTTGTATCCAATTTGCCGCCCTCAAATACTGCCTTTCTTGTCTATTCCCATGGGATGACCCTGAGTCTTCTTACCTTTGTACATTTTAGTGAATAAACAACTAACGACTAACGAAAGTATTTTTTTTTACTTGCCTACCTGTTTTTTTTAAAATAGGGTTGCGTACACGGAATACGTGTCACACCTTGTGATGGTCGACATAGAGATAGATTTAATAAATTTAGAAAATCTTAAAATAATAATATTCAAAAAAGTCAAGTATGGACATCAAAAATATATTTCTTCTGTTTGGAATCGTTTAAAAGTAAAAGCCTGATATATTTCTTCTTAAGATTCTATGTATTACAAGAGGCTAACAAAATATTGAATATTCAGCTATACAAGTAATATTTCTTAGATATAATTCTGTGTTAAATTAAGATCGTTTGCCAATCCTAATAGACTCGACCTTGTGTGTAGGTGCGAACGAGCCTTTATTATTTATGAAACGGAACAGCAAGTCTCGCGTGTAGCGAGTGCTTTACTCTTATTTTAACGAAACGGACCAATCACAGGCACGCGTTACCTTTCGACGGGTTGAGCCGGAGGCGACCGTCCTGATGGCTGAATCCGGCCAATGGCGAGCGCCGGCGGTGAGGTCATCGCGCATAGGATGAGTCACTGCACTAGCGTGGATTTCAGAGGTATGGTGAAATCATTACTATAAAAGGAGCGAACACGATATACTCAGCCCTTCAGTTCGAGACCAGACTTGCGAGCGGGAGCGCTGCCCAACAGACTACCGACGGAGCCCTGAGTTCCAGAACATCATTTGCGGATGGAGTTGCTGCCCGGACGTATGGAGGAATCTACCAATCATCAGTACCAGAGAGGATCATACCGCCACTGTGTAACAGCTAAGGAACATATTTATATTATCTATTACGGTTAATTATTTTCACTATCGAAATGTATTTATTTTGGGAATATTTGAGTTCGGAATAATTGTGTAATTAAATATCACGATTGCTTGTGTGATATTGGTTCAAATCGTACGAGAATTCCTTCCAAACGGATGTATTTTTATGCAAAGCGAATTTCATACCGTTTATGCTGAAAATTGAATACACGGAGTTCTATATGAATTACTTAGTAGCATTATAATAATTACTGTATTGCGTAGGTATTGCGCAATCATTACACTCGGTCTACAACTAACTCTTTATGAATCGAGTACCTCGGTATATTCAGCTTAATAAGTGGCTTCAGAATGACGAGTAAAGGACAGAATGGGGAGATCTAACTAAAGATTGGGGATATCTGGTTTGTGTTAGCCTAGCTGGCTGAGGGGTGGATGATTGCCGGCACTTGGGCGTGGAACCCGCACAAGCCCCTGCAGGGCCCCTTAAAGGCGGGGTCCTCCTTGTTGCTCGGGGTCGTCAATAAACCGACCACCTAACCTCATCTGGCGCAAACTACTTAAACCAACAAAAAGGTTCCCTTGTCTTTGGAAGGATTTCCATGCTTGAATGCTGTAAAACCTTGATAGAAAACGTTAACTTCTATTTCGTCCTCTGTAAGAAAGACAGGGCCAGAATAAATATAAAAATCATTCACTCATATGGAATAGCTGGGATATTATAAATATGTTACTAACACTCTAACATTTGTCCAAAGTAAATGTTGCAAGATGCAGAATCGTGGGACGCCGCTCTGAAAAGGCATAATGAGATTGCACAATAATTTGTAACATCGCTGACTATGCCCGCAAAGGAGGCTAATGTCGTCATCAATTCGTACCAAAAGAGTACATGATTCTTCAAACACCGGCCTAAAAGAAAGGCGCCTCAAGACAACACACATCATCAGAAACTCGTACCAAAAGAGTACGTAATCTCAATCATAAGCCTAAAAGAGAGGCGTCACAGGATCACATCTCGTAAAGAAGAGATAGAGTCTCGGGATGCAGTAAGTTCCGGAGGAACAAGGGGGGCCGTTTAGTCACTTAGGAAGTCGGTCACCGGGTTTAGGCGGGCGCGGAGCCTCAACCCCTCTCAGCAGAGATGCTGAGGGTTTAAAAAACCAAAACTTAGCATTCAAAGAAACTATTATTTCATATAAACTCACGGGCTGTTGTAGAATCCTTTCGAACAAACCATCCCCGAGACCTTATCTACTTATTTTTAAAGAAGTTTTGCTTCAAAAATGTCTTATTTCGTAGATAGAAAATATATGTATTATTTTCCCATGGAATTAATATGAACAGGTTCATGCACGTCTAGAACGAAACCATTCAAGGTAAGAATTTGCTAATACAAAGTGTTTATAATTATTAATTTCAGTGTTATTTAATATGTGTGAATTTTTCCCTTTGCGCCGTTCGAACGATTTTACTGGTTTGTCTCCAATCGGAAATGTTTTATTTCTAATACACGAATTCTTCTGGTGAACGTATTTTATTGTAACATAAATGTATAGATTATTAGGTTCGTTAGATGTTTTTATTACGTAATATTATGCAATTGTTTCCACCCTGCTCCTATAAAAGAATTTGAAGTTATTACGATACACAACGGGGTCCTTCATCCATTAGACGAATCATGTGCCAATTCAACGACGTATTACGAATAGTATATATTGTATTTATCGAGATTTAGTCGCATTTATTATTTCTAGTGAGGTTTTTAGTATTGGTTCCAGGCGCCATTATGAGGCGGAAATAGTTCATATTCATAGCCCGACTGCAATAGGTATTTTTGTCGCGTAAGAGGTAGCACTTTTAGAAATATAACGTGGTATGACGATGGTATAGCTGTGGCTATTTAGGTAATATACTTAGTAAATGCAAAGGGCATTAGGTATTTTCAATATAGTATGCGAACCCAAGATGTTAGAAATATTTTAGTTAATATTTTTAGTTAATTTTGCATTCAAAAGCGCAATTTTCACAGAATAATTATTTTCAGTTAATACGTATTTTTAGTTAATTTATCGTATAGAATAATTTCTGATAGTATAGAACATTATTTCATATGAAAAGTTGAATTTTAGTAGTAGTAATATTTCTGTATTGAATATTTAATTTTTAACAACTGTATCGCTACATCATATGGTTGGAAGTCGACCGGTTGCATCCTGTCGCTCAATCGCTCGCGCTCACATATAAGATCGGAATGAAAAATATAATAATAAATACTACTCGCGTCAATTATTTTACGACTCTATAATATTTTTTATATAATAGAAAGCATCTCTAGAAAATACCGTCATTTTAGGAGGACCCCTCTATCACGCAGACTCATCACAAGCTTGCTAAGTAAGGTTAACTTCATTTTTACGACCCCTCTTGTATTATAATGCCTTAATGATTACAAAAATATAAAAACAATAATTTTGGAATAAAAATAACATAATGAATTAATATTTATTTTCTTATAACGCGTTAAATCTAATGGAATCGAAGCATATTTTATATTGTAAATTTTTTATTTATGGCTTTGTTATAAAAATTATTTGGTTAAAACTCTCAAAATTGTTGATTTTCGAATATCATGTTTTGAGAACTACTAGAAGAACTAGATCATCAAACTAAAAATCAGTCAAATTGTATCGAGATATACCTATAATATATCATTTTATTTTTTTAAAAAAGTACAAATACAAGAAAATAACATGAATATGAATGGTGCTCTGAATGCAATTATAGCCAATAAAAATCTGTCAAAGGAAGCAAGACAAGCGAAACATAATGGAGTTCTGGCACCAATTCTGATGTATAGAAGTGAAGCCTAGAATTGGCAATAAAAAAACGAAAGTAGACTGAATACGGTAGAAATGCGGTGGCTCAGACGTATGTGTTCAAAATTTTTGTAGATAATTAACGAATTAGAAGTTTATATAATGCTGGCTGTAGCGTAATAGATAGAAAAGAGAAAGGATCGCTAAGATGGTTTGGAACGTGGATGTGGATGAGTGGGGAAAGGATGATAAAGAAAATTTATGAGGCGAGTATCGAAGGTAGCAGAAACAGAGGGCGTTTGCGGAAAACCTGGCACGACCAGATATATAAGTAAAGGGGCAAGCGCCACTTCTTTTACCCGCCGAATCCTAAAGAATAAGTTTACAAAATATGGGTCAGATCGGTCAATCGGTACAAATTTGAATGGAAAATATATCAGAAGGAGGAGAGAAATGTCGCTTATGTTATCCACCGGGTCCTAAAAAATAAATATGCAAAATTTGAGTCAGATCGGCACGGATTTGCATTTAAAATATGTCATCGGTAGGGTGAGTGATAAATTTTTCCTATGTTACTCGCCGAGTCCTAAAAAATAAGTATTCAAAATTTGGGTCAGATCGGACAAACGGCGTGGATTTGTATAGAGAACAGACAGACAGACAGACTGACATTGAGTTTTATAGATATAGATGTTCAACAGGTGGTTATTGTTGGTGTTTTTGTTCTTAATCCTTCTCACTAGGGGTTCCTGTGCTGAGGCTAGTTAGTTAACTTTATGGTGATATTATTATTAAAATAAAATAAAACTCACTTTGTTTTCACTACTTTATTAGGTTCATATAAAATCTACATGTTTCGAGAACAACGTTCTTTTCTTCAGGATTTCCTGAAGAAGAAACATTGTTCAAGGTGAGAAAACATCCTTACCTTGAAAGCAAAGTCAATACTGAATTTTTTTTACCGCGAACATGGAATACGTGTTATATCAATATTTTTACTGTTTTCTAATTGAGCTAGGCGCTTTTGCTATGAAATTATCGATTGCTTGATTATGATAATTATGATATTGAGCCGTCTGTAGGCTACAGCCCTACGAATATTATTGTTCAATATAACGCCTTCAATATTTTTGATCAATAATATTGATAGTGTGCGAGGCCTTCTAAATAGTAATAGACTGCTTTCTACTGAACATTAATTTTTGCGTCCAAAGGCTCGTGAAAAAATATTTATTTCATTAAAATCCATTTAGCCTGCTTTCAAAATAATTACGGTTTAAATGGAATAAAGACACTAAAATTGCTGACAGAGATCTATATTTATTTTGAATGTTGTAATTTTTAACATTGTTTTTATTTGTGTTCCATAGAAACATGACGGGCCGTCACTCGTCCCTTGTCAGCGTGACACCTTGTCGAAAGTGACCATCTCAGGTTATTATTTATGATAAGTTATGTACGCTCGTGTTGCCCCACCGCCGGTTGACGGCGATAAACATCGCGCTCTTTTGTCGGGAGGGGACATTTTAAACTTCATTATTCCCATGTCAGTTACAAACTGGATGCTTAATTGGCAGGGGTGGCGACCGCGGAGGGCACTGGCGCTCGACAGTGGCGTGGTAGCGCAACCTTTCGTTCTAAACAACATAATTAAAAAACATAACCATAAAAAAAATAACACCAAGACTTAAAATTATTGGATGGAAAATATACCTATATGTTATTTCTAGTTGATTTTAATTATATTTTTTATTTTACCGTTTGAGTTTCGAGAATATCAGAATCTGAATCCTCTACTGAATTCTGAATACTCGAATATAGTGATGTTAAAACAAAACAATAGTTGTAATATAAATTATAATTGTGTATAAACATATTGTTATAATTATGTATAAACATATTGTCACGAAATGGCAAGCAAAAGGAATTACGCACTGAATCCAAATTTCTTGTAATATTTCAAAACAATATCGAAGGATCGAGAATGGCCTATAGTGATCTAGGCCATCTAGGGGGATCGGAAAACCTTCTCGATAAAATTCTGCTAAATACTAGAATAATCTTGTATGTACGAAAATACCAGCATTCGGGTGTACATACGGACTGCGCCGCGGCGCAGGTGTCGTGATTGACAGTTCGTTCAGCGCAAAGTCGGCCGCGAGGCGACGCTCAGTGTGGCCAGTCGTGAGGTAATCGAAGCGATACGTAGAGCGAATAATTGAGCAGAGTAAACCAGAGCCATTAATTAATACGTGCTAGAATTGGATGGAATGTTCTAGTGAATGTGTTACCCAGCGATAATAACACGTATTTAACAAAAACAATATAAGTTCGTAAACAAGTGATATATTGAGATATAGTAAAGATTAAAGAATGGCTTTATGTTTAATTCGTGTTAAGTGACTTTTTATATTGAATAATTAATTAATCATTAATTAATGAATCGCTAATTAATTTCCAGTGTTTTCATTTATTCCTCCCGCGGCATAAATTTTAAATTTATTATAAAAAAAAACCTATGTAAAAATATAGGCATTTTTACATCGAATTGAGTTGTTTCTAAAACTAATTAGCGATTTATTAATTAATAATTCAATGCAGAAAGTCACTTTACACGAATTAAACTTAACGCTCGTATATGAACACTCTATTATCGCTGGGTAACACTTTATTTAACACTTGTAAAACATTCAATTCTCGCACGTAGTATTTATTGCTTATTTTCAACGTTAGTTTGGTTAATTCGGTCGATTATGTCCACGACTTAATTCGCGACGAAAAAATTGTCAAACACGACAACTCTCCGCGCCTCGGCGTAGTTCCGTATTTAAAACCAAATGAGTAGCTTGTTGGTATTGTGGTTAGGACCCTTGCCTCGTGATCCAAAGGTCGCGGGTTCAAACCTCACTCCTGACCAACAAGTTAGTACTATTTTCATAGCACAAGCGTTTAGCTTACTTTGAAAATAGTAAAAATATTGATGTGACACATATTCCGTGTATGCATCTCTATTTAAAAAATGCTGTATTTCTAAGAAATCCAGATTAGATCGTAATTAGATACATTATTCTAGTCTTCAAGTTTGTGTTAACTGGGGTATTATGCCGTGTTGTTACGACCTTTCGGGCCGACGTTTCGGATCCCATTGCAGGGTCCATCATCAGGGCTGATGTGTTGTCTTGAATGTTGGTGTTGTGGTTAAGTATCGGCTTGTAATACCATGCCGAAGTCATGATGTGTTTGTATTGTGTTGTATGTATGATTCATCCGTTGTCTGATCACTATCTCTGCGGAGTCTGCGACGAGAATGACTTTGAAGCGCCGGATACCAAGAAGTTTTTAATTTGAGACCATCATCTCTATTAATGTTTATCGGATGCTTGTAGATTTCTAGTGCTTCCTTGATAAGACGCGCATGGTGACTCTTAGGCTTTCCAAGGATTTTCGGTTCGAATGCAAAATGATGGCCGGTATCCAGAAAATGCTCAGCCAGTGCTGATTTTTCTGGATGACCGAGTTTGCATGCCCGTTGTGCTCGTTGACCCTTTTGGAAATGGTACGCGCCGTTTGCCCCACGTATACTTTATCGCAGTCTTGACAATCGAGTCTATACACACCGTCCGTTTCTAAGCGATCTCGATCCTTTGCTGATCTCAACATATTCGAAAAACTTCAAAATTAAAGATATGTTGAGATCAGCAAAGGATCGAGATCGCTTAGAAACGGACGGTGTGTATAGACTCGATTGTCAAGACTGCGATAAAGTATACGTGGGGCAAACGGCGCGTACCATTTCCAAAAGGGTCAACGAGCACAAACGGGCATGCAAACTCGGTCATCCAGAAAAATCAGCAATGGCTGAGCATTTTCTGGATACCGGCCATCATTTGCATTCGAACCGAAAATCCTTGGAAAGCCTAAGAGTCACCATGCGCGTCTTATCAAGGAAGCACTAGAAATCTACAAGCATCCGATAAACATTAATAGAGATGATGGTCTCAAATTAAAAACTTCTTGGTATCCGGCGCTTCAAAGTCATTCTCGTCGCAGACTCCGCAGAGATAGTGATCAGACAACGGATGAATCATACATACAACACAATACAAACACATCATGACTTCGGCACGGTATTGCAAGCCGATACTTAACCACAACACCAACATTCAAGACAACACATCAGCCCTGATGATGGACCCTGCAATGGGATCCGAAACGTCGGCCCGAAAGGTCGTAACAACACGGCATAATACCCCAGTTAACACAAACTTGAAGATTCTGAGTGGCCGTGAAAACCTAAGAACATTATTCTAGTGTTTGGGAGAAGATTCTCATCGCTCTCGGTTGTTCCAGGAATTTCTAGACGTTCGTAGACGTTTCCCGATGATTGTAGATAATTGTAGACCGTTCTGCTATCATAATATTGTTTCAAGCGATATATTACCGAGGGGTTCGGACAGTGCATAAATTATTTTTAGCATCTCGTTACACTATCAATAGTAACCGCACCACAAGGGAATTTTTACCCAGCATATTGTGGCACTAGATTATATAGTATGAAAAAAATATCAATTAATATTTTAGTGATGAATCATACCAAAGCAAACGTTGGCAGGACAATGTTTATTATAATATTATTATTGCAGTTTTGAAAAATCTATAAATATAATATTCGTTGTGTGCGTTCGTTTAACAATGGAGGTAATAAATTTTCGATTGTGCGTTAATTTGCACAATTCATTTGTAAACATGTTCGTCATACCACGGGCTCAGTTTAAAAAGCGAATTTTTATTTTATTTGGTTGATATTCGTTTGGTGGTGTAAAACATGCTCACCATACATCAGACTCTATACTCTATACTCTATACTCATACACAGAAAAACTGCACCTTGTTGCGAACGCCACGCACTCTTTTTTAATTCCATTTTTTAATTATATTTTACAAACCATTAATAATTTGAATAATAATACAGCGAAAACATAAAATAATAAGAAAGTCGTCGTCAAACCTATTAATTATAAATACTACTTATATATGTAATTTATTTCATATACAAATAAATGTGTCTTCGGTATTATTTCCATTGCTCACATCATAGAAACTTTTTCTTCAGTAAATTCTATAAGTTAGTACCTATCTTTAAAAATTTTAATTCTAAAATATTTATGAAATAATATTTATAAGCTGTAAATAATATTTTATTGACGTTCTACATCATCGAATTGGTCTTGGAAGCCATGCATTCGAAACGCGATAACTACAAGTATGCTATGTTTTTTTTTTTGTTGAAATATTTAATTTAATTCCTAAAATCATGTAGGTATCTAGATATTTAGAACTTTTTTGTTTCACTACAGTAACTTATATTAAATATATAATATTCAATCGCTTTGTTTGATACATGTCATAATAAAATGATTAAAACCTTGCAGAAATTTGAAAAATATTTTTGGGATGGTTTTTGCCATTTTACTTGACTTGTATTAAAGCGCATTATTTTTTAATATTCCATATAAGTTTACCGTAGTAATAGTCCAAAATTTTACAAAAAATAAGTAAAAAATGTTTTTAAAAAATGTAACATTTAATGTCCCTTATCTCCGTGTCTGTAGACATTTCACACAAAGTGCAAAATAATAATTTCTATTCAAAATCGAATGAAGAAGACTCCGCCAAAATTTTTGAAAAAAATTCCTCCCAAAAAATAAAAATATTAAGACCTACCAAAACAATTAAGCTACGGGAGACCCTGTATATGTGGAACCTTATGTTGTTAAATATCTTTTATAATTAAAACATATTGTAATGAAAAAAATTACCATTATAAAACACATGATCATCGCGGTTAATTTTTAATGTATTTTTTGGTACCATAAATGCTGTCAGATTTATAAGGTTTCCCTATTTTTTTTAATTTTGATAAATAATGTAGAGTTGAGGATCTCATGACCTCCAAAAAATACACTTTCTTCGATCATAACCAGAAGACCTAGAAATCACCTGGATATAACGGATTTTGTGGACGTGATAGGTCCCATCATTGTAATTTGTAATACCCTGTAGTAGAAAACATTAAAAATTGCAAATTCATTATTATTGGTTCTGAAGAAAAAATAAAAATATATTCCATTTTCGTGAATTATCAAAAAAATTGATTTTTAAATTATAAATTCTTATTTCTATCGATTGTGAACATAAAGAAAAAAGTAAAAACATACATCCACACATATGAAATCTACCTGATTATTACTTGCAAGGGATTTATTAGCCTTCGGATAAAAAATAGTATCTATGCATATACTTCTATTTATGAATAGTCAATCATCACCATGGGTGTAGTTGTTGGTATAAACTGCGTCATATAAATCAAACATGATAAGTCTATACGAATAGGAAACATTTTTTATTCGTCATTATTATTTATGATTATAAACGCCGCCCGTCCTTAATTGGACAATAAATAAAAGAGGAAAATATAAAGTTGCCAGTACAATGGGGCATATATAATAGGTAATAAATGATTATTCTTTAATTCTTTATGGCAGTGAATTATACGCCTTTACTATCAGGCTTGTAAAAGGTCTATTGCCTTATAAACTTGTAGGTAGGTACGTTGTACGAACAATCTTTTGTTTAACAATACAAATCTTTACAGGCTATCATTCATTTTTCACGTATTCCTTTGTCGTGCGTATGAAACCTTAGATTTTTATAGCAGTTGTTTTTTTATTTTATTGTCTCGGTTTAGTTTCTATCGCGAGAGATTTATATGCCAATTTGGTGAGACACCTTGATTTGCCTTGTGAGTTTTTGCCGAATCGTTTAGACAGGTATACCGAGTACATATATATAATCTTTCTTGTAAAATATATTTATTTGTTTTATTCTCGTGTTCGTTCATTCATTCATTCATTCATCTGCTTTCGCTTCTTGGTGGGTCTAATTTGTTATAAGCATTTAGATAAAATATCTTAGAAATGTATGCGTATATTCTATATTTAATTAAATTATCTTTCCCAAACTATAATGTAAGATTAAAATACATATATGTAAACGAATATATATTGGAAAAATATTGTGATTATTTATTTTTAATCTTTGTTTGGTATACTTTGTTATTAAGCACTGGAGATTATTTAATAAGGCCAACATTTTTGAAAAAAGTCCAAAGATTTTCATCATCAGGGTGATGATAATAAACTATTCCAGAACATTATATGTGGGGTATAAAAAAAAGACAGCAATATCCAAAAAAATAAAAAAATATTTTTAATTTTTTGAAGATTAGTAACTTTTTTAGACATTACTTCCATTGCTTTTATACCCCACATATTATCCATTGTTTAATAATTTTTTAACTTCTGATTAAATTTCTAAAAAATTTAAAAAAAAAATCTTATTTCTGACTGATAATTAATATAAAATTATAATTAGTCATTACGATGAATATGAAATGTGATAAGAAAATATATTAATTAAAATTTTATAAGAATATGTCAGGAGATTAAATTTTGATGATATTTTAGTTATTTTTACATGCTTTTTTTATATCTAAGGATTTCAAATTAAGACCAACGTTATTTAAACCAAAAATAGAAAATCAACATTTATACGTCAGGTATGTCCATTGAATAATCAATAATATCACACATTTAACATCGATTTTATAATTTCAATGGTTTGAATATTTTTAATTGGACATATTCTCTCATACAATATTTTGGTACAAAAAGCTTTTTAACGATATTTATTATACTATTGATAAATGTTAGCTATCTTCATTGTTTCTGTAGGTATTCTGCATTTTTTATATTATTGTAAGTCACTTAACTTTTTTATATATAATTGACATCAGTCAATTGACACAATACGTATTACGTAGTTATTTAACTGGTGATAATATAATATTTCAAAAAAACATTGCAACGCTTTTCTTATTACAGCTCATTTAGAACCAAGAACTTTTTGAATCTTCCATCAGTATACCTCGGGAACTAATTGTCATTTCACGCTATTTTCTCACCATATGTGTATACTTTTTAACTGCATCCCCTGATCGTAAAGTACGCGGTTCACAGTGAATCAGTCAGTTAATTCTCATCTGAAAACCCTTAAGTTAGATCGCGTATGGGTTGCAAATGACCCGGACGAAATGGCTTCATTTTATAACATGAGAATATTAAATTCTACCGGCACGTTGCTGTAGATTACATACTTTAGAACCAAGATAAAATAATAAAATAAAACGATTATATAATAAAATAATCTGGATATCGTCGACTTTTCAAAGTATACTGACCAAGCTCCTTGGTGTGGAATACAAATTAAATAAATAACAATTTATTCAGCATAGAGCAACCGAATCGACTGCGAAATATCAACCATATAAATAAAATAATTTGAAATTAAATTACATAGGTATATGGTGTTAAATTTCATATTGCATAATTTTTAGAGTGAACATAATTTTACATAAAGCGTTAATGCCAGAGTATCAATGAGTATTGAATTCAATAGAAAGCAATAAATACAATATAAAGAATAATAATACATATGTAAAATACTGCAGAGAATAGATGACATAAGAAATCAAATACGGAAAATAAACATTGAAGTACATATAGTATAAAGAAAATAAAAGAGGAATATACATAAATAGCTTGGAATATAGATGAAAAATAATCAAAATGTTTGGAATACAATATAATTAAACTTTAACTATTCATAATTTATTTTGTATAATACATAATATACCTACTTGAATCTTTATAGAAATATGACGTTTATTGGAATAATTTTCACCCATATAAAAAAAATCATAGATAAATAAGAAAGTTCTACTGGATTCGTTATAAACTGATATACATTGAATTTTAAGACTCCGTTTGTGCACCAACGAGTATTCACAATACGATACCATTGGACGTGGAGTGTGGACACCGTGGACTTTCTGTAAGATTCATGTCAGTATGAAATACAACGGTTACATGTTATGTTTTTATTATTTTTTATTTTTTTATTTATTTAATTAATAATATATATAATATTTTATTACAATGCTAGAAAATGTTTACAATTCAATTTTTTTTATGTATATACCTCACCAAAAAGAATTATGATTCTTGTATGTGGCGAGGGATATCTACTTACAATCATATAGTTAGTGTAATCTAATTAAATAACAATGAGAAAATTAATATACATACTATTATCTAATATATCAAAATCTTAATTAATAATACAATATATAGAAGAAGCAGTCAAGTAAACAATAATATAGAATAAACAGTCAAAAGAGACCAAACTCAATTACATAAGTCTATTATACAATAAATGAGAACCCATTCGGGTTCACTGGGGGAATATGCACATAAGACGCAAAACACTCACCATCTTGCAAAATAAATTGAAAAAATCAAGTGATTGTATTGGTATTTTCATCGATTCGAGGGAAGTACTCGACAGTATCTCCCACAAACAACTCGTATCAGAACCAAAAGAAAACGGGATTGCTCAAACGGGTAAAAAGCCACCCACCGAACATACTTCAGATAGTCAGATCAAATGAATCTCCAAGTAATCAACCAACAGTTGAATTTGGACTCCCCAAGGTGCGGTCCCCAGAACTCCACCATTTCTCACTTACGTAAGCGACGCACCTCAAGCGACATTATAGTTTCTAAACAATCATGTCTTAACCACTATTACGAATAGGTACATGAAGTTTTACATATCATCAATTTCGACGTAATAACATTCGACGTATATCTAGATATTTCTAACAGATAATTTACGCGTGCGTAAATAAGTTCGTATCAATTTATTCTCTGTATTTCACAATTATTGAATTATCCAATAATTAGGAGGGTGAATATGCCAAAAAATCAATACGTTGAAGACAAGCCATCAACCGCCAACCCGTCGGAGATGGCAGCAGATTTTGGAACCATTATTGGCAGGTACAGTAGCCGGCAAACATCTTGAAATTCTGCGGCGTAGTGGGGGGACATTTGCGCATCTACCTTTCTACCAATGAGACCCAAATTTCGTCTTCTGCGCATTCCCTTACTTAGCCAAAGAATTTCATGAAGTTTGCCGGCAACTGTAGAAACTGAAAACTGGGACAAACAAAGAAACAACTTACCACAGTTCAAAAAACAACTAAAAACGCCCTTATTTAGAGAATCATATAAAACCTATAGAATCAGACCGTTACAACGGTGTCTAATTTTTTACACTCTTAATATGTACTCCGCAAAAATACTAATTCTTTCTAGCCCTCTTAACTATAGTTTTAACCGTCAATTATTTTTTTTGCGTGTCAGTAAGTTTTGTACTTGAGCCAGTGTATAAGTAATTCCAATTACAGTAATTTCGTCCGTCTGTCTACCTGTCTGTCTGTCTGTCTGTCCCCGTAACTTCGTGTAATGTTCGTAACTTCTTTATAGTAAATAAAACCTTTTCTTATTTTTAAATATAGTTGTTTTGTAAAATAATCTTTATGTGTGAAGCGCCCTTGAGGTGAATACTCACGAAAAGGACGCTGTATAAAAAATTAAAATATAATAATAATTGTTATTAGAACCATCTTATTAGTAACTGCATACTTCTGAAAGAAAAGAGAAATGAGAAAGCACTGAATGGGGTCTTACGTGAACTACTACGGTACGTGTGATCTCTAAAGTCCAAACAAATCATATCATAAATAGATATGTTTCTACATCGCTCCTCAAGTACTCTGTAGGCTATGATTAATTATTTATGTAACTAGTAGTAGATTGATTAAAAGATTAATTATATACGTTAATTAAAATATTTTTCTTTCGCTTAGTTTTTGGTTCTCAACCTTCAAGCTCAAGTGACTAAGCGGATTGAGTAATAAACGTGGAATTTCTTAAATAGGATATTTATTCTATGTTATTTTGACAAAGATGTTTATCTTACAGTACACACAATAAATCATACTCAGAAACTGTTTTATAGCAGTAGTGACTAAAACGAGAATTTTGCAAAAATATGTAATTTTTTAATTTTAATGAATGAAGTTTTTTGTGAAGTATATTTTCATCCTTTGTAAGAGATCCCATGATAAACCAAATAAATAATATCGAAAAGTTATTGTAGAAATGATTTATTATTTCTAATCTACCGAAAACAGTATCAATATCAACAAACAGCCATATTGTTGACATATTTTTTTTTTTTTTTTTTTTTAAAATAGAGATGTGAACACGGAATACGTGTCACATCAATATTCTTACTATTTTCAAACTAAGCTAAACGCTTGTGCTATGAAAATAATTTGCTAGTCTGGAGTGAGGTAAAAAACTAACTTGCTAGTCTGGAGTGAGGTTTGAACCCGCAACCTTTGGATCACGAGGCCAGTGTCCTAACCACAAGACCAACAAGCTACTTTTCATGATATATATTATACAAAGCGCGCAATACATTCTAAATTTAATCTGGAGACTTAAGTTGTCATTAAATTGTTGTATTTGTCTCAATTTTGCTTGCATATAGGCATCATTTTGCTCTAGAAAAGTTGATATCAAATGTCTCGTTTCACACGTTTTAAATATGTTTAAAAAAATACGATAATATTCGGATATTTTACAACAATTTTTATTGAATGAAAAAGTTACCATATTAAAACACGTTATTTATTATTTTACGGTGATTTGACTGGGTTCATAATTATATCATGAGTTTTCCATTAAAATTGTATGGAGGCATATCTATGGAATATAATAGATTTTTTCTAAAAATTTAATTTCAATGTAGATTGGATAAAGGCGATATCACTCATCAGACATACATAAATTGAACAATTACATTACAGGTAGGATAATAACAAAATATTGTGGAAAGTTATCTGTATTGCAATATTATTGTAACAGTTAATAACTGATAAATTTACTAAAGTAAATTTACAGGTAACGCTATCACCGACCACCTTGCTCTATCTTTTGTGTCGTACTACATCTAAAAGTTCATAATTATGCAAATTTACCAATGTCTCTATTAAATTACGATGAATTCAAAAGCAAAATCAACAACTTGTTTAAACTTAAAATAATATAAGCATTTTTCAAATTTGTTTTTTATTAAATTCCACAGATATTTTGTTAGATTAATTTATGTATTATTATTTCAACATATTATTAATAAATTCAAGCCGTCGTTATAGAGTTCCAGTAAAGGATTGAATAATAATTTTTTATTTATTTATTATGAATAATAAATATTTATTAATTTCTTTTAATTATCTTAATTTTACAATTAAAAATTAACCAAGCCAGTAGTAAAACCAAATTTATTAATCAATTAGAAAGACATACAGAAAAATCAAATCAATGAAAAAAATTTGGCTGTATAAACTAGAAATTGTTAGAAAACGCGACCACGTCCGAGAAACTTCTAGAAGTCCAGGATCCTATATATTGCTCAAGTGTGGACACCAGCGCCAGACAGTTTGTTGTGACAGCTAGCAAATATCACAGATAAAGCGAGCGGGCAATTCAGTGCAAATATTGGCGGCCAGCGATCAAATACCAGATTACCTACCTTGTGCGGAATATTCTCGATAGCGAATAAGTGCAATGGAAACGGAAATAATTAAGTGATCCATAGACAAGTGAAAGATTCGCGAATGACGATTAGTGTGAATAAAAGTTGTATTTATTTATTTAATGTGTTACATTTTGTCTCCCACCACTGTGAATCCGTGACAATATTTTCATTCCTAAATTCAGAACCAGCTGAATGAGCTTTCATCGCTGAAGTATGTACCTACATGCGGGCCACTTTTCTCGCATTCATTTTCTTATTCCTAAAATTCAAACAAACTGAAAGAGTTTTCATCGCTCGCATACCACTCATTACCACCAGACCAATCATTATTTCTCGCAAAAATGAACATAAGTATTGAATAATTTTTTTATCACAATCATTAAAATTTCTAATTAAACCATGTATTCTAGGGTGACATTCCGCTAGAGGACAACGGGACACCGGCCGCAAATATTCTCGGCAACATTGGAGAATATTTTTTGTTCTCTCCCCCAAGTGTCCGATGATCCGACGCCGCCTACATCCTCCGGATTTCATCGCAGCGGGCCCGGCCAGCTACTTGTGTACAAAAAGGAAATAATTAATGACCGCCCCGAACGAGGTCCAATCAATCAACGTCTCGGGGCCTTTTGATTGATGTCTCGATATTTGCATTCTCCGCGGCGCTCCGCAGATGCCGGCCGCGGCGAGGGCTGCCGCGACTCTTGGCCGGGAACTTTACGAAAGGTACAACGAAAATTCAAGCACGTTTTTTTTCAACGAAGGTATATTAAAAAAATAACCCATAAAAACACTGTTTTCGTTACAAATCCTTTATAAAACAACAATTATTATTTAACTAGCTGCAACCCGTCAAATATGACGGTAGGTACTTTTACACGCCAGTACCTATAGAATAAGTAGTTACATATTTTTAGTCGACACCCATGAAATACTAATAAAGAGTTTCATCAAAATATCTGATCATTTTATTTATATTTCCCCTGCCAGCAGGTAATGGTACTATTTTATACATAATTTTATAAATTTAAATAAAATAGACATACAAATAAAATGAAAAAAATGCCAGGCATCCTGGCCACTCATAGGAGATGACATTGATTGCGGAGAAAATATTTGTAAAGCCAGTATACCTAAAAATACATTTTAGAAAATATATTGTGCGCTCTATACATAATAATATTTTAAGGTATACATGGTTCGCGTCTTTGCTAAGTTCTATATGTAGTATATTTTTAAAGGGTCCCATACATACTTTTTTATTATGGCAACCTCCGTTGGTATTCGCGTCCGAGTTTGCTCGCCCCGGGATCAAGCTCCATCGGTTTAATTTAGATTTTTTAGCCATGAATTCGAAAGAAATTACGGACGTTACACAAAGTTCCGAGGACAGACACACTTAATAATTTTTTATAATTTTGTTAGATTATTTTACAGAATAACAACCAGCTCTTTACGTATTAAAACAACAATTAATAATTAATTAAAATAATAAAATGACAATTATTATTTAATAAATTATTTTACAGAATAACAACTAGTTCTTTTCGTATTAAAACAACAATTAATAAATAATTAAAATAATAAAATAACAGTTATTAGTTGGAGGACGGAAAGTATTTATATCCATGATTTTTCCACAAGAAATCAAGACCGGCAGTGATTCAGAAATATCGGAAAAAGAGCACAACGATAATTTGATAAAATGTGATAAAAAAAAAAAATAAAAAAAAAAAATAAAAAAAATAAAATAAAAAGGTCGAATTCCGGTCAAGTGTAAAAGGTTATGTAAAAGATGTCTCGTAGATACTAGCGAAAATTCATTCAATTTTGGATAGAAAATATAGTTTATGCTTCCAATTGAAACAGTTAAAGAAATAAGCGACATTAAAATTGCATATTTTCACTCCCTTTCTTTTAACTAGTAGCGTCTGCTTGTCTACTTGTCGTCTTGCCTGCTTGTCTGACGAAAAAACTTTGGATCGTTTTTTAACCCTTTTCCCGTGATCCAATCGAGCTGAAACTTTGCAAGCACACTTGTGGCGACGATCAAGAAGATCTATAAAATTTTCGTTAAAAAAAAATAATAATTTTTTGGATCTTTCAAATTTTGAATGGTTTTTTCATACAAATTATTAAGTTGTATGAAAATATTTCAACGCGTCTGGTAGACGCGAAACCTGATTAAAGCATAATTTTGGATTTTTGGAAATCTTTTAATACTCCCTTTCGTAGCGTCGCCCGACCGAAGCACAAAGCGTAGGTTAAGCGCCAAACCAGTTTCCACTAGTAAATGAGAAAGGGAGTATAATAAAACTTGGTTTTTATGGGTTACTTTTTTTTCAATATTGCTGATTTATTTTCTGTGAAACGTTGGACTATTACTACAGTAAGTGATATGAAAAATTAAAAATGCATTTGCTTTAATATCGAATAAAATTATTAAAGCCTTGCAGAAATTAGAAATATATTTTTTGTGAGTTTTTTGTCATTTTCTTAGACTTGTATTAAAGCGAATAAAATATTAATATTCCATATAAATTACTCTCATATATAAGTAACTTTTTACAGAAAAGAAGTCAGAAATAATGAAAATAAAATTGTATTGTCGCTTATTAAAGATTTTTCCTCTAGCTACAAAACACTCTTTTTATAGAACAATCCTAATATTTGGTTACCCCTGAAAAACGAAACAGGAACTTTTTCTTTCCGGGAACAGTGTTGGTACAGTTAACAATTGTGATTACGAAAAATTTCATTGGATGTTGTATAAATACAAGCATATACTGTGTTGTTTAATAATTCATATATCTGTCAATTTTCAAAATAGCTATTAAAGAAAAAAGAATCCTGTTGGTAGGTACCTAAATATTTTATCGATAGAATTGTTTATTTCTTATTCATCTGATTTATTTTAAATATCATAAAACTATGTGCATATACATACGTCTAAATAAAATGAATTTAAAAGATAAATCAAAAAAATATTGAACAAAATTATTTTTTATACAGGGTGTAGCGTATCTCGACATCAAGCCGAAATCGGGTGACAGGCCAAGTCATAATAGATATCAGAAAAATATTTTAAAAAATCCAAGTCATGTGTTTTAAAAATATAAGCATTTAAAAAAATCTAAAAAATCTACACCCCGTGACAGTCTTTTCACTCCATAACCTCCCCACTCCTATCCATTTTAACCCCGCCCCCAACCCCCACCACCATTACACCCACCCAATCCCTATAAATTCTGTCTCGAATTATTTTTAATTTAGTTGTAAACGTGTTCTTATTGACAATGGGAGAAATCCCGAAAACGTTCTAACAATTCAAAATAAATATAGTGGAATAAAACAGAGTTGTTTACCCTCATTTTTTAAAATATTAAAAATGAATTTCCACAATGTTACAAACAAAAAACTTCAACATTTCACTCCTGTTGATACAAATCTTTATTTTTCTTCCTTTTTTTTTATTATTATTATGTAATCCTGAATAATGCTTCTGTAAACTTTTGTCTAAAATTCAAAGCCAACTGTTATAGCTTGTATTATTCAAAATCAATACTTTGCCCAGTTTTAATTGACACTCTTTTTATTTTTTTAAAATTTTTTTGATAACTATTATGACATGGCCTATCACCCGATTTCGGCTTGACGTCGAGATACGGGACACCCTGTACACATATATTGATCTGTAAAAGGAATTAAGAAATTGAAAACAATAATTTTAAAATTTTTGAATATGTGTGGATTTCGGATGTGCGGTGGAATTGATGAAAATCGCATTGTGTATTGCACTTGAGCCAGCTCATACAGATCGTGGGCCACCTTATAAATATTTCCATACACGGTATCTACATATATAAAAAGCTTCATCTCTTCAATTTTGTTTCATAACATACATATAAAAATATTGTAAAATGTGTTCCCATTAAAAAATATAAATAATTTAGTATATTCCAGATTTCGTCAAAAAAAATGATAGATTTATTTTTGCGTCACCTGGCGTGTATTACTCAAAGATTTTTTTTAATCCATAATATAATGCTATAAAATTGACAGCTATTTGAAAATTGAATGATAAATGAATCACTCACAAAAGATTACACATACGAGTATCAAAATTTAAATATTTAATGATTAACATAGCGAAATCGGTAATCGCAGTTCTCTAGATTGAAAAATTCTCGGTAATTGAAATGTTTTCGATATATATTTTTTTCATCTATGTAATTCGTTTTCAATAAAAAAATATGAAATACCACTTCAAAAAAACTATATATGAATTATACATATTTACATTAAATTTTAGTCATTATTTTTACATAGTTATTTTCTACGGTTTAAAAATAAATATTTATTGTGTAATTAATTATTTCCGCGATTATTTTGATATTTTAGATGTACGACCTTCGTGCTCTATACGTAAAGTCTGTTGTGAATATTGCCACTCTACTAGCCTTGTGGAAATTCCTCGAGTGTCAGTACAAATAGATATTATTAAATTAATCGCTTATTAATTGTTTTTTATTTCGACGCTAAAATACCGTCCATGAGCCAAAATATACGAGAATATAGTTCAACAGATTAATTTATGCACATAGAATAATAAAATTACAGCCTAGTGGAAAATATGCTTATTTATTGTTAACATCATATTAGAGACAAAATATCATATTACTCGTAGAGCTATTTCAAAGAAATGTGTGTCGACTTAGCCACCAAACAAATACATTTTACTCATTACTGACTATATAAAATCACAACACCGATGAGCTTGCAATGAAAAAAATAGATCCTTTCACTTCTTTTTAGATAAATTCTTTATCGATTTAGTACCAACTTTCACAATGCAATTGTTAAATAAAAATTTTAGTGAATAATATATTTTTAAATTTGCATTTCTTCCTTCCTTCTTAGCGAACTGTATGCATATTTTATACATACTCGATAACCTTTTACTCACTAGATTTTTATAATTTTTTCTGTACACTATTTTTTTAAATGTATGATGAAGCAGTCAGCGCAGCGTGAACAAAATAAACCCTTTTGCAATGTGAGAAATATTTTTTTCGGAAAATATAAATTCATGAATATTAAATATTACTGACCCAGATACAAGTATTGTTACAAGATATGTATACGATTTGGACGAATAAAAATAATGTAGAAGATTTGTTAGTGGGCTTAGAATCATATATATTCTGAGATATATCTTTTGAATTTTAGCAATTTATGACTTTCGCCTTACACATCGTATTATAAATAAATGTCTGCAATATTTATGGAGTCTTCTAAAGTAGTAAATTATTACCTCACTGTGTGTTTATTTAAAGTTAATAATTTACACAAGTGTCTTACTTAGTAGTAAATTTTTCTCTTCATACTTTCGTGTCAGTATCGACACTAATATCGTGTCCTGAATCACATGTGACGAGACTCGAAACCCACCTACACAGGTCTCGATCTTAGTTCGACCTCACCCCAAGAACTCTCCAATAAGACACAATGCATCTCTCCACCGTTATGATGCCCCTCTAGGATTCTTCGTCCTGAAGTTGTATAAAAGTGTAATTGTTACTCAGTACTGATTGTATTTCATGAATTCTAAGAAGCGATAATCGGAAAAAATCAAGCAGGATGTTGCGCAGAATTGGAAGTACAAAGCAAGAAATCGGAAGCTGTTGGAAGAAAATCCTGTAAAATTGATGAAAATTGTAAAAAATAACACTGAACACAGTTCGCATACAATGTATTTAATTTTCACCCTGTTTACCTTTCATGGAACTGTATTGCGTGTATTTTATTTGCTGTCATCTCATGTTATCCATAAATTATACACATGTGGGGTCTAAAAGCAAAGGTAGTAATATCCAAAAAAAAATTATTGCAGTGATTAATGTACTGATTTCTATATTTTATAGAAAACACAGCCTATAAATTTATAGGAAACAAGATTTTTAAAAGAATATATACATAACATCTAGAAATTAGTACATTTTTTATTAGTAATCCTCGGTGACTAATTAAAACATTTTAAGTAAGTTGGATATTCCTGCCTTTGCTTTAATATCCCACATCTCATGTATAATTTTATTTTTGTTTTGTTTTGATTTACTTTCACCTTGTGTACTCTATTTTGTTTTGCTGCATTATATGTATATTGTATATTGTATATTGTATATGTATATTGTATATCACTGCATTTCACGTATATATGTATCGTCTTTTCTATCCCGTATATATGTATCGTCTATTCACGTGTACACGTATCCATCTAATTAATTATAATTTCTTCATCCTTCAGTGAAGAGGTTTTGTGTGGTCGCCTCGACGCGCCACTTACTCTCACTCGAGTGTTAGCGGTGTAGCGTGGATGAACGCTTTAGCATTAAAATAATGCCGAACTGGGTGGCGAAAGTCAATGCCAATATGGGAGTTTTTAAAACAGCCCTGGGTATGCGGTGCGTCCCTCTTCACAAAATTAAAAATTAATTTGGATCTTAATAATTAGGAGTAACGCAAAAGGCTACGGCTTGAGCATCCACTATTCTATAATTCTATATTTCTATAATTCTAAATATAATATAATATAATAAAGTCTTTATTCACTGACCCTTTTAACAATTTTAACATAAGTAAATAGAAAATGATACACTGAAATAGTAAGATATACACACATACATGCACACACACACAAACACATATATATATACGTAGTAAATGTCATTTAAGCAGCCATTTTGTTGGTCAGGTTGTCTCTCTGACATAGGCCTCCCCTAGTTTTTTCCACTCATCTCTGTCGTGGGCTATTCTTCTTCATCCTTTTGGTAGGTCATCTTCCCATCTCTTAATTTGACGTCCTTTTTGTCTTTTTCCATTTCTGGGATACCATTCCATTACGTTTGTTTATTATATTGTTTATGAGCTTGTTCTCATAACATGACCAGTCCAGTTCCATTTTGCCACTCTGGGACAGGCGTAGCCTAGTAGAGTGGCATAATCCACAAATTTAACAACAAAAAAAAAGTGTAATTTATCTTATATTTTTATTATTAAAGTAGTATTAAGTACCTTTAT
This sequence comes from Agrypnia vestita, assembly GCA_016648135.1. Lineage (NCBI taxonomy): Eukaryota > Metazoa > Arthropoda > Insecta > Trichoptera > Phryganeidae > Agrypnia > Agrypnia vestita. The sequence goes on along the minus strand of JADDOH010000972.1, from coordinate 59,897 downwards.
TTGTAAACAAGGATTTTTTTGAAATAAATAAAAAAAAAAAAAATTGAGTTTTTTTACTTTTTGTATAACATCGCTAACTTTTGTCTTTTACTTATTTTTGTATTCGTCCACCTGTCATAAAGCCTCATGTTTAGCATACTCCGCTTCATTTTGCGTTGGCAAACTGCGAGTTTTTGGCTGTTTTTGCTCGTAGCAGGCCAAGTTTGGCACCCATAAGTGAGACATGTGAGAATGCACGTGTTGTAAACTTTGCTTTTTATCGACATTGGTATTCTATCATTTTTCAATATTTCTTTTAGCGACCAGTACCGCTTCCAAGTATTGTTTACTCTTCTGTCGATTTCTTTTGAATATTGGTCTTTTATTGATATTAGTTGTCCTAAGTATACGTATTCTTCAACATATTCGATGCTTTCCTGTCCGATTTCTATGTTCTCCTTTGTTGTATTTGTCATCAACTTAGTCGTCGTTGGGTTCATTGTCAAATATACTTTCCTGCTTTCATTGTCTAATTGCTGTAACATAGTTTGTAGCATGTCTGGTCTCTTTGCGAATATCACCATATCATCAGCGAATCTTAGGTGATTTAGGTTTGTTCCATTAACATTTATTCCGAAGTCTTCCCAGTCTATATTTTTGAATATATTTTCTAACACGGCTGTGAAAATTTTTGGGGAAAGTGGACCACATTGCCTAACACCCCTCTGGATACTAAATTGCTCTCCTCGCTGTTCAAGTTGGACCGTTGCTGTGGATTTTTTATATATTTCTTTTATGATTTTTATATATTTGCTTTCTACGCCCTGGTTTTCTAGCGTCTTCCAGATATAGTTATGACTCAGAGAGTCGAAAGCCTTGTTGTAGTCGACAAATGCCATGTAGTAATGCTGACCATATTCATTAAGTTTTTCAATGATTTGTTTTACCACATGGATATGATCGATGGTAAATTAATCGGTGCAAAACCCAGCTTGTTCTCTTGGTTGGTGTTCTTCTAGGTTTTTCGATATTCGATCAAGTACTATTTTTGAAAACACTTTGTATAAATTTGACATTAGACAAATTGACCTATAGTTGTTTATTTTGTTCTTATCTACATTTTTATGTAATAGGACAATAGTGGACTTCGTCCATTGAGTTGGTATCTGTTCAGTAACCAATATTTCGTTGAATAGATGCGTCACAGGTTTGGATATTACGGACAAGGTATCTTTCAGTAGCTCATTTGAAATTTTATCTTCACCGGATGCTTTTCCACTTTTTTGTGTTTTTATAGCTTTTATGACTTCACTTTCTAATATGCAAGGTATTTCTTCTTCATGAGTATAATTCTCAGTTTCTGTGAATGTAGTTTTGTCTCTCTCCGTGTAAAGTTTCTTGTAGAATTCTGTCGCTTCTCTAGCTATTGATGATCTTTTTGTCGTCGATTTCTCATTATTCTTCATATTTTTTATTTTCATGTTAGGTTCCATTGAGTGTATTCTTTCAGTTGTTTTAGACCTTTTTTAATTCCGCCTGTTTTCTCTATGTGTACTTTTAGTACTTTCAGTCTCTCAGTTTTCTTGTGTTTTCGTATTGATGCCAGGATTTTTTTTACTGATAATCGTGATGTTTTGACGATTGTCATTTCGTTTCTCTAACCTTATGTTCCTCTCGTTCATTAATTTTAGAGTTTCTTCTCCTAATTTATTTTTCTTCACTTCTTTAGTACACAATTTGTTTGAGTGCATCAGTGCCTTCTCTAGGAGAATATATTTTTCTTGTAGTGTTTTGGGTCTTTCGATATCTTTTAAAGTATTTTCTAATTCATTTAGGACATTTATTGATATAGGCGATCTTATTCTCACCTTTTTGGTTGACGAGGTAATATGCTTTCTTGATTTGTTATTTTCATTTTGTATAACTTAAATTGATCTACAAATAATGTATTTTACGATATAGGATCTATATGTATACAAATTGTAAATTATCTTAAGTTTTCTGATATTGATGTGTTTATTAACGAATTTTAACCATATTTTACATGATAAGTAAACAACCATAACAATATTCTAATATTCTAATAGCATATGTGTTAGAATTTTTCGGAACAGTTTTTTCCTGCTGTAAAGTAATGTCTTTTTAAATAATATAAATTAATAAATATATGCATAAAAAATAAACAGGTACCTACCATATATGAGTATAAATATATACAATGTTTTTAATAACTAACATTTTTTTTGATCTGATATATTTTTTCAACTCCACTAGGAAAACTAAACTGATCTTTAATATAGACCCATTATTTATTAGAATTATTTTTTCAAATTAGAAAAGTATCTTTTCTATTTCAACAATGTATTTTCAGAGAAAAAATATCGATAATTTATATTTCACGGTAAATTAACACTTCACTTAAGTGTAAGGCATCCGTTTCCTTTCAAATTTACCGCAGCATTAGAAAGCTCGGACACCCAGCTGGGTTTTTGTTAAGATTTTTATAACAAGACGTAAGAAATCTTGTGGCCTTATAAAGAAAGACAACTTGGCTTGTCCGCAAAATAAAAAAGGGAAGAAAGGGCATCGCTAAATAAAAAAGGGAAAAAGGGGGAACAGATCGCAACCCTGGATGAGGGCCACAAACGTCATCTTTGATCGCGTGATTAATTTGTTTATTATTCACAAAAAAAGTATTAATAATTTATTAGTCATCCCTCTCTCGCAATAAACAAAAAGCTGGGCGATTAAAATAAAATATTGCCTTTTCATTTTTTTATCTTGCGAAATGATCTTAAATGAATGGCCGGCAATAAATTAAGCGCAGGTTTTGGAGGTTTCGCAAACACTCAAATAAAAGACGTAAAAAAATATGAGTATGAGAAAAATACAGAATGGTCCTAAACACTTTTATTAGGCTTTAAACGTCAGCTTAAGTTCTATTTTTTACAATATTAACTTCACCTGTTTGTTTGTCTGGGTGGAATTTAACAATCGATATGTGCAATCGGGTTAAAATTTTACATTCAAACGTATTCTTGATGACAATTCATAAATCAATTATCAAATTCACCATTTAATCAATAAATCAATTTAATAAATAAAGTTTAATAACCAAAATTAGTTAATGAGTTCACCAAAGGATGGCGCTAATTTCTTACCGAAATGATTTTGTACGCTAGACTGATTTTACATAGCAAATTAGTTAGATGCTCATTAAAAAATGGCACTTGTTTAGATTTTGTACGATGGATAGTAATATAGAGATTAAAAAGGAGATAATTAAATTACACGAAAAATTAAAAAAAACAACAACACGCTTAGTCTTAAAGGCACTAAAAAGTAAAAAAAAAAAAATCGGTAAAAAAATTAACCACACTCTTCAAGAAAAGGCGTGAGCGCTTTCTTTCTATTAACAACAAAACTAGCAGGAAGGCAATCGGCAATCGCCATTTGCTTATTGCTAGGCCCTGCGGGCGGCTATTGTGGCCGCTTTGCGCCAATGATGGCCACTGCGCGGCCAATTGTGTTTGCTGTGCAGCAAACAATGCCTACGTCAGCCGCTTTGCGGCCAATTGTATATAGTAAATTTCCATTTTTGCTATTGTGGCCATTTCGCGGCCAGCGATGGCCGCTGCGCGGCCAATTGTGTTTGCTGTGCAAGCAGTGCTGCGGCCAATTGTTTACCTATGCCTACGTCAGCCGCTTCGCGGCCAATTGTATCTGGCAAATTTACATTTTTAATTACGGGTAGTTTAGATATAATAAAGACAAAGTATTTATTCAGTACTTCTAACCGATTAATAAGTCAGAGCGGAGTTTTAAAATTAATATTTTGAACATGCTTTTTGAATTGTCAAATTAACACTCTTTGCCGTCATATTAAAAAACGTGGTCCAATCCAAATTCTGAACTATTTTTTTTTCGTATTTATCAGGATATTCTTGCACTAAATTTAACGTTTTTCTGTATGTCCTCATATTATTAATGTTCTGGAAAATATAAATTATCACTTCCAAAACACGAAATTCTAACCTGAAAGACATGATATGACAGTTAAATATTATACATAATTATGTACTGCTCCGTAATCTAAAATCCGCGTCTTGATTTATTTCATTCACTATGATACAACATTTTTCTAACTAAATGTAGCTTTTTAAAGCGATAAATAGTTTAAAGAGAAAACGTAAATAGCTGTCATCGCTCCGAACGGCCAAACCAACAGCAGTGACAGCTGGGTTATGGCTGGTTGACCATAACCAAAAAAAGATATAATAAACAATTTTGAAACAAAAATATGTATATCAAAAATTAAGTAACGTTTATAAATATTAAGTACATTATTTTTATAAGTGACCATTTTTATTTTACGTGTATAATATTTCTACACATGAAATATTATCTGCATGTATTTTAAAACAATCCATACTTCTCGCTACTTTATACGATTCCACCATTTGTTTTTGTTTAACTGGCAACAGAAATTATCCGGAGGAGGCAAGCGACATGTTAGCGTAATTAATATATAGATTCTGTAATTTGTATTAATATCGTAAGTTTTTTCTTTTCTTTTTTAGTAGGTACCTATATTTAAATATAAGCCTGTTGTTTTTAAATTTTTTTCGTGTATCTAATATAATTTTTAATTTAGAGGTGATATGTTTGATTAATTTTTACATATATTAAAAACCAATAAGATAGAAGATGGATAATTTTTACTGCGTACTGTCAATAGAAAATATGTTATGACGATCAGTATTACTTATATATGTTCTACAAATAATCAAGTACGCAATTATTTGAAAAAACACCTAATTATTATTTAAAATGAATAAGTGTTTGTAAGGGTGCCCATAATAATTTAATTGAGATTACTTATTACTTATTTTATATTTTTTATGTCAACTTATCCTTATATGCAAAAATTAGACTAATATCAAAGAATTAGTTAGTTAGTTAACAAAGAACTACAGCACAATAATTATGCGAAATGAAAAATGAAGCCTAAGATAAAAAAAAGCCCTCGTATGAAGAAAGAAAAAATATAAATTATAGTGGCACTCGTAGCCTCGGTATTACACTTGCTGACCACACCATGGTTTCCAAGTTCGATTCCAATAAATATGTGATTTACTCAAACCTGGGTGTTTTCTTGATATTTTTCTCTTTAATTAAGGCCTCTGAGCCTTTTGAAGTGAAACAAAAAGTACTTTATAATAATTATTTTAGGATCCATAACACAAAATAAGAAATATGAAAATATATAGAAGAGGAAAATATCAGCGCAGAAATTATGTATTTTTCAATATGCCCGTGAAAATACGCATTGAGTAACATTCACTAAGCAAAACCCACTCGATAGTAAATCAATAATATTAAGGCCTCAGTACCTACTTAAAAACACTACGTATTCAAAATAAAGACAAGCAATCTTTAATATCTAATTATATTTCTGCTATAATACAGTAAATTACTAGTGTAGCAGGCAGGGCGTCAAATCAATTTAGTGTTTACTTGCTGCCAAGACACTCAACAACAATGAAAAAAGCTTCATTAAATTTTGTAAACACTGTAAACATTTGTAACATTGAACATTGAATAAACATTTGAATTTGAATTTAATTTGAATTCTAAATCTTTGAAAACCGCCCAGGGATTTTCAAAATTGGGAATAAAAGCCTCTGATAACTACTTATTATAATATCAGAAAAATATCTAATTTTCAAATGAAAACTCTATTAAATTTGAATAATATAATAATAATAACATTTAGGGCATATTCCAGTGAAATGGTTATAGACGGCGTTCCGGCTTAGTATTCACAAACAATGTAACCAAATATTTTTTCGAGTGCTTTTTTACTGTTAACTTGTTCTAAAATGCATTTTAATAAACGACGAATAATAGAAATACATACATATCTGTCTCTAAAATGAAAAACCATAGAATATTTTGAGTAGGTACTTGTTCAACTTGATTATGGACGAAATAATAGAGGAGGTGACAGCTCGTGGACTCGGGTACAGGATGGGGGATAAAATCATTAATGTACTGACTAATGACTATGACCTGACGGAGCTACTATACTGGTCGAAAACGTAGATGACTTACAGAAAATGCTTTACAAGTTCCATCTTGCATACAGGAAGTACAACATGATCATTTACGTCGAGAAAACTAAGTGTCTTATAATATCTAGAGAACCTAGAAGATATAAATCGGTCGTAGACAATAAACTCATAGAACAGGTAATGAAATTTAAGTACCTTGTCTATATATCTAGCTACAGCGACCTGTACAACGCAGTCAAAGATTCTGTATGGGCCAATAAGCATAAGCTGGTAGAAAGCAAAGTCGGAATAAATAAAACATGCGTAAGACCCATCATGACATACGGTATCGAAGCAAGAGCGGACATGGTGAGAACTAAACACCTCCTCAGAACTACCGAGATGAAGACTCTAAGACACATTGCGGGCAAGACCGTCAGAGACAGAGTACCCAATGCGGAAATCCGCAGAACCTGTGACATACAAGACATTTTAAGATGGAGCAGGCGAGACTTCCCAGAGCCGTGATGCGCGAGATTCCAGAGGGGCGCCGACCACCAGGGAATCACCAAAGAGATGGAGAGAACTAGACGTCCTCGTCCTAAGACCAGAAATGACCTGTCAACACAGATCAAGAATCTAACAAAAGAAGAAGATGATTTTTGTTAAATTTTTTCAAGAACACAATAGGGGAGCAACATTATTCAGGATATATTATAGATGTGTTATAGATACATATTATAAAAAGAATATTGTTTCAAATAACTCTAATCAAAATATAGATATTACATACCAACGGCAACATCTGCCCTGGTTTATTGGAATGACAAATTTTCAACCACAGAGGGCAGTAATAAAAATATATCTCACGTGCAAAGTTAACATATATACAACTTCAAAAAATTTCGTCTATATGAGACATGTATAAAATATCTTGGAAATACCTTAATGTATATTATTTATTTCGTATTTAATCAATTCTTTTTAAACACGGTGTCGAACGCCATGTTAAATATCACATTATTTATTAAGACATCTTTGCTATTATCTATTACGTTAACGCATGTTTTATTAGTTTTATCTATTTCTCATGTAGCCATTTGAATAAAATTAATCACCTCCGTATTCTCCACAGAGAATGCGCATAATTTATGGTCGTACAATTCGGCTATCACCGCATCGACGGGCTGTCATTAGATATTCGGCCAGAGCCAACGCAGATATACATGTGTAAAATCTGAATAGGCTATTCAACCACCTTTGTTTATTGCCTCATAACCGGTAAAATACAATATGACACTCTGTTCTTTATTGTTTTCTTTATGCGGTCCGGCCGGATATACTCTGGTCGTGACACGAGGCAATTGCCAGATCAGATAGAAAAAATGAGTTTCTAAACAATGTATCGTTGACATACTTCTTCTTTTGTTAGATCCTTGATCTGTTGTTGTTGTAGATCCTTGAGTGTTGGCAGGTCAGTCCTGGTCTTATGACGAAGACGTCCAGCTCTCTCTTTGGTGGTCTCCCTGGCGGTTGGCGCCCCTCTGGAATCCCGCGCTTCACGACCCTGGGAAGTCTCGTCTGCTCCATTCTCCCAACATGGTCCCTCCAGAAACGCCTTCTCTGCCTGCTCGATCTTTGACATCCACTGAAATAAATTACAGCTGCATCATATGAACAAAAAAAACTAACCCATAAAAATCAAGTTTTTATATACTCCCTTTTTCATTAAATCAGGTTTCGTGCCTACTGCAGGCGTCGGGGTCATTGCTCATTTGTATTGATTTAAATTTGAAAAAACCATTAAAATTTCGAAAAATCCAAAATTTTACTATAATTATTAAAAAAAATTAAACGAAAATTTCTTAGATAATTTTTATCATTGCCACGAGTCTGCCTGCATGGTTTCAGCTCGATTGTATTACGGGAAAGGAGTTAAAAATCGATCCAAAGTTTTTCCGGCAAACCACAGACGCTACGAGTTAAAAGAAAGGGAGTAAAAAGAAGAAAATTGTAAAATTTTTTGCTTCCTGGAAATATATTTTGGAAAATGGATTGTAATACAGCTGATCCAAAATTAGATTCCTGCTTAAAATATGAGTCGAAAATATCAATATTTATGAGACAAGAGATTTTTTTCAATATTACTGACATACCTTCTGTAAAATGTTGGTAAAACCCAAGTTATTAGTATTAATAAAGGGAAAACGCTTACTTTAGAATTAATATTTATTGAATAATCAATATATTTTGGAACTAATGCTCCCTTCGACAGGATACAACTTAAATCAATATTGAAAGTAAAGATGAATCAAAAACATAAATAGATATGAGAGAGTTGAATAACTAATTAAAGTCTCAAGTGAAAAAGAGTAAAGACTGTGCACAAATATTAGAATAACACAAGCGTTAGAAATGAGTGCCACAACCACGTGCCGGGTTGTGTATTATATGGCGATAACTATTTGCGCAAGACTCGGGCATTAACAATGATGCTTGTCCAGCTCAAGTTTGCAAAACATGTTTCGTTTCTGTGTCATGATTCGTCTCGTCTCATATTCTGGACTGTTGAGTGAAGTTTTCAACCATGTAATGATCTGTGGAGACTTCAACGCTCGTTCTCCCCTCTGGCATGATCACTCTGGGCAGCATACCGGCTACGATCGTAGGATCGCCGTCGAGGAGTTCATTGCCGGTTACGGACTGAACATCCTCAACGAGGCCGGTTCGCTGCCAACTTTTGCGGGGTATGCCGGTGGTGAGAGTTTCATTGATCTCTCGCTGTGTTCAGATAATATGCTGGGACTCGTGAAGGACTGGAGAGTGTTAGATGGTGTCATCAACTGTGACCACCGTCTGATCACTTTTCGTCTCTCGCGAGCCCCGGCTAGGATTGCAAGAGACGAGTGGATGTTCAAGTCCAGGGACGTGGATTGGGATGCTTTTGATTTAACTATGAATGAGGAACTGAGAGGAATATACGAAAGGAGTGCAAGGGACCCAACCCTAGTTGGTGAGCTCCTAAACGAGGCAGTAGTTAGATCGGCAGACCTCGCTATTGGTCGAACCCGTCCGAGCGGAAATTTTTCTGCCCGCTGGTAGTCTAATGATCTACGGGCGCTGCGTGCAGCTTACCGTCGAGCATATAGAAACTGTGGAGTTGCCCGACAGAATCTTGTATCTCCTACGGAGCAACAGATCCTCAGGGAGAATCTCCGTGCGGCCAGATCGGCTTACACGGTGGCGATCCGCAGTGCCAAACGAGCCCACTGGCAACAATGGGTGACCGAGGTAGGGAATGCTGATCCTTGGAGGATTACGGGGCTTGTTCGGAGGGGTGGCGTTAACCCCGTCTCCCTCTTATCCGGAATATCCCTCGGGGGGAGGACGACGGAAGACCTGATCTCTACTCTGGATGCGCTACTGGAGAGGCTCGTGCCTCTGGAGCGGACTGAGGGGGAGGGGGACCACCATCGGCTTATCCGTGCCCTGGCCCGTCTCCCAACTAGTTCCATGCTGCTGGAGACACGGGAACCTCCCCCGGTAACGGAGGCTGAGCTGGGTGCCATTTTCAGGAACCTTGGTCCTAAGAAGGCCCCCGGTGTGGACAAGATAACGGGCGTAATTGCGAAGAACGTATGGAGATGTGCCAGAAATGAAGTTTTATTTGTGATTAATACATGTCTCAGTGTGGGGTTTTTTCCCACAGTATGGAAGAGAGGGGTGCTCTCAATCATACCCAAGGGGAATTCCAAACCGCGGTCTGATCCAGGTGCGTATCGCCCGATCACGCTCCTTCCCGTTTTGGGAAGGTACTTGAAACGGTGGTACGCAATAGGCTTGAGAGAAATCTCTCGCCGGCCTGTGACCGTCAGTTTGGGTTCGTTAGGGGTAGATCCACAGAGCATGCCATGATGTTCACGCAAGAGTGGGTGAAGAATAATAGTAAGAAGTATGTTATTGGGATTTTCTTGGACATATCGGGTGCTTTTGATAACGCCTGGTGGGAGATGATACTCACCAAGCTGAAGGTCCGGCAGTGTCCGGGGTATCTTTTTGACATTGTCAAAAGCTACCTCGGTGATCGCACCGTGACCCTTAGTTATGGTGGTGTGTCTCGCACTAGGCCCTTGGACATGGGTTGTCCACAGGGCTCGGTCCTCGGACCAACCCTGTGGAACATCCTGTTTGATGACCTGCTGCTGTTGCCGTTGCCAGATGGTTGTATAATTATTGCCTACGCGGATGATGCTCTACTGCTCGTTTCTGGACAGACTCGCAGAGAATTAGAAGACAAGAGCAATAGGTCGATTGAGATGATTACTGATTGGTGCAAAAGAAACAAGCTTACTCTGGCGCCTTCGAAAACGGTTGCTTTGAAGATGAAGGGTGGCTTGAGTCAGGTTAGAAATCCGATCGTGAAAATGGGAAGCACAAATATCAAATTTGAAAGAAATGTTAAGTATCTGGGAGTGACCTTTGATATGTCGGGCTCCTTCCTGACTCATGTCAAGACTATCTCCGAACGAGCGGGGGTCTTCTTCACCTCCATGAAGAGGATGAGCGTTGCAGAGTGGGGCATCCGTTCGCCTGCTATGCGACTAGTCTATAAGGCTACATACGTGGCCCAGGTCACGTATGCTGCTCAGGTCTGTTCGCATAGACTCCGAACTAGGGTGGTCGCTGCAGCACTCAACAGTGGTCAGAGAGTGCCCCTGTTGGCGCTGACGGGAGCTTATCGGACTGTGTCTGGGCAGGCCCTCCCAGTATTAGCGGGGGTGCTCCCTGCTGATCTGGAGGTCTTAGAGACCAGCGCTCGCCGTAATCTGAGGCGGGGCCTGGAAGTTGACTACTTTGGTAGGACTCTCAGGCTCCTGGAAAACGAGCGGACTGGGGAGTTGGGCAGACGAATTAGATTAATTACGTTAGAAGTCTGGCAAGAAAGATGGGACGCCGCCACCACTGGGAGATGGACCCATTCCTTCTTCCCGAGGGTGATGGTGAAAGAGAGAAAGGGGTCCGGAGGGTATTTTCCGGCTCTGGATCACTACACAGCACAAATACTGTCGGGCCATGGTGAGTTCAGGTCCAAATTACATGATCTTGGACTCTCCACTCACCCTTGGTGCGCCTGCGCTCGTGTGGCCCAGACCCCGGAACATATCCTCTGGGATTGTGCTCTGTTGAGGGATGCTAGAGAGGACTTGATTGAAGGTATAAACGGGCCGCTTGAGACAGGTCGGCATCCCACAAATGTCGACCTGGTGAGAAATGAGTCTAACTTTAGACATCTTAAAGACTTTGTTGGAACTTGGGTGTCCCGCTGGGAGATCCTACGGGGCCCTGCTCCGTAGTTTTTCCTGAACCAGTGTTTGAACCGTCGGTGATGATTTCTTTGGTCACGAATCTTTTATGTTTTTATTATTTTTTCTTTATGTCTTTTTCCCTCCACGGAGGGGTTGTGTTTTTTACGTCCTGCGCCTTATTTGGGTGATGTATTTTATTTAAATTTTATTATTGGCATTATATTGTATTGTTATTTTTGAAATAAAGATTAATATGCGCGGGACAATGAAGGTTTTGTGCGACCGACTCGCTCGGTTTTCATCTCTGCGTGTTGTATTGATGAAGGCCGAGCGAGGAGGTCGCTTTAGCATAAAATAATACCAACCAGGCGGCGAAAGTGCTGGGCCGATATGGACGCTTTTGCGCATAGAACGGCTCAGGGTATGTGGTGGGTCCCTTTCATTGTTGAGTGAAGTTCACTTACGGCCGCATTAGCTTCTCGGTCAACTACATAGAACACTGATTTATGCCCACACAAAGGTGAGGATAATTCCTGTCTACCTGCATTGTACCTCATGCTGTGGATTATAAACGCGCAAAGAGAAGCTAAGTAATTTGCAATTCTTGAGTAGTCAATATCAGAGGTGGGCTAAAAATCACAAACTTTGGTTCTATTTATATATTAACTACCCTACTACTGTATATATAAAGTAACTAATTACTTTATATATGAAGCTACTACTTTATATACAAAGCTACCCCCTCCCTACACATAACCTACCCACCTTAGTAATCAGTACTTAAGATATTTTAGTTAATATTTATTATCTGTAGTTCTCGAAACTAGTTTGTATAACTTAAACTCAAAAGTGGTCTTATACAAGTATATTATTTATATATAAATTATCATGTCATTCTACAAATTTAATGCCAAATCAATATACCTACTATGATACTATCACTGCTGTGAGTGAATCCCGGTAACCAACAATGATAACAATGAATATAGTCTCAATCTTGGTACTTTTCCCATCACAATGACCTTTCCAGAGTTTTTGCTCACCTAGTCAAAAACTTGGAAAATTTGTTTTTATACTTAAATCTTGTATGGATGCTTGCATCCGTCAAGGGAATCGAAAGCCTACAAATAAAGATTGTCCAGTCATGCATGGACCAGTATAGTAGAATTTGTTTTTATATTTAACTCTTGTGTGAATACATTCATTTGTCAAGGGAATCGAAACCTATAAACACAGACTGCCCAGACTAAGACTAGCAAACTAGCAGACATCGTTGCTCTGAGATTCATATAAAATAATTATTAAAAAATAATCACTTTTCGATTGTACAAGTATTATTATTCTTTAAGTTTAATTATTTAATCGCATTGTGCATAATGGTGTTAATTACATATCATATATTTGAATAACAGAATGAGAATATTAACGCTTAGCCACCTTTAATTGATAATTTAATTCTCGTGTTTAAATGTGAGGGCATTGTCACATTAGAATAATTAAAAAGGATGTATGATAAAATAAATATAATAAATCTAGAAACATTTAATTAACTTATAAAAATGAAGAAGATATTTTTATAACATTTAAAAGTATGTATACTTATATTGATTGTTTTTGATAAGATTTTTTTTTCATAGCGTTGTGATTGATTTTTGAAGCAGATTTTTAGATTTAAGGGTTATTTTTTACATTAAAATAAGGCGGCACTGTAGGTAAAATGACCGCGTCTAGTTAATTTGCCATTCTTTATATTGCAGTAAAACATTTTTTTTTACTAGATTCGTATAATTATATTACTATATAATGTTACTAATATTCGTATAATACCATTCGTATAATATAACAATTATTAAACAATATATATGTGATATTTATTACAATAAGATAGTAAATGTGTTAAAGTGATTAGCGCTAATACTTTTGTTGTAGTAGAATAGAATATTATACGATCAGAGTAATATTGAAGGCATTGGAAGAAAGGAATCGAAGCCCTTTTCACCAACATAACATTTTAAAAGAGTCTATTCTCTACCTTTTCTGATTTGTATGAATGAAACATTGGAAAGGCATGATGTTTTTATGTATATAAAGACATTTAAAATAAACATTCCCATATAATATTATTGTGAAAGAATTCAAGGATCTTTCATTTTATCAGTCAGCTGATTTGTTGCTACTTCCCCGCCACTCAGATTTTACTGTTATTATTTGTTCTCGTTCTAATATGGATGATTCATTGTTTGTGTGTTTCGTACTGGTTAATGTCTGTTTAAGTTAGGAAAGTTTAGGTGAGTTTGGAATTTTTAAAATATATTTCTTAAACAGTTTTAAAATGGAAAAAAAGTATTTGATATTTAAGATAAATTATAGAAGTCTTACATAGACGAACTATATATGTATATATGAGAAACATAAATGTAAGTATTTTTTAAGATGATTTATCTTAATTAATTAATCATCCTTTTGAAGACAAAATCCAGTAACTGCGTTCATAGAATATACTTACATATCAAAATATTGTCGAAGTATTAGCTATCTAAAAAAATCCAACGTAATTATAAAGTCTATAACAAGACTTATTATCCAAAATGGTTTTATGAATAGTAGCTCAAGAGCACAGTGGCCCAGACAATGCTCCCGTCGAGCACTCAAAAATTGACGGCATTACTTATCGCATTTTATTCCTGGTGATTAATCCATAGAAATAATTCCCTGGGCCGATTACCAGCTAAAGCCATTAATCAACCTTTTGTCGTCAGACCCACAAAAGCAGCAAACATTTGTCAAGGTATATTTCTATGGTCCATCTATATTAATGATCGGAGAATACGTCCACGTACAGTTCTTGCAGTGGCGCATCTGGAAACTTTATTTTTTATTGGTTTCGTAACAAACCCTTATATTAAGTAATAAGTATTCTTACACAGTAATGTAATGGTATGTTTATTAACATTCTACCATTTAGGTCGTATGTATTACAAGTTATTACTGCAGATCAGTGAAAATAGATTGGGGTGATGAAATAGATTTATTTAAATAAGATATTGGCACTTACGGTTTTGTTTAATCGCATAAGATATTTCAGATTGACATTCTTTCTAATGAATTTCACGAAAAATCTAACAGTTGAGAAGTTAGACAGAGAAAACAGATATGTGTACCTCGAGCGTTATATATAAATTTCGTGGAGATTGCCATTTATAGTTTCTAGGGCCAGCATCCGAAACAACATCAACGACAGTCCGTGTCCCACTCACTGCTTTTCCCAAAGATTCTTTTGGTATTCACCCTTAACGTCTAATATCGACAATTTTGTTTTTGTGAGAGCTCCCCGTTAGGAACTTTTTCCCAACTCTCATCATCTCTTTGACTGGTACGTCCATCACATTACTATGTAGATTTTGATGGCCTAATGGTTCGTTTCCATGGTTCGCCGACGATTTTATGTTAGCTTCTTGATCCCTCAAAGATATATTCGAGTGAGGCGTAGAGTAGAATTAAATGCAAATATATGTTGTTTTTTATTAAATTTAACATTAATCAATAAAATATGTACGTACTATGTTTTATATCATGCGTCAAGAGCATATCGCTACATAGTGGTATGTTTCTTGGCTATGGCATTTTGCTCGACGATTCTTAGATGGCGGCAGGCCATTAACACCGCCATAATTAAATTCGATCATAATTCCATAGATGGGCATTAAAAGACCATTCCCGATTCATAAATTGCTAAATTGTGTCCAGAGATGGCGCCATCTCATAGGAGACGATTTCTGATTTTAATTTAGATTCACTTTTGAATTCTGAGAATTTGAGCCCAATTATGGTCAGAGATTTTGTGTCCTTCAGACGGATAAATTGACAACATCGCTCGCAAGAGATCTGGTCTGGATATCCACCAGAGGAAGCTGCAGCTAGACTAGTAGCCAGCTGCAGCTAGATTAGTAGGATAGTGAACCTATGAAGGACCTGCTCTGGGGATATATCAGAGAAATCCGGGGTTGGTCAGAACGTGAAGACGTCGTTTTAAGTACTTACCACTCGATTTACCCTCAAGTTTCTACCAGGAGTGATTTGCACGCACCCCTGAACTAATCAAATAAAACGAGTGAATAGAATGCCATCCACTCTAGTGTATTGTATATTTATATAAATATCTCACAATAAATTACAACATTTGTTGCACAAGAGTTAGTAAAAATGAAGTGGATAGGGTTTTACTTTAAAATATGGAAGTTCTTAACTTGAAAATACCCGTAAATGTACATAAAAACTTCTCTATTCAAACGTTTGTATCAAACGATATCAAAAAATACATATAAATAAATATGCTCGTAAATTTAAAAAAAAAAAAAAAAAACTACATTTTCATTGCCCCCTAAGGTACGCCAATGTCCACACACAGGGGTTTTATGGGGGCCATTTAAAAAGATAGAGTCGGTGTTTCCCTTTTGATTACCTCGCGATGGCAGACCAGACATGTGTGCATTGTTCAGATTGTGTTGCTTAGACCTCGCCTGACACCCCTTGTCAATGTCTGCTGCAGGGATAGTCGACTCAGGAGAGATTATCATTTAGTTGATGCGACTTTATATTTTTAATGATATTAATGTTGTCATATAAATAATTTTTCGAATAAATATTTTATTTAATGGAGTAACTTAATGCAGGAAAGCATTATAAAAATGGTTAGTAAATTCACTTTTCTTTTTTGTCAATTCCAGTAGCCATTCTGTTGATCAACAAGGTAAATAATTAAATAATATTAGGTAGGTATATAAAATAAAATAATACATTTTTTTATAAAAAATGACCGAAAAGGAGAAGAGCGATCACAATATATGCGTATATCAATGAAGCATGGGGCGCATATCAGTAATTTATCGGGAAGTCGAGAGATTACTGTAAATGGAAAGCAAATCCTCGAGCATTCGAAAAGCCAATATGTTTTATATAAAAGGGTGAATCGGGTGCCGCGGGATATTATTATTGTTTTGACGTTTGAAAGCGTGACAAATCCACCATAGAAAAGCGAAACCGAGCGTCAGATCATTGTGGCATGAGTGACAAAGAGCGAGTTATAATCGATTGGTGAAAAAGTGAGCGGATATTCTCGATAGTGACGTGAATTTAGTGCAAACCTGTGTAGAATATTTGTTTTAGTGACAATTTACGTAAATTAAAGAATTGTGCCCAAATTAAATTCGTGTCTGACTTCATGTAAATTAATAAATGTTTAAATAATTTTCGTGTTTTATTGGCCTCCCAAGGTCACGCCCCGTGACATTACCCAACGATTTGATTTTACTGACGAAAGCATGTGCATTGATTAGCCTTATTACCGTGGATGTTAAATATATTTTCGCCTCTCTAGTAATTATTTTATAAAATCGTATTTTTTTTTCAATATTATACTATTTTCTACTTATTATTCTTTTCACGTTAAATCTTTTAATTAATTCGAACTGTGGATGTAGAGTCCTGGCTTCGAAATTTCTGAAAAACTTTGGGTATTAAAAGAGATGACGGATTTCCACCGGAAAAAATATAAAACTTAGGAAAGATGTTTATAACGAATCTGAAAAGAAGTCCTTATGGTTAAATCGGTTCAGCTGATAAAACTGTCAACCGCCAATAGAAATGTCACAGGTTCAAGCCTATTTTCTGAAGAATCGATTTTTCATTAATTTGTTTTTAATGTCACTTAATTATTATTATTTCACGTAAAAAATATTAATAGACAAATATAGTGGCGAGTGTGTGGATTGCAAATGATCGGGGTTATTCTGAAGATAGCAATATAACGTAACAATCATGTCTTGACTGCTGATGTTTGACTTTGCCATTTCGTCAATTTTGACATTTGACAGATATCTTAAAATTTCTCACAGAAACTTAACGCCTACATCACGTCTTTATGTCTAACTAATTATTTTTATGACGAGAATTCGACAGATTAAGTGTTTGGGCATATATTATTACCACGAAATACAGTTATTCATTGTTCACTTCAATTTTTAAAAATATTTTTTGTGAAATTAATAAAAACTTTATTTAAGTTTTGCCTTCCATAGCCACGTCCCGTGACAATACTTTCAAACCTATTAAAAATGTTTTTTTTTAATTATATGTAAATAATTTAAAAAAAATTAATATAGGTTTCTCATGCATTCGCGAATTGCAATAGTATTTATTGTGCATGTTAGAAAGTGTTAATTTTCTATAATGTATACGTACATTAACTAGTTTATGTAAGCACTTACTATGAGTTCATGTATACATTATCAAAAATTAATGTACCTATATACTATTTTTTTTTTTTTTTTTTTTTTTAAATTTAAAAAAAAATAGAGATGTGAACACGGAATACGTGTCACATCAATATTCTTACTATTTTCAAACTAAGCTAAGCGCTTGTACTATGAAAATGGGACTAACTTGCTAGTCTGGAGTGAGGATCGAACCCGCAACCTTTGGATCACGAGGCCAGTGTCCTAACCACAAGACCAACAAGCTACTCTTGTTTTTTTATTTACTAGTTGATGTCAATTTATTATCAAAATTTATAGGTACTTTGTCTAAAATATATATACAAATCCCACAAATCCCCTCAAATCGCATATCGTTTCGTTATCTGCGTGTATTGTGTAGGTTAATGCATTGATAGAATTTTAAAGAAAAAGTTTAGTAGAAGATAGTTAAAAAAATAGCGATTTTATATTTAAAAAATCGAGTGAGTGCCATTATTATATCCATGGTTACAGGAATGAAAATATAGAATGAAATTTTATTGAAATAAATTTTTGAAATTTAATCTATATAAAACAGTTGCACATTGTAAAGGTAAGTAAGTTTAAGGTAGGTCTGCACGATTTTTTTAAAATTTTTCAACTAAAATTTTACTTAAATACCGTGAAAGGATTGAATTTAAAAAAAATATAATTTAAGTACCTACCGAGACACGGAAGAACATTTTAATGTGAAAATTTCTTAAAATTACTAAAGTTTAACACTTCTGAGTTATACTGTTACTAAAACGTTAAGATTGACACTTCTGAGTTGTACCGAATAAAATAGGAAGTCTGCTAACAATAATTATAACTTATTTTCGGCCCATTTTTCTCATCACGTACTTTGGGTAAAAATTACAATTAAGATATACAGTCAAAGGGTAGTCATGCCTAGCAAAACTATAAGTATCAATTATCATTTTAATTTTAATTTGACCCTGCAATGTCACCACAACACACGAATTCCAAGAAGTCACGGCCCACAAGGAGCCGTTGATTATTATTCTTAGCACAGAAACATCTTCTTGTGATGACTATTGCATAACCGAATGTACATCAGATAAGTCGCGCTCGTATATCTCTGGCAAAGTGGGTCTCGATAAAAAGGTCTCCATAAATAATCTTAATCTCACCTGTCCGACAATATCAAAACCGGTAGCCGCATCGCGCCGGGGACCAGAGAACGTAAACCGTTTCGTTCAACTGTACACGAATCGTCAAAATGAACAGGATTGTTCTCTTGTAATATGGTATCGATATTTATCACTGTTCTTACTTTTACGGTACGAAGCGTCATTGTCCAACCAATCGTGGCAGTGGTAGACAATTCAAGTACTTGAAATTTAGCAAAGATTTATTAATTACCCAAAATCACTGAACATCAGGATCCATTTTGTAATGCGCACTAAATCTCTCACTAGTCACTCGAAAATTTTTCACTTGTGTCTTTAAATTCTGATTCACGTCGTTTGTATTAAACACTTCTTACACGTCGGTAGGTACCTTACCGCTGGTCACAGATCGCCCATCGCTCTCTGTGTTGCTGTTTCTATGGTTCTGCTTCGCTGTCAAAAGCAACTGATGTTTCGATGGCGTCGTTGACATAGATATTTTCGGGTTTCTAGACGTTTTATGACTCTTGCAGTATTTTCCAAGCCAAACTGTAAAATATCCAGAGTGTTGTAAAATATTCGATTACGGTTATTCTTTCCTCTATTACCTAAGATATTAATGATAATAATAAAAATAAACAGCGTTAATTAGCTAGATGTACAACTTTAGTTTTACAAATTTTCAATTTTGAAATAATTCGTTAAAAAAATGATGAAAAGCAGGTTTCTCTGAAATGTAGCCAAGCCTTCACAAAATATGTTTACAAATTTACTGTACTCATTGAGAAATATGTTAAATAATAGTTTGTAGCTTCCAACCAAAACATAGCTCCGCTTTAAAAAAGTGACTTTTGACATTAGTAGAGATCATTGATGCTGATCTATGCTAACTTTTTTTAAGAGATATATTATGTTTGCGTACCCTTCTAAGTGGATATCTGATATATTTAAAAAAATATATTATTAAAATACGAAACACGGTGTTACATGAAATAATTAGTTAAGTCAACCTGTATTGTATGAAATACTATACCTTAATGCATGTTTTTAAATAGAACATAATATGTGTACCTACAAAAAAATCAAGTAGTTCAAACTACTATCTATGCGGAGCAATAAATTATTCTAAACTAAGAAGTTACTAAAAATTCTTTACACGAAAGTAATATATAGGCGTCCTTCTTATAACAAGGATACAGTCAGTGTTCAAAATTTTAATTCTTGAAAAAAGTGTCATTCTGAAAAAATTCTATAAATTTAAAAAATCGCTGAAATAATTCAATTTAATTTATTTTGTTTTACTTTTTAGATAAAATTATATGCAATATACTTACTTATGTGTAGATACAGGAACAGGAATAACGGAATAACAGATTACCTAACTATTAATATCCGTACGTATAAAACATTTTTTATTTATTATTTTTTCAGAGAAATAAATCATTTTGTGACTTAACATTATGATTAAATTAATTTCAAATTACTAAATGAAGTGCTTTAAGACTAGACATCTTATTATTTGATAACAATTCACAACCCTATTGATTCTCCTGAAATTACCAGCTTGCTATCCTTCCACATATCATTTAGATGTATCATACAGAGCTTTCTTTTTCCATTTCAACCTATTATACTAAAAACCAAAATAACAAAAAATTCTCTCCCGTCCCACATATGTGCTGAGGTTATATAGACCTTTTTAATTCAATAAATATTTTCATATATGGTATAATATAAATAACATATATACAATATCCAAAAATGTTTTAGTTGTAGTAAAAAATCATGGGTGGAACCGTGAACGTTACATTGTGATCACTAAAGCTAGCTACACAATAGGTCGTTAGCTCTATAAACACCAAAAGACTTCGATAACTACTTTCCCATATAAACAGCTTCTTCTCTGTGAGACATCAATAATACATCTTGATTGAGATCAATGTAGACAATTTTAATAATAATAAATAAATATTAAAAAAAATGAAAAAAGTATTTTCAGGCGTACTCTAGTATAATGTTAATATTTCGGGAGAATGTCATATACACGTACATATAAAGAATGTCGCTTATAAAACTCCAATCAAAATACAGGAATCTCTTTATAAATGGTGACTGATTCATGGGAACGACAAAGTTTTTGACCGCAGGTGGCGGTAATAAAAATACAACTCACACACAAAACAAGGTGTGCATGATAAACATATATACAATATCCAAAAATTTTATGTATGTGGTAGTCAATCATGTGTAGAATTGGTGAACGTTACATTGCATAAAATGATCAATATAGCCAGATAAGCCCCCTGAACACTAAAAATAACATCCACGCCTATTTTCCCCTACAAAAAGTAGCTTCATCTCTATGAGACATATATGATATATCTTGATAAACAAATAAGATTAAAATAAGTGTTGTAAGCACGAAAGCTGTCAAAAATGCGCCACTATCTCGAAGAATGTTTTTTCTCAGAACGACATCATCCATCAGCCTTTGGACTTGATGCCTTTTGACGGGCACACCCGTACATCCGCACGATAGCTAGCGACCCGGCCATTACACGCCGACATGATAACCATCTCAACGTGCATAGTTCCCGGTAACTTGGGCGAAGTCGCCGCGCATTCGCCGCGTCGTAAAGAGCGCCGTAATTATGCGTCAACTATAAATCTGTCGCCATTTGCATTCCGCCCGACATCGCTGATTGGCCGGTGAATGATTTGCGAGATCGTCTGACGAACGGCTGCCTTCCGATGTTGCCGTATCGCGAATGCCAATCTCGTGTCTGGTCGGACGTCAAACGCGACCCGACAGGGGCGAGTTGTTGGGCGACGGCGACAGAACAAATTGAGCCGCCCGGTAAAAATGGCCCTTTTTTGCTTTGTTCGGCCGAGGTCGTACTAAATTAAACATTACCCTTTTGATTAAGGGAGAAAAATGTACTTTTACTTGGTGCGCGTACGGGTAGATACTAACTACTCAACTCAAACTGAATGACAAGACGTGAAATAAATGTTTTGGAGTGAAAAAGGACATTGTTGCAATTTAATTGCACGCGCTTATATTTCATTACCGGAAAAATAAATAATTTTTAAATTAATTAATTTTGATTTGCATGTACACAGGTACCTACTGATTTATTATTACCAGACGTAGGTCTCCAGTCTACTGCAAAAGCTTTTGATACGTAACACGTATCTTATCTTCGAAACTGGTGTATGAGCATATACCAGTTTCGAATTGTAATACTAAATTCGAATAATTATAGACGTATTAATAAAGACAGAATCTAAAAATAATAATTTACAAGAAACCGGAACATTTGAAAAATTCTAATTTTTTATTATATTGCACAATAATTATTGTAGGTAGGTAATACGGAAAATGTTTTCACAAATTCTGATGCCTTTACCACTAGGTCTTTTTCTTTTTATATAATTATGTTATATGACGCTTAGGCGCATGTGCGAAAAACTGCGTTTGATAGAATGAGGAATAAACAAATAAGAAGTTAATGTAATACTGGCTGTTGCGTTTTATGTAGATTAAAGAAAGGATCGCTGAGACGATCATGTAGAAAGGATGACACGAGCGAGGTGAGAATGATAATTAAAAAATATTAGGAGAGTGTTAAAGGCAGAAGGAAGAAATAATGTCCGCAAAAGACCTAACAAGATCAGATCAGCCCTGTTAAAAGCTTCATGAGAAGATGTATGAGTTTGGTCGAAGCAAAAGTGTTGTGCCAGGATAGAGGAGCATGGCGTTCTACCCTTTCTGTCTGCCCATCCTGCAGGGATTAGGCATGGTGGTTAGTTTGTTATTTTGTCAGTTTAACAGTTGTCAGTTTAAAAAAAGGCAGTAACAGTTTAACTATGAGCTGACAACTGTATCGCTTACCCTAAGTGAGAAAATTATAATTCAATGTTCAAACGTATTATCTAAGTAATAATAAATAGTCGAAATATTGTATTACTTAATCCGTGTATGTTATTTATTGAACACTTAGTAATGTGATATTAAAGCGATCACTGATGAGATCCGGCAGGCCACTTGCAACATGCAATGCGACAGGCAGCATTTCAGCTAGCTATGATGAGGAGATGAAAGATTAGATTGTAAATGACCTGCTTTACGTCGTGTCAATGTGTGCCGCACGTGTAATAATTAATGTCTGACACACATATAACATGCAAATGTATATATTATATGTTTCAGTGATAATACGTGAATCTGTAATGTGCGCAGTGGCGTAGCTATCTACTGTGGCAGGGCTCCAGGAGGACCCGTAGTCGCTAAACATGTTAAATAATTGAAACAAATACAGTGTAGGTACTATGCCTAAAAATCGATTTTTATTAGAGGAGCAGGGTAGACTTTTTTATAATTATTATTTTATTTAACTTTAATTAATGAACACACAAACAAAACAAATGGTTATGTCAAATCACTAATCAATAGTGTCTGCTGAATAATAAATAATAATAATAATAAATAAATAAAGGCATATTAGAACAAGTGAATCAAATAATTTTTTGAAGACATGATTTTAATATCGGGTAACAATTTCACCACGAGAAGGTGAAGAAGGTATGCGAGGAATGAAAACCAAAGTTATCAAAATATATTGGAAATCTAAATTTTACATAACCCTAATTTATAAAATTTCACATTTTGTTCTGACGTCTATTGTCAAAGTTGAATCTGCCTACCAAAATGAATAAATTTGGAATCGGGACATTTTGTCACACTTATATTAATGAATCTCGAAGCTACGTAGGCATTTAATATCCGACAGTAATGGAAAATTATTAATTTTAATCTAAATAATGACCAAATCGTGTCGAGAATCATTTAATAATGTATAAGCATCCTCTATACCTACGTAAATGTCGAATGTTTCAGAGCTCTAACTAGTCGGGAAGTTGGTGAAAAATCAGTTACAAGATTTCACCACAGCAAACAAATAAAAAAATAAGCTAACAATCAAACAGGCAAACAAAAAATATACGAAGAGAGTTAAATAAAAGCATGTAAAAATATTAATCATTTTTAAAAGACACTCAAAACAGACATTAAAAAAGGCGTTTCCAGCGACGAAAAAACATTAAATAATTATCGAAAATTATGTCATACGGCAGGGAAACACAAGGTCTTTAATTCAATATACAGTAGCCGGCAAACATCTTGAAATTCTACGGCGTAGTGGGGGGAAGTTTGCGCATCTACCTTTCCACCAAAGAGACCCAAATTTCGTCTTCTGCGCATTCCCCCACCACGTCAAATAATTTCAAGAAGTTTGCCGGCAACTGTACCTATGATAATTTCGTAGTGGACGACATTATCAACATGCCTGCATCGGCGGACTGTTTTCGCGAGAAGCGACGACTGTACAGATGAAAAGTTGATTGAAAGATATGCAATACCCGAATATTTTCATGCAGAAAGATATGCAATACTTCATACTGCGAGTATGCAGTACTGAAAGATATGCAATTTTTTCATACTGAAAGATATGCGGTACCAAATCTTTTCGTACAGATCACTCAATATACTAGCGAAGGGAAAAACTTCATTTCAAAATGAAGACTACAACACACACACGTTCACCAGTTTGAAGACTACAAAGTGTACACTACAATTGTAGTACTACGAAATGAAGTGAAGTAAATGAAGTGAAGTAATGAAATGAAGCAATTGTAGTATTAATGAAGTGAAGTAATGAAATGAAGTAATATTTTTTTCCCAAATAAAAATTTAGCGAGCTAAAAAAAAAAAAAAAGGTCAACGACAAAAATATTTAAATAAATGACGATATTTTCTCCAAAGTAACATTTCGCGATTCCAGAAAATTCTTCATATATCTACATCAACTTTCCAAAAATTTCACGTAAAAAATACACTATTTAAAATGTGTTTCTCATACTTTCAATAACTTTGAAGTGTATGTACTTTGTAGTGTTCGCTTTGAAATGAAGTGTACTATTTGAAGTTTATACTTTCAATAACTTTGGTGTTTGTAGTTTGTAGTGTGCACTACACATCAAAATGTGCGAAGTGTGCACTTCAATGTAGTGTAGTACTACATTGTAGTAGTGAGTACAGAGCGGACCCATCACTACAATATACCAAATCCACACCCGTTTCATTATTTTGACTCTAAATATACATCTACTTGGTGCGACTTGCGGTAATTATATAACGACATCCACCCATGCTAGATTAAATCAAACCCCATTTGTTCAATATGCACAGATCCAAAGCCGGGTAATCATATTACCTGTGGTTGTATCTCAACCTATTCAGAACACACCTCTGATTTCTCGGTAATCGGAAGTGAATATTCACCCGATATACATATATAATAGGTTTTTCCACGAGAAGTTGACTTCTTGTATTGTAATATTATCTCCACTGCAGACTTCAATTTTCACAGATGTAACATTATTGAATCCAATAAGACTAATGTAATCTAAGGTGTAAATTTTTAAATATCTACACTGACGCAGAAAGATCTTCTTCAATAAATAATCCAATGTGTTGATTTACACGCGGAGTTAGACTAAGCTAGGCTTGCGAAAAACATTTTTATTAAAAAAAAAAATTCTCACAGTATGAAATAGAAAATTATTTAAATTATTGTAAGACTAGCCGTGCACCAGTGAAAAATCACGGAAAATGAATTGATTTGCGGCTTTGCTACGCCCTAATATATTTATATCGTATATTTTTGACGGTCCACTGAGAGGCGGTGGTAGCAATGTCGCTGGCATTTGCGCGTCCGAGGTTCACGCCCTACTGTAATTTAAGTAGTTTTTTAAGCCGTGAATTTGAACGAAATTACGGACGCTACGGAAAGACCGACAACGAAATTTTTATGTATGATTTTTGATATCATACTCTTCCAAGGATATAAGAAACATAATAAAATTAACGACAGTCTGTATGAAGTGATTTATATCATTTTATTTTATAATATAAAAACTGACTCCGTACAATATTATACAGGGTGTAACAGAGCTTTTCAACAATACTTTACAGTTGGAGTCTTGCCCTGATTATGATTCGTTTAAGCAACAAGCGACAAGTAAGGAGATATGCGACATCAAACAATATTATACAGGGTGTATAATATTGTATATATAATATAGTACTCCGTACAATATTATACAGGGTGTAACAGAGCTATTCAACAATACTTTACAGGTGGAGTCTTGCCCTGATTATGATTCGTTTAAGCAACAAGCGACAAGTAAGGAGATATGCGACATCAAATTTTGCATTTTTTTTTCAATATTTCTGACTTCTTCATTACAAAACGGACTATCACTACAGTACTTATATCTAATATGATAATTTTATTTCCTTTAATACAAGTCAAATTAAATTATTCCAATTGAATAAGATTCCAATAAAAAATTCTAATTGGATTTTTCCAGGGTTTTTATGATTTTATTTAACTTTTATTGTATGAATAAATGAATTTTTCGTGATCAATATAAGCTACTGTAATACAACTTTTTGTAAAAAATAAGTCAGAAATATTAAAAAAAATAATACTTTGATATTGCACCATTCCATAAGTATTGATATTAGGTCATAGGTGCTTAAACATTTTCGACTCTTTATCATAATCCACCTGTAAAGTATTGTGGACTAGCTCTGTTACACCCTGTATACTTATTTACACACGTGTAAGGCTACGTGGGTGGTATTCGGGACTGGCAAAATGCAGCTTCGCTCCCCTCTCTGAATAAATGACGCCCCAATTTATGTCCGTTTTCGACTTGATAGGTTGAACTCAAAAAATCGAGAATATTATAATTAAATTAGCAGCTTGCATACAAGATTGTAGTTAATTACAAGAATACAAATTATCCAATCCCTCCCCGTCCACTACGTGAAATTAAAAATTAGCAATTTGCCTCATAATCAAGCATCTAAATGGCTCCGTAATGTGTAAGCATTTTGCAAAATGCACTGAATTATGGGGAGGCATGTTATTAACATATGCATTTAAAGGCCTTCGTCGACTGAAGGCAATCATTATGAAAACATCGCCAACGATCGAGTATTATTTCAATTATGTACGGTCAATGTCACATGGCGGTTATATATTTATTTTATTTATTTATTTATACAGCACGGATATTTCTAGTGAGACAGGCAAAGTCCAACCAAAATTTTATATTTAAATTAAATAGTAAATAGAACAAAAAAATTACAATGAATTTTATAATGAACTAGCCGTAACCCGTCAAAAATGACGGTACATGTCGGTTCCTAGGAAATATAATAAAATAATTAATACTCTATTTTAACCATGAATAATTTTTATTACAAAAAATCTACATGTTTCAGAAGCAGTCCCTATCTTCTCTGGTCCCTTCTTCTTTCTCTCTTGAAAAAGAGAGCATCGCTGCCGAAAAATGTAGAATTTTTGTAATAAAAGTTAATTGAAGGTGATTGAAACAGTGTTTATATTTTTATTCGTTGCAAAATTTTTCCGCTAACGATTTTTTTAAAAGAACCGATGCTTTGAATTATGAACACACTACAAAATTAATACGGACAATATTATTTTTTATATTTGCCATATGGGAAAGACATACAGCCTCTCTTGGATAATTTTTAACGGTAGCCAGGTCTTCGTCTTCGATCTCATATTACTGACATTCGTAACCCTTCTGTCATTGCAAATATTTCGCCTGATTTTCAATTCGTTCGTTCATTCATTTAAGTCGATACGCATCGGTTAATCATCCTGCTCTGCACACAAAACACAACAATCAACGATTCGACAGTTATCTCCGCACTCACCTCTGCGCTGTCCTTTACGCGAGTTTCAAGATGAGTTTTGTAACTTCGTCTCATTACTCGCGGTAGGGCTGGCATTTAGCATGTATCAGTTGGTAACGTAACAGAATTCAGCTCACTTTGCATTAAACTCTGCAACATTATTTAATATAATTTTATAAAGGAACCATTAAAATCAAATTTTTTATTTATTTGTAAATTCATTTCTTAATTCGATTAACTATGCTATAGTCAGCTATACCTGCTTTCCTAATATCTTCAATCTTTATTTTTTCATAAATGGATTTCCCACAAATACGTCAAAGTGATCTCATCTCCACTGCAATCGATCTATTTTCGTTACCCTTCAGCCCTTAGAGTATATAAGCTTCAGCTAGCTTCAGGCTTTACTTTGCTGTATCAGTATTGATACCAGAATTCCATTGTGTACCGCTAGTTATGCCTCGGTAGACATACATCAATTAGAAATTATTGCATTCAAAGCACTGTTCATTTTATTTCCTGTAGTCGCGCTTCTCTCGATACCTTTCTCAACATTTCATCTTCTATCAAATATACTTCCCAAATTTTTAAACTCAAATGTTAAAAACTGATTGTAACAGCGTCTTTATTTACATTTTATTTAAGATTAAATACGCATGTAAAAAAAATACAAACCTTGTAAGAAATGTTGCAATGATACGCTTACTGCTACGCCTGGAATAAATGTTTTTAAAAATATTTATACATCGGGTATTTTAACTAGAGACCGCAGTCATATTTTTAAGGGAACGTTCATAAATGAGAGAATCCACTTTTCAAAACCATTTTGAGAATGTAAATTTGGCAGAGACGGACTGCCAAACCGGACGGCGGTGTGCCCGATTGACAGCCGCCGTTCCATATTTAAATTTTCCAAAAATATCGCCGTCCATTTTGGCGGGCGTCCTTTTGCGGTATTTCCCTTTCTTGCCTGCGTCGCGCTTGTCGGGATTTTTGCATGCCAAAAGAAATCCTGTTATGCAGTTTGAAGATGCATTTTTTTTGCATCCTTTTGTCGCCTGCCTATTAAAGTTGGAATGCATGCAAGACGTTTCCATAAGTGAGTTTTATTGTACACACACGAAATGTATTTCGATAATCAAATCCCAACTTAATGGTGTTAGAGCGAAAAGAATATGTCTAAATCGACCAATACTAAAAATATACTATTTTCCACAATACCAATTCTAAGAAAATACTCTTTTCCACAATGTTTATTATTTTTTTAGAGAGAAAAACTGACGCTTTGCTTTTAAATACATTTTATATATAAAACCTAAAACTTCAAACAGCTTTCCTGAAAAACTCATTTTTTATAGATTTCTTAGTTTACGTGCCAACCGTCGAAATGTAATATAATAAATGGTAAACATTTAATACTAGCTTCAACCCGTCTAAAATGACGGAACATTGGTTCGCGTCTTTGCTGATCCCTAGTATATAATTATAGCATATTTTTGGCGCTCCAAGGAGAGGCGACCGTGGCAGCGTGCGTGAAACGGCCGGTTCGGATTTGGTGGCCCGGGGTTCAAGCCCCATCTCTGGCCATTTTTTTAGCTGAGAATTCGAACGAAATTACGGACGTCACACGAAGTTACCGGGACAGACATGGACGGACGGACAGACAACGAAATTATTATTTGATATAGAAAGGATGGTGATTGCGGGAAGCAGTGTGAATAGTGCTCTGAACGTAATTATCGTCAATAGGAATATTTAATAAATATTTCTGACCGTCTTCTGTAAGACGTCAGTAGAGTTGAGAGAGATTGCTCACCTTGAAACTATAGTAGTGACAAAATAATTCACCGCGCGTGTAGTATAAAGTTCATTAAAATTAATATGTAACTGTCATGTTAATTAATAATGATTATAATGAAGTTTTAAAGAAAACACTAATGTATTTTTAATCGACTTCAAAAAAGGAGGAGGTTCTATGTTCCACTGTATGTATTTTTTTTTTATGTAAGTTCACCAATTTTTCTGTCAATTGTGGACCGATTTTCAAAATTCGTTTTTAGTTCGATAGAGTATACTCTTGAGGTAGTCCCATTGTCACCAATTCACGATCTGATGATGGGATCCCAGGTAAATTGAGGGTAACCATCAAAAAAACAAGGCACGTATTACGTGTTTCATATTTTTTTCTAAAGCTATTCAAGTATTTGCGTCTGGTAGTCAACATCTCATGTTGATGAGCTGGTGATGGAAGATATAACTCCTTAACGGTTAGGAGTTGGAGGATAATTCTTTAAATATTATAGGTACGAATAGACCGATAGTTGTATTCTTTCAGGTTATTCACGTGAGCTGGTGATGGAAGGTAAAACTCCGTAACGGTTAGGAGTTAGATGATACTTTAAGTTGCCGATAGGTTTAGTTTGCCTGATAGGTTGTTGACACAGGCGCTATAGCAACTAAATTGTTTGAGGTTTTTTTGAAGTCGGTTTAATTTTTAATGAAATGGTAAGCTCAATGAATTGTGCACTATACGAATTCCCCGTAATATATCGATGACAACAATAAAATTGAACTCTCTAGCACCTTCTATCACATTCTCGTATTCTATCTACAACATTCGGAAGACCCTTGAAACAGCCTAGAAACGGAAACCTTCTCCCAAACACTAGAATAATGTAGGAGGCTCGAAACCAACGTGATTGCGTATATATAGTGGGTCTAGGCCGCGGTAGGAGAGTTGTTTATGTTGTCATTTCTATCAGTGTAAAGTAAGTCGCGGAAGACGACCGGTGTGCTCAGTCGTAGAATTTTAAAGCGACATTTATTGAGCGATAATCGAACGGAGTACCAATGTGGTGAAATAAATTAATGCAACTACTATGTATGAGAATTGTATGGAATATTCAAGCGAATGTTAAATAAGTGTTTCCAGCGATAATAAAGTGTTCATAGACGAATGATAAATTACGAAGTAGTGTGATATAATGTAGAGTGTATTATTTTAATTCGTGTTGAAAGTGACATTGTTTGTTCGTTTATTCAATTAATAATATATGCTTGATAAAGTTAAATTTAATACATTTAATATTTATTATTACATTTAATTAATTCTCATATACGAATCAAGAATAAATATAAGAACACTTATCATATCTTAAGTTGTAGGAGAATCCTGTTTCGGAAAATCCCTTCAGAGAGAGAACGGATTTATATAATAATTGTATATTTCGTATTAGTCATGTACTTATGTTCGAATGTGAACTAATCTAAGTTGACGCTATCTTAGGTTAGTAAAAAGAAAATACAAACGATCGCTTTGCATAATTCGGGATTATCAATCATTCCGCAAAACAATCGATAAAAATGAGTAATCAAATAAACATTTCTTCTAGTATCTAAACTATTGTAGCCAAGCAAAGCCAGGAGAAACTCAGTAAGGTAGAGCCAAGTATAATGCCCATATGAAAAGATACCTCGGAAACTTTTTTGCACTATCTCCACCACAAGAAAGTGCTCTAACTCACGTGGCCCCCAAATTAATAAACCGCAAACTATATTAATTTTTATTTTATTTTACCATTTTTTACACGGTGTTCTGTGGAATTTATCCACATTTTAAATACATTTTTCTATTATTATAACATGCATTCACTTCGTGTTTAAAGTTTATTGGCTGTTCCAAACCATTAATTTAACATGTAGAGTTCTTCAACAAAAATAAGTGTACCAACCTGATAAAAAAATATATTAATACCTATTGCAAGCACACCTCGTTTTGTGGTTTTACAATAATTTATTACGGGGAATTTCGTAATGCCGATTCTGCAGCCACGGGTATTTAGTTTAATTTGGGGGCACCTCGCCGCGGGTCCAGCCCTGCCTTCGGCACCACAAAGTAAACACGACGCCGGCCGCCCATCCAACAGTCATTACCAGGTCTTGGTCTGGTTCGCCTTTCACGAAGCGTTAAAGTCAAATCAGGGCGGTGCGGCGCCGCCCCTGTAGATTACCTCGCCAGTTGTTCCCCAATGGTGTCTCGGGGTTATTAAACATAATATTAATTTTAAAAATATTAACTTACGATATATTTAAATTACTGCAAATATTAAATAAAAGGCGATCCAGATGGGGAAGTAGAGGAAGATAAACCTCTCAAAGGCAATATAAATAATTATGATTTTTTTTCACTCGATACACATTCCTGTTGATGTAACTTCACTTGACTTCTTTCTAGTCTTGCAAAAGTCGATAATTGTGTCTACGATCACCTTAATTTCTACTTAATATGATCATACTTAATTTCCACAATAGAAGGTAAATATGAAAAAATTATTCGCAGAACTAAGCTCTTCTGGATTGCATTCGGATGTCTGAATATCCATAATCCATTTTTTTAATTTTACTTTAAAGATAGTTATAGCATCATTAATGTTCTTTTTCAAGAGTGCTAAATGCAAACAAGAAAAATTACATGATCATTAGTAAATATATGGCGAACTAAACATAGATAGAACTAGACCATAAAGAATCGATAAAATAGTCTACCTGGGATGCAGATCGAATGAAAACTGGGACCTTTCAATGGAAATTAAATGTTGTATGAAGCAAGCCAGAGCTGCATTCTCTCGTTGAAATTCGTATTATGCAGGCGAGATCTGATTTTTTTTATTTTGCGAATAAAAATGATACAGTGCTATGTATTCCCTGTTCTTTTATATGGAATGGAATTATGGAGACTTACTGAAACAATGTAAAGAGACATGAAATATTTGAGATGAGTATGTACCTACGACTTTTAAAAACAAGCTTGAAAGATAATGTTACAAATGTGGGGTTATAAAAGCAATATCAAAAAAAAAATGCAGTCATCGAGAATTACTCATTTTTGAATTCAAGATTGTATAGGCAACACAGCCTATAAATTTAGAAAACATGATTTTGAAAGGGATAGATATATAAAATCTAGAATTCAGTACATTTTCAATTAGTAATCCTCGGCGACTGTACTGCAGCAATATCAAAAAAAAAATGCAGTCATCGAGAATTACTCATTTTTGAATTCAAGATTGTATAGGCAACACAGCCTATAAATTTAGAAAACATGATTTTGAAAGGGATAGATATATAAAATCTAGAATTCAGTACATTTTCAATTAGTAATCCTCAGCGACTGTACTCAAAACATTTTTTTAATTTTTTTTTGGTTATTGATGCCTTTACTTTTATACTCCATGAATTAAAATGTGTCAATGACAATGGCAATGTCAAAAGACGATGAGAATCCGGACGCGAAATGAAAAAAAATCCTTTAAACAATTAAAACCCGGAAATCATAATATTTTGTCCATATTTAATAACCAATCTATATTGAGACATCAAGAGAAATCTTATTAATTCATCAATATTAATTTTATCCCTTTCAAAGTTCTCTTCTGATAAAATACACTTATATCAGCGCTTTCCAGTATTTGAATTTCTGGAATACTTCTGGAACAACTTCTGAAATCCAATTTTACACGTGACCGTTAGCTCTTTCATCGATTTTGTCGTGTCTTCTCAATGTTGCTGAAACGTTATTATTTGTTTTTTTTATCTTTGGGATTAGGAAGAACTCAAAGAATACGGCCATATCCGGAAAACTGCAGAAGCTACGGAAGCTGAGACAGATGGTGTTGTTTTTAGCCAGGCGTTTGGAAATAAAATTGCCGAGCTCACATCCGATAGCCAACAATGAAGAAAGCATACCTACTCGTGAAGTATTTCAAGGACAATTGTACCAACTTTAGCATTTTTTTTTGTGATTGTGATGATTGGCCCGCAAAATTCCGCTCGTATATATTATCATCGCTATTAGGTCGAAAACAAGTCGAAGATTGAGAAACATGATAAATTAAATCCATTAAACGTACCTATTTATATATAAAGTAGATATCAACAAGATTTTTAATCTGTAGTATGAATTTAAAATAATGTGAAATTGAAGAGATCCAAATTCTTGGCTGTTCTATTTTGGTACATTACTAAATTCTGCAGGGCTCAGATGGCGAGGTAAGCAGCGTGATATATAAGAGCTATAAAAGCAAAAACAGCAATATCCCACGATTTATTCCTGAGATAATACAATAAACCCGTCACTACTCGATGAAATTTCTCTGGAATCTACGAAACCTGCATCTTATTGGAAATAAGTATTTAAAAACAATTGAACCTCAGTTTTCCTATTATATACATGTTAATATAAATATTTAACTCCAAAATATGGATATTGTTGTCTTTGCTATGATGTTTCTGTCTAAAATCGAAACCAACACTCTTTTTAGTGTGAAATTGCCATTTTTATCACATGACACATCCTGAGGGGTTGATTGGTTGAAGTGGATATTGCTGCCTTTGCTTTTAACACTACGATGATATAATATTTCTGTATTTGTTTTTAATAGTGATTAGTAAACATGATTTTGGATGGGGTATAGCTATATTTTCCATAAAATCCCAAATTTTAAATTAGTAACCTCGGTGACTGCGCTCAAAATATTTTTTTTTTTATCTACTGCCTTTACTTTTATACCGCTCGTGTGATGCCAAAAGTTGGCATTGCCTAAAACCCTCCATAAAAAGTTGCAAATCACAACGTGGCGCCAACACCGTTCGGATGACGGCCATCTTCGTGTTGGATAATTATTGGTCCTTGGCTTTCATTACCGGCCGGTGTTTAGCCATTACCATTACCGGACCGTTACCGGCCGGGGGCGGAGGACCGGACGGCCACTTATTAGGGCCCCCGGGCCGCTTCAGCGCGGAGGTCCGATAATGCCTCGGCCCGATTATGATCGTGTCCGGTTATGAGTTGTGTCCCATTATCTCGATCCTTATGATTTGTTTTGGTAATACCATTTTGAGATGTGTCCAGTCTCTAATCCCGGAACGCCGATTTCCAAATTTGCACCGTTAGTTAAATAAATCAATTATCCTTAAAATACATGTAGGTACCTACTCTAGACTTGTACAAAATTTTGTATCACATGTACATTACATAGAAACACCGTACCGTAGAAACAGAAAGGTTTACACTGGCTATAAATTACTGGAAAAGTTTAGAAGTCAGTCTATCATACTTGAGTGTTCGCGAAATGGCATTACCTATACAAAGAGCGACATAACCGCTACACGGAACAGTTAACGTAAACGTTAACGAGTACTTTCGGAATCGGCAAATGATTCTTCGAAAATGTTGAGTTTTCACGTTTTCAGTCTTTTTTAAACAATGTTTCGGATGCACTATT
This sequence comes from Agrypnia vestita, assembly GCA_016648135.1. Classification (NCBI taxonomy): domain Eukaryota; kingdom Metazoa; phylum Arthropoda; class Insecta; order Trichoptera; family Phryganeidae; genus Agrypnia; species Agrypnia vestita. The sequence continues at coordinate 25,077 of JADDOH010000972.1, read as the reverse complement.
CCGTATCGAGGAGGATAGGATTATTATCTTGCTACTGTGTATGTCCAGTGAGTAGATTTAAATTGAAATTAGAAATGTCATATTTTGAACATACTTATTTCAACTACGTACCAAAAGATCATCTCTATGTGATATTCCATAATTTTTTTAACAAATAAAATTTGTATACCTATTTGTAATCATTTTTTCTTTTAAATGCGTGCAAGAAAATTACTTTTATAACATGAATGTTTTGTTATAAGACATAAGAAAACTATGATAATTTTATTAATAATGTCATCACAAAATTATTTTGCTCTTTTTGAAGAAATTATATTTTCTTTTGTTTTACTCCTTAAACTACCTACTTATTTGAATTACAAAATAACATAAACGTAAAATCCTATAAACCTCAGAATGCATATTTTGGAAACGTGCTGATAGCCTTGCACTCGGGGTGCAATGTTTTGTATAATAAAACATAGTTCTAATTGTTAAATTTTGAAGGTGCATTCTGGTAAAATATAAAAATAATGATGAGCTTCACGATATGTATGATGTTAACCTAGAACTCATTCATAAATTATATTTATTCATTTGTGATAGTCTTTATTTTATTCTGAATATTATTTTAAATTTATTTTTTCATTAAGACGTTATTTATTACTAATTTATCATGTAAAGTGTATTGTATATTGTTCAAAAACTTCTTAATCTGTAACTCATTCCTAAATTGTATTTATTGATTTGTAATAGTCTTTATTTTATAATATTATTTAGAATATTATTTTTTATATTATTTATATAAATAATATAAATATGTTATTTAGATTTTATTTTATCATTAAGAAATTATTTACTATTAATTTATCATAAAAAGTGTATTGTGTAATTATGTCGTGTTCAAAATATTTTTACGTTGTACATACATACTACTATGAGGAGAGAATGATCGAGCACCAAGCACCAAAGTCCCTGCTGAACTCAAGACCGATAGGGCGAAGGATCTTAGGAATTAAACTCAATCTTTTTCTTTTAATTACACTATTTAGCAATATATCAAATATTTTTTTATCGCTGGGTAACACGTATTTAACATTCACTAGAATATTCCATCCGATTCTCACGTATTACCTAATCACTTATTTCTTTCGCCAATTTGGTAAGTACTTCGCTCGATTATTCACTCTGGTTTATCGCTTCGATTCCCTTACGACTGGCTACATTGGGTGTCGTTCTGTACACCTGCGCGTACTTTGCGGCCGATTTCAACTGTCAACATCTTGTCTTCTTATACATATATTAATAAACCTTCACGTACCTACTTATCTCGCATATACTCGCAGGGTCAGTGAAACGATCTACAGAGACAATGGTAGTTTACTCTAAAAATAATAAAAATCAAAGATGAGCTTTGTAATAAAATAAAATACAAAAAAATGGTGATTTATTGGAAAGATATTTTTGTGCCATTAGTATAAAAGTGAAGGGTGTTTTTTTCAGGGTTTTATTTGTTGAATAGGCAAAACTTTTCCAGTGGCAGCCAATTTGACAGCTAACAGCTTATTCTACTCAACGAGTTTGCCATTTTACCATGAATAGACTTAATGACATAATGTTGCAAATTTATTTCAAAAATTTTCGTAACGTAATCATATTTAAACACTAATGGCATAAAATCATCTCTCTAATAAAGGCAAAACCGAGGGTGTTACCATGATTGATTTTGGTTTTATTTCATTTTAAAGTTCTATACCTATTAAAAAATATCATTTATTTATGTAAATATATAAATTCTAATACTATAATGGTTGCGAGATTGGTATAGGTAAATTACGAAACGGAGATTAAACATGCCCATTATAACTCTGAACTTCCGCCGCGGTGTGTCCATATTTATATCCAAATTCTGATACTTTAGCACTTTTATTATTAATTATTTATTTTAGTGCTTAGGAGAAGGTCCTCGTCGCTTCTAGGCTTTTCTAGCTGTGTCTCAAAGGTTTTAGGTGTTTCCCGAAGGTTGTAGATCATCTCAGATTGTTCTCGATTTTTTGATAGTTTTGTGACATGTGACATGTTGCCAGGGGTTCGGACAGTGCGTAAATTATTTTTATCACATTGTTTCAATGTAGTTTTTTGATTTTGGTAATGTTTGTATATTTAAATAAATCACGCTGTTTCTCAGCGGGGGTACGCAAAAATCGTTATACTCTTCTGTTGTGACACACGAGTCTCTTCATCCATATTCATTTTTTAATATATTAAATTTTGTAAGCCAAACAGCGTGACACAGCCGCAATGCTATTATATTTCCTATTAGAGAGCCCGTGCGAGGCGTGGCGTGATCGCAGATAAACGCGGTAATTTATCACCACAATATCGGAGCAATTTAGTTAATTGAATTGAATCCTTTTACAGTCGGTTAATCAACAGGATTATCGCAGCAATAAATGGAATCTCTAAAAGTACAGCTCGAGTGCGCGATTGAGATAAGGCGTGGCGTTATCTGTGGCGAAATAATCGTTTAATGTATGAGTCAAGAGCACTCAACGCAAACGCCGATCCTTCATACAATTTGTATTGCTTCAGGTTACATCATTTTTGATCCAATTAGTTACAAGTCATAAACGTTTATTATTTGTGATTACTTACATACAATTGGCTATAGAATATATACAAAAGTTCCGCTTTGTGGCTTATACTTTCCTTGGAAAAGGGACATATTATTGCGAGACCCGTTCCGAATTTGCATTACCTACATATTACAAACTGTTACAATGATGTAATACTGTTAAGTTTAGAATAAGATGCAGTGTAATATATAATAATAAATTAAAATAGTATTTAAAACCTGCTCAAGCCGCTATGGTTACGGTGTTGTGATTTTTAAATTTCTGATAACAGGCTTATTAACGAATTTCAAAAATATACCCTCAGAATTAAAAGCCACTTAGTTACATTTTTTTAAAGGTCCCTTCAATGAAATATACAAATTTCTCTATATTTAACATCAAGAAATACATTCTGATTTTATTGATAAGACTGGTTTTTATTTTGCAGCATGTATTGTATAATACTGTTATATTATGACTCAATAGCACTCTAATCACTTGCGGTATCACTAAACTTGTAGGTACTTATAATACATTTGAGATTAAACGCCCATTCTCCTGTAAGGAAACTGATCCATTTTCTAACAGTGACTGGTCATTTAGGCCATTTAGCTTAGTTTTTAAAATAGTAAGAATGTAGTTGTCACTCGTCAAAAATGACGGTACCTTTATATGCCGGTTCCTAAAACATAAGTATTTACTTATTTATAGCCGACACCCAAAGTAATAGCGACTTTTATCAAAATATGTGAACATTTTTTTATATTTCCCCTGCCGGCGATTGGATGGAACACGAAACAAGCCCAATTTCCGGCCGTTTAATTTGTTTTTATTTTGCCGTGAATTCGAATGAAATTACAGACGTTACACGAAGTTACGGCGACAGACAGACAGACGGACGAACTAACGGACAGACAACGAAATAATTTTTTGATTGAAGCCATAACGTACTCCGTGTGAGAATTTCTATTTAAAAAAACGATGACTTATTTTTACCATATTTTTTTTTGGTTTTGAAATTGTACTTAACATACATTTTTAGAAAAATTAGTTAAATAAAAAAAATTGTTTTGTATATTTTACTAAATTTATCGCGTAAGTTCATGGTATGAAAGTCTAGTTGATGCCACCTATTTATCATTTAAATACATAAGTGATTATGTATTTAATTGACATATTACAAATATTTTGCTGGTTTTGGGTGGATATTTGATGTCAAATAAACATAGACAATGGATTTATCTATTTATCATTTATAAGTATATCATAAATAGTTTCATAAATAACTGCACAGAAAGCATGTCATAAATCTGTATACCTATGTTTATATATAAAAAAACGAAAACTGTAAACTATCATTATTGTAAAGGAAAATTATCTATTAAATACAAAAAGTTAAAATATAATATATTATAAATAAAATTGTAAATGTTAATTTCGTTGTAAATATAAATAAAATTTTAACGTGCTTTATCTTTAACAGGTATATTCAATAAACCGTGCCGATATATGGAGGTACATATTCTAGTTACAGGAAGCTCGTGGGATCTGGATCACGACAGCCGGACGCGGATCAGCTGACTTGGATACTTGAAGACTTGTGCGTCCAACGTCCGGAAGTCTATGATAGGCCACCAAAGTGATTTTTAATTCCGATTCATAAATCATTCCGAGATAGCCAGAACAGACTTCGTAACCCTGTTATAAAATGGCGTCATGGAAAATGCGAAAATCATCAGCAGACCTTCGCGTTTAATGTGTTGAATGATTTTTTACTTCTCCGGGGCGTGACTTGACATGACTGGCCAAATTTCGCGTTATTCGTATACTACATTCACACATTGTAAAGAAAATTTACATCAAATCGATTTAATATTTTTCGAACCAATATCATTTGCTTTTAACTTCACAATTATAGCCTTAATAATGCAAGTTGGTTCAATACAGGATAATAAAGTAGCAAATAAAGCAAAATATTTCTTTCAGCCTTCACTTGTTTATTCATTAAAAGTACAAATGTAATATTTATCCTTGGCTTTACCCAACCGAGTTTCTCCTGGGTATGCTTGGCTACATAGTCTAGAGTGATGGAATGTGTATTGGATTACACATTTTTATCGATTGTTGCGCGGTATGATCGATAACCCTGAAATTATGCAGAGCATTGGTTTGTATGTTCCTAATAATTACATTAGACATCGTCAGCATAGATTGTTTCATATTCCAATATACAGGACCAACCTGCCGATGGTTATGCCTATTGGAAGAGCCACAGCTATGCTGAACAAACTCGCTTTGGATATTGATGTATTCCATGTGTCTGAGGGGGTTTTCCGAAGTAGGATTCTCTTATACCTTTGACCAGATTGTACAAGTCATTTTTAATTGTTTAATAATAAATATTATTATTATATATTATATATTATATATATTATATATATATATATATATATATATATATATATATATATATATTATATATGTATGTATGTATGTATGTGTATATATGTATATTTTTAGATATAACTTCATAATACGTATGCCATGAATATTAAAGTTTGTAATATGCATATTATGGAATAAATAAAAATTGAATTGCGAAAAAAATTGAATTTACTGGGTTTAAAATAAGCAGACCAAGAGGAGCTTACGTTATAGTATCAAACCTGAAATATTTTCTCTACATAAACATTATAGTAGGTAATAAGTTTTGGGTCATTTTGGCACATAACAGGTAATACTGGTACAACAAACTGGGGGGGATTTTGGCAGATATCAGGGGATATCAGATTTCAGATTTTGGCAGATAATAGGTAACACTGGTACAAAAAATGTATAAGTGAAACGTAAAAATAATAAACCATTTTAATATGTTTAATGGAACAGTGCATAAACTCATATTAATAATTGACAGAAGCTTTTCACGGGTCATTTCTTCTACCAGACGTTTTGCAGCTCTATAAATAATCACGTCATTTACGTTATAGTAATAAATCTGAATTTTATATAATTTATTTGGACCACTATTGAACAACATTACCTGATACTTTATATTTTAACATTAGATTACACATTTTTTGTACCTGTACCTATTACCAATTATCTGCCAAAATTTTCTGAACTCAAATGTCATAATATCCAAACCTTCTTACCGACTGTAGTGTACATCTACAGAAAAAAAAGTTTGATATTCTTACATTGTCTGGCGGTCGCTGGCCCCTACTCTATAGCACTTCTAATAAGTTCGTGAACGGGCGAAAGTCCGATCTTTAAGCATAATTTCTCGCGTCTGTCCCTTAAGGATTGCATTCCATGTAAAGATTCTACTATAATCCTAAATAAACAAACTATCTTTTCTCCTTCCTCATTATTGCACCTAGGAGAGAGTGAAGTGGTTGTGTGTGGATGCCTCCCCACACCGCTTGCACTCACACGAATGGCGTGGAGAGTGAAGAGGATGACCACTAGCATAAAGAAATGCTGAATTTGTGGCCAAAGTGAGTGGCCGATATGGTATATATTGCTCATAAAATGGCCATGGGATTTTTGTGAGTCCCTCTTCACTGTCACTTTAAGATATCCTTGGGAGCTATGCACTTTACATTACAATATTTACATTTAAGATATATTTTCTCCTCATTCTAACACAGCATTTTCCTCACTGTTTTAGTCTATTTGTTCGATTTTTTTAAAGAAGTAGAGATGCAAACACAGAATACGTGTCACATCAATATTCTTAGTATTCTCAGACTACGCCAAAAGCCTATGCCATTAAAAAATAGAACCATCGAAGACCAGATCACTGGGCGAGCGATCTGGTCATGACCACTACACCAACAAGCTACTCTAATTATACTATCATACTGTAGCTCATCGTGAAATATTACCACATTGTAGCTAATTGTGAAATTTATTAACAACAAATTGCAATTTTAGAATATATGTAGTTCTATAACGTATACAATCATTAAAAAAGATTCGCACAATAAATTGAATAAATCTATTTATCGATCAAATAACGTTTCGCTACAGCAATCGTTGATGGTTCATGAAGGAATTTCGGGTTCCTATCCTGGTTGCAACTTTGTAATTATATTTTGGAAAGACAGGTCTTTTCTGTACGACTTTCTATTTATGTCATGTAATTAAATTATTTTACCTTTTATGAATTAAAATTTTCTAAAGTTTAAATAAAATGCGTTGAATAGACTATAGTCGTTCCATTATATTTCAGTGGCGTCGGGTCTGTCGGCGTGCTGTGTTTGCCAAAAGGCGGGCATTCATTATTATTGATTGGGTATAATTCCACCTTTTTTACTCAATCATAAATTACACCGACATAAGAACGTCGATAATTAACGACCTCACCATCCGCCGTCCCGCTTCATTCACTGGACGCTGATGAGAAAAGAAGAGTGCACGACCTACAAACTTTATCACTTTTTAACCATCCACTTCCTCAGTAGGTACCACCGTACCTGTAATATCGCCTCTCAGGCACGGTACAGGCTTTCCAGCTCAACACAGTTTCTCATGCAATAAGAGAGCATATTATGAAAGTAGGTTATATAATAATTCATATTAAAAAAAAATTAAATAACTTGATAAATTGAATAAAAAAATAAAAATATAATGGAAGTTATTTTAAACTGGCATAAAATAATCACTAGATTAACGTGACTATGTGATAAATTATTACCTATCTAATAAAATAATATTCAATTAGTGTATATTATAGATATCTCACAGAGACGAAACTGTATTAATTATGGGAAAGTAGGTATATAAGTCATTTGGGTGTAACAGGACTTATGACCTGTCTTTTGGTAGGCTTAAGTGATCACTTTACACAATTGTAACATTCGCCATTTCCACCCATGATAGAATATACCATGCTTATTCATTTTTTGGAAGTTGTATATATGTTCAAATTGCGTGAAGCTTTCATATATGAGTTGTAAGCGCCTTTTCCATGCGGCCTGTACAAAGCCATTTTCATATATTTTTCATAAAATGGCTTTGTACAGGCCGCATGGAAAAGGCGCTTACAACTCATATATGAAAGCTTCACGCAATTTGAACATATATACAACTTCCAAAAAATGAATAAGCATGGTATATTCTATCATGGGTGGAAATGGCGAATGTTACAATTGTGTAAAGTGATCACTTAAGCCTACCAAAAGACAGGTCATAAGTCCTGTTACACCCAAATGACTTATATACCTACTTTCCCATAATTAATACAGTTTCGTCTCTGTGAGATATCTATAATATACACTAATTGATTAATAATGTCTCTGTGACATAAATCCAGCACTGTTCTGAAAGATTTGAACAAACTCAAAATATTCTAAAATAATATTGTTTAAATAATTCCATTGGTTAGCTGAATACTATTTAGGTAATATGTGAACACCTTACACAACGTGTTAACACTTCGGCCGATATATCAACACTTTTGCAGAGCTGTTCCAGGCTGCAGTAAATAAAGTTCTCATAATAGTCAACGTACATTAAACGTATAGGGCACAAAATTATAATAATAAGAAGATGATCAACACTTTGGCCAATAGCCGCCAATCTGTCAACACTTCACACATTGCCGGCCCTCGTAGCCAGTGGGTATAACACTAGCTTCTCACACTGGGGGTTCTGGGTTCGATTCCTGGTGAGATCACAATAAATATTTATGATTTACTCAAGCCTAGGTCTTTTGTGATGTGTTTCGCTCCCGTAAAATAATTGTGGGCCTCTTGGTCTGTTAATGTTAACGATAAAATTAAGTAGGTATAAGAAAATAAAGGTATATCATTATATCCAGGCAAATTCCATATTCTAAATTATTTTTGTACAATTATGATACATTCATTTTGAAATTAATACTTCGGTACATGAAGCCATACAATTTTTGAGTAAAAGAGTAACAAAAATTATAAAAAGAAATGACAAAAAATTAGAAATTGCGCTGCCTGTTATTCAGAGTGGGTATGTAAAAATATTTGGCAAATTATAATATAGATGAGTAACTAAATTTATATGAAATACTCATAACAATGTTGTCTTGATCGCTATTACGCAATATTGCACACTTTGTCACTTTAACTTGATAATAAATATATAAAATAAATACTTATTTATAAAAATTGGCAATCAAAGTCCTTCACACATATTTATCAATTTCTAAAGTACATAAGTAATGAGTTTTGATATGTTTTTAAATTTTTCATATAAAATTAAGATAAATTATAGAAGTCTTACAGAGACTATGAATATGAGAAACGTGTGTGGTCGAAAGTTTTTTATACGATGGCCCAGGGGTTACAAGCTGTGTGAGCTGGCTGAAGTGATCACTGTACACAAGGATAATCACCAGTCATTACTCTTGTTATCCTGAAAATAAAAGAGTCTGAATCATTCAAGTATTGCGGTGTAATAAAGTAGTGATATCTGAAATTAGGAAATAAACAAATGCATAACCTTTTGATGATCAAAAAGCGACTATAAAAGCTTTTAAAATTAAATTTTAACCCAGCAAAATAAAAATAATAATCCCTATGTTTGTTGCCATGTCGATTCCAATCCATGTATAATAATGGATAATGGACTTTTAATGATGGTGCCAATTACTGTGCGAATTAGTACCAAATTGGAAATCATCCTAAAATTACATTAATTAAATTATCAATCATTTCTATTAAAAGTGGAATATTTGAAATGAGATATTTTTGTAAATTTATTTTGTGAAATCATAAACAAACCTCTGAAATTGATAATTGCCCTTAAAATCAGATAAAATTTGTTTGAGTTTGACACGCGAAATTGTTTAAAATACATAGTTCATTATTTCAGAATTCTGCGCAAAAGTACAACTAACGCTCTTGGAAAAATGTGCTTTTAGTGGGATTAATTTAATTAAAACTACTATACCTCTATATTTTGAAGTGTAGTATTAAGCAATATTCTTTTTAATTTATACATGTATGTATGTTCTGAGAACATAATTACTGGATTTTGTTCTCAGATCTTATAATAAAAAATATTATATTATTCACTTTATATTAAACGCCGTAAACACAAAACGTTTACTCCCACTGTCTACCCTCATTGCGACACGTGTTGCTGTGTAAAGTCGGAAAGAAGAACAAAAAAAGGTAATAAAGAAGGGTGTCTGGAGATATTTATCTCGGCCCGTGCATGTGTACATCCTAATAAGAATAAACAAAAGACAAAAGCTTCCAAAGAATAATCTCGAAACGCATTACTCCTAAACAAAAAAGAATACCCAGAAAGAATTGTTGATGTAATACACTCCCGAAGATGAAAAAATCTACCACACGCGTCGCTCAGCTTATTTATATTCAAAATACCCAGAAACAATGAACGCCTAAGGATTATTTTTATGATTCTGACAGTTGTCACACTTTAGTTTGACTAAAGTCTAAGTGGTCGAGGTGGATTATCACAGCGTCTCAAAAATGGAGACGACGGATTTAAGATTTAACCTTTGTGTAGGAACAACTGAAACACTAGTTAATGGATAATATGTAACGACTTCCTCTTCAAAAAATAATAGCATCTATATATTATTTCTGAAAAACTAAGAAAAAGATAATGCGATGACTTCAACAGATAAGGCAACAGATAAGGCAGTTACAAAGAAGATATAAGAAGTGATTTAAATTGAATGCAATTGTTTTCGAAAATATGTACATACTTACTTAAATGTGCAAGACATAGGTACTGACAATATCTTTGAGTTTGTTCAAATTTATCAAGAGCACAATGACTGCATTTTTGTACTCAGATGGATCGCAATTAATCAAGATATATTACACATGTCTGACAGAGACGAAGCTATTTATATAGGAAAGTAGGTATCTATGGGGTCTTTGGATGTTTTTTAGGGCTTACAGACTATTACGTTGCTGGCTTAAGCGATCACTTTGCTTATGGGTACTGAAGAAGAATGAGTGTGCACTAATGTTTTAGCAAATGAAATTTTGAGGCGTATCATTGAGCCTGTTTCAAACAATATATGTAATAGGAATACAGCTTCACAGTAGTAGACTACTAGTATGACTCTCAGCAACTTAAGATATGAGATTGAGATAAGTGAAGGAAATTACCGAATAGAAATATTAAAGATTTTTCTGAAAGCTATATAAACAGCGACCACAAAGTAAACGAGCAAGGTCTCGATTCCAAGCGAACACATACAACCAGCGAATATGCAGTGTTCCACAGACAGGCTAATTAATACTCTAGCAGATGAATGTAAATTTCACAGACAAGAGATTAGAGCGAAATTAGTTTGAATTAAAGACCAGCGATTCAGTTAGATTCGTGTTCAGTTACTTTTGTGATTAAACACAAACTTTATTTAATTCAAGTGTTTTATTTTCGTCTCCCACCGTCCCGACCCCGTGAAAATATAATAAAAATAAAAACTAATGTTGTTTATATTGTTCCATTCATTCACCATCAATCACGCAAAAATTAAACTTACACATGGTAGATTGTTTCACCCTGGTTGACAACCTCTGCCCCGGTTATTTTTTCTATACCTGCTACTGTTGAGACATCAAGTCAAGATGGCGATATGGTGCCTTATGTCTGGATTTATCCTTTTTTCTTCCAAAGGCTCGCGTTATAGCGTTGTTTTATATGTCAAGCGTGTACCTACGTGTCACACTAAATTGTATCTTGACGTACGGGGACCCCATGTAAATATTTATGGACGCCATAACACTGTAATTTATTGGTTTTTCAGGGAGAAATATTTACGCGGGAGCTTCCTTTTTTTGGGGAAATAATTGTTTTATTTATTAAACATTTTCTTTTATGGCTATCTTCTGGAACCACGTGGGAAGCATGGACAATATTATAAATACTTGTGATAATTACTGCGACAGCATGACTTATTTGTTATCTTTTGTATTCAGTAAAAAAATTCTAATAAATATGTACATAGATATAATTTTAATGCTCATTTAGTATACCTCCTCGTAGAAGGTGTTTATTTCACTATGTTAAAAACGTTTTTAATTAAATGTACTAATTAGGTACCTACCTAAAATAAATTTACTTTAAATTTGTGTAACTAAAATATATTTAACTAAGATAAATTATAGAAGTCTCTCAGAGACGAAGCTATTTATATGAGAAACCTGTATGAAAGTATTTTTATAGGGTGGCCCAGGGCTTACAGCCCGTATGAGCTGGCTTCAGTGATCATTCTATACCTTGCAACGTTCACCAAGTCCATCGTAAGAATTATAATATGAATTACAATTACTCTTATAATAATGCACTGGAACTGAATGAATTCCGTTATTTTTTTATAGATATACTTATTTTTTTATAGATATCCGTACAGATTACGCGAGTTGAATAATGCGCAGGTCTCCCGTACTAGACTCGCAGAACAGACCAAAACTGTACAGCGGTAATCGTAAAAACCCACTGGAAGTGGTGGTTCTGAAATTCACAATAAAGTCCAAAAACAGTAGATAAAGCGGGGTCGAAGCAGGTGATGAGTAAAAGTCAGATGAAGTGGTCCAGACGTCGTAAAAGGCACGGAACTGAATGATTCTTGCCCGCCGACGGAATTTTATTTATAGGGCGAAGTAGTACCCCCGGATTATTTCCGAGAGCCAATCACAGAGCGTTTTATTCGGCGCCCGCGGAACACGAATTCGCCTAAAAATGGCTCGGAAAGTTTTATTTACAAAATCAAACATTTATTTAAATTATTACACCACCCCACCGGGGTTTTGATTATGTCATTTACATGGTACTATGTCTTGCTTATTGTATGACATAATCGCCTGGACCCGCAAGACCGAAGTTAATTTATTATTAAAATTTCACAATTAAATTCGTCAAAATTGTAAACTATTGTTTATACATACATTTTCGCCAGTACAATTCATAAAGAACCCATACGGGCGTAACTTATGATACTAGTTTTAGTTATGTACAATGTAATTGCAGTCACTTACAATCTTTTCAAGTGAGTCGCAATAAATTAGGTGCGCCCATGACAATGTAAAACAGATAGATTTTCACATAAGGAATACAATAAAAAAGGTTTCAAGTCAATCCGACTGCTGTAGCTGCCGTAGTGTAGCTTTAAAGGTTTGACTGAAAAATGACCCTTATTGACATCGAGTCTTCGCTGTATGGAAGCGATTTACGTAAAAAATGTGAAAAATTTTAAATTTTTCTTTGTGAGATATTCTGTCGGATTTTAGTTTAAATGATGTTGTTTAGCAAAAATATTGTGGTTGGTCAACGATTTTTTAGAAAAAACTCCCGTTTTTCGTAAATACAAGAAAAACCGGTTTTTGGCCGAAAACTCTCGTTTTTGTCAATACAAAAACCGTTTTTCGGTGGCTGTCGCACCCGTGGCTAGGCCTAATAAATATTCTCAGTTATCCGTAGATTCCTCCGAGATCTGACGAGACCAAGCTTCGCGATTGTTGGATTCAATCGGTCTGCAGCCCGATTTTCCCTTCGCACACTAAGTCTCTGTCCTCGGATCCCATATGTTGGAATATTAAACAATATTTCGTAATTGTGTCTTTCAGGCCATACAGTTAGCCGTAGAAAATATTTAATAATATTTCCTATATCTGTCTTTACGCCATACATTTGGCCACACTCACCACCCCGGTCCATCGCAACAGCGATTTTCTCGTTTATTAAAAAATAAACACGTGACAAAAAATCCACAAATACATGTCGTTATTTAGGTTTTTACAATAATATGTAATAATCAAAATATATCACAACCATTTTTTATTTCATAAAATCTCGTATATAAATTTGTTCACAAATTTATCAAGGCATAGGCACCGTCTTTACGGTGCTCAGGGTGGTGATGACGCACCTGCCCTTTTCAGGGCCATCATTTATCCTGTCCGTTACATATGCGCACACATAAAACGTAACGTATCTTAAAATGCTTCTATAACACACACACACACACATACACACACACACACACACACACACACACACACACACACACACACACACACACATAAACACATAAACACATCTTCAAAATCAATTATCGATTGTCAAATTGACACTCTTTGCTAGATAATCATATTCTAATACATTCATCCCACTTATATCCACACTTCTATATAGACGGGATTAGAAGCAAATGCTACATTTTACATGGGGTGTTGTTTTAATATCGCATCTAAATTTACTATGATTAGCCAAATAAATATCCGTTTAAATTATATTACAGGTAATTCAACATGTTTCCTATTAATTTTGACCATTAGCACGTCAAATTTGACATGCTGATTACGTCCTCACAGGACCAATCGTGGCGCCCGCTGTCATCCCGGACACGCAACCAATTGGCCCGTTTTTTAGCACGCCATTCTATTTGTTTTATTAGTATCCTTATAAAGTTTTACTTAATTCCGGGAAGGTTAGACGTATTCCCGCCCGTTGCGTGCCGCATCCCTTCGAAAAAGTTACCAACCATTTTTTACTTAATACGGCGATTTGGTAGGAGGGCAGAGCATTCGCTTTTGGATTATTTTTAAAATTCTGATACATGTTGACTTTTTGATTAACTTCGTGTATGTATTGTATTAATTAATAATGTATTAATTAATAATACACATTTATATAGGGTTTATTTTGAAAAATGGTATTCAATAGTTCTTAAATATTTTTTTTATATCTTCAATAAATAATATTTATTGCTTACATTAAATTTGTATCCTAATGGAAAGAGTGAGAGCATGAATCTAGGCTGCCAAGATGAGTTGTTTAAGGGGGGGGAGTCTCACTGGTGGACAGATTGATAAATGTCGACATAAGCACATACTCGGTATGAAGGTCCTACATATAGATAAATCACAAATGAGGTGGCTTGGATATGTGCTAAAAATCCAAGAGGAACCGATAAGTATCCTCTTAGCAACCCCGGAAGGAAGGCGGCAGGTGAAAGCTGGGAGAAGCAAAAAGAAGTATATGACAACAAAATGGGTCTTTAGTGGTTAACAGACGCATCTAACGCTTAATAATCTTGCATCCTAATCTAGATCAAATTTTGTGTCATATATATTTAGGGTAATATCAAATACAAATAAAATGGTAGATTCAGAAAAAATCGTAAAATTATTTGGTTATTCAGTTTTCAGTTTCAGTGACTATAAATCGGCGTTTATTAGCTCAATAACTTTTATAACAGCTTGCGTCAAAATAAAATAATTAATGTTAAGAATATTTACAGAGTTTATGAATAAGATAGCCACAAATACAATGTACAATTTTTTGTACGCAGGCCTTTATCGTTACCTACCTCGCTAGGTACATAAAAATACCTGTTCTGAGGTAAGTAGCCATTCCATTCTTTGAGACTCCATTTAAATATTTAATTTCATGGTTACGTAATTAGAAGAATAAAAGAAAAATAAATTAAAGTAATTTAGAGTAAAAGGTATATAAAGTAAATAAGAAATAAAGTAAATAATAATAAAAATATAAGTAAAGTAAAGTAAAAACTATATACATATATGAACAAACAAAAGTGCAAATAAGTAAATTAATTCCAAGGTTGATAATATAAGAACGAAGTATAGAGTAAATGTTCAGTAAATACAGTACCTATTGTTCATTTGAGTTATGTTCTGGATACGAGCACAAAAATTTTCCTTGCCGAGGAATCTCATGAAAAAGTCAGCTGTTGTTATAAAATATGATACTATATAATGTGTTTAGATTAGATTGGCAAAAGAGACTTCTATATGTGAACAAATAAATTTTTGAGGTTTAATTTTTATGTTAAAACATACGTTTTATTTGAAATGTGTCAAAATTGACAGTATCCACGGCGACAGATCATCTATATTATAAATGCACTAGATCTGTGGCACAGTATTGTCCTGTTTTCCATAGCCAGCTTAAAAAAAAACAAATCATATGCTTTTTTTAAGAAATGAGGTGTATCTGCAGATTATTTTAAAATATATTGCGAAATTAAAAGGGGGGTAGGAATCTTTTCAATAAAAAATATTCTGAATTGTAAATACTGGTAAAAAAGGAATTTAACAAAAATTGGAAATAATATTTCCTGGCGTATCCTAGTGTAATGCAAGTATTCGGATGAATTTCATTACACACAATAAAGTATATTGCTCCCAAAATTCCGTAATCAATGTAGATTTTCTCATTAGCGACATCTGTGGGGATTTAGGGGAATGAAAATGGCTTTGTACAGGCCGCATGGAAAAGGCGCTTACAACTCATATATGAAAGCTTTTCACGCAATTTGAACATATATACAACTTCCAAAAAATGAATAAGCATGGTGTATTCTATCATGGGTGGAAATGGCGAATGTTACAATTGTGTAAAGTGATCACTTAAGCCAACCATAAAAAGACAGGTCATAAGTCCTGTTACACCCAAATGACTTCTATACCTACTTTCCCATAATTAATACAGTTTCGTCTCTGTGAGATATCTATAATATACACTAATTGATTAATAATGTCTCTGTGACATAAATCCAGCACTGTTCTGAAAGATTTGAACAAACTCAAAATATTCTAAAAAAAAAACAAACATTTAAATTCGAGTTCAAAATGTAGGAAGTATTAAATGAAGGAGAAAAACAAGCAGTTCATTAGAAAAGCTTAGCGCAGTGGGTAAGACACTGGCTTCTCACACCGAGGGTCCGGGATCGATTCCCTGTGAGATCACAATTTTATCTGTGTGATTTACTCAAATCTGGGTATTTTGAGATGTATTTCGCTTCTGTAATTAGGCCTTCTGGCCTGTTGAAAGGTAAAATAATAAAAATAATAATAATAAAATATAAAATAAATAAAAATAAATAATAATAATAATAAGGAAGACAAAATACACGTGATAATATATATTTTTTGCAAGTCGAATACTGAACAGTAATAACAACATGCCCACATAACTATGTATGTAGGTTGACGTGACGGTTGTTATTTCAAAGTAAACGAACTATGAAATAGTTCCACATCTCTTAGAGGTCATGTTTGGCAGTTAAATTTATTTTTGATAGACAGTTTGTATGCAGAATGTTATTTTGATCGGTATGTATAAACAATCGTAGGATTTACGGCTTTCGGTACGCCCTATGATCTTTAGATATTATTCTAAACGCGATTCATCCGACTCCAAAGTCTGCTGCCGACGAAGATTAGTTTGTAAATTTATTAGGATATTCCTTTAGATACATTGTACAATCGCTGTAAACCAGTTCTTGAAATGGGCCGAAACGGCGTTCCGGTTCATCGCACGCAATATTGATTTGTTTCATTCGAAATTAATAAATATCTTTCCGGTTTGGAAATTATTTTTTTGCATTTTTATTGTGCGCATTTTGACTTTGTTTACGTATTATATAATCCAGGATATAAATAGGTATCCGTGTATTCTAGATTCTATATTATATGAATAAGGTTGATGCATAATTATTTGACGTGTAATTGTCATTTGTCATTGGTAATATCATTGTATACACACTTTACATGACTAATATAGATAGATTCCAAAATAAGTTTCTTAGATTTATCATTTATAAGCTAAACATACCGTCGAGTGACTTTGATTACAATATTCTTTGATCTATATGCTTTATCGATAAACTAGAGACTAGATGAATAGTGACGGACTTTCTCTTTTTACACAAATTAATAAACGACTACCCTCATCTATTAGAACATATCTGCTTGCGTGTTCCATCTCGCGTAACTAGAAGTCATGCAGGTCTTGCCTTGAAAACTGCAGCTATCAACTATATTTATAATTTCCTAATGCAAGGGCTTCCTAGACTAGCAAACAAATACGAGCAACTTGACGTTTTTGCCACCAACTATACAATATTTAACCATATTTTAAAAAGTGTATTGAAAGGCTACTAGTATTCTTCAGATTGGACTTAAATAAGTGGATTGTATGTATTTCACTTGTTGATGGGTGAGGTAACAAACTGTTATGACAATTTTGTAATATATTATGCTTTACTACTTTTGTGCTATTACTTTCCGAAAACTGCAGCTACCAACTATATTTATAAATTCCTAATGCAAGGGCTTCCTAGACTAGCAAACAAATATGAGCAACTTGACGTTTTTGCCACCAACTATACAATATTTAACCATATTTTAAAAAATGTATTGAAAGGCTACTAGTATTCTTCAGATTGGACTTAAATAAGTGGATTGTATGTATTTCACTTGTTGATGGGTGAGGTAACAAACTGTTATGATAATTTTGTATTATATTATGCTTTACTACTTTTGTGCTATTACTTTCCAATATAAATTATTATATTTCCTTGTTTATATTTCATGGGAAATCACTATGCTTACTTAAAAGTATTCTTTAATTGAATGTATACTTTGCCTAATTGTTTGTAAAAGCCCTGAAAGGCGTTAATTAATAAATAAATAAAAATAAATAATATAAGTCTTTAAATTCTCTTAAAAATTAAAATGCACGTCGAAAACGACACACGTATACGACTTTTTATATTATGCTGTACGAATTCGGGAAAGGGTGGAAAACTACCTACAGAACCATCTCGCGATCTCAGCAAACTTTTCGAAAGAGCATGCCTAGGGTAGTTTGTTCGCTTCAGAGCTGATGACACCAGCGTCGACAAGTCATGAAAGCGTAGATTTTTGGAGTCTAATGGCCAGGCCCTTACTAATTTCTTCATCCAAAGTGTACATTGACCACATCAAACTCAAGCCAATATTTTCAGTATGATAATAGAAATATTGCCATAATTTGACATGTTCATAGAGACATTCTCATAGAGTCTTTACTCGTACATAATCGTAATCAACATATTTTATATGTAATGGATTGTTTTAGTTACTGTTTTAATATTTCCTTTTCTAAATATGTATTTTTTTAAATAATATCGTATACCTAATTACAGTGCAGCGGACTATCTGATAAGATACGTCATCCCCTCAAAGCTGAACTGAATCCTTTCACATTTTCATTTGCACCTGTCATCGTGCAGATCATATCAATCATAATTCCGCTCTAATTCAGATTTCAAAATAGCCGGTGTAAACAAGATCACGCGCAGAAGTGGACAATTCCGCCAGAAGGCGAATTTTTGCGATACACGAATCCGCGGTTCCTTTTAATAAAGCGGCGGTTTTATTGATAAACTTGATTCACCTCTGGGGCCCGCGCGTGACGCGGCCGCGCGGCGCGACGGCGCTAGGCGCGGGCGGCGCGCGCGAAGGGGACGGCGGCAGAAATGGCGGCGCGCGATGATAAATATGGCGGTATGAAGCGGGCTGACAGGTCCCATATTTATCCCGCCGCGTAATGTCACTCCCGCTGTCTGAGCGTAACAGACACGCGGACAGCTGAGATATTACCCGACGACTTGTAAAAACATACCGCGTCGATGAGGGCGTTCAAATAAAACGGAAAAATGTCTAGAAATTTCTCCTAGCGAGCTTCCCGCCAGGACTCGCCAGCAAATAGACCGCTTTGATAGTCAACAATGAACAAACTCGATTTCGGTGCATTTTATATTATCGCGACACTTTAGTAACATAATCTATTGCGCATAGTCGAGGAATTCCCAACTCTCTGGACGTTTTACAGTAGGTAAATGAGAAATTACTAGAAAGGCTTAGAGGCAGTGAATGGTAGGTACCCACCGCTTACCCAGGACAAAAGCAAAAGCTTTCATATCGGTCGTACTCAATAGGCTTCAGGTTGACATTTTTTTACTAACAAACTAACAAATAAGACCGTGCTGCTCCGCACTGGTCTTATAAACCATTGCAAAGCGGCACGGCCGCTAGATCAAAGCCATTCATTGTCCCAATACGTCTTTATTAGCAATAAAATCAGCATACCTAAGCATGACAATAGCAGATATGTCACTATAAATAGATAAATATTAAAACATATTTATCACTAATAATATCTATGAAAAACAATAAAAAACCCAAAGAAATCAACAAAGAAATAGAGTATAAGGAAGAAAACATTGATACATATTATAAAGAAGACGAATCCCACAAGGGACGGCAGTGGATGGCTCATGTCGGACTGACAACCCCGTTATAATCGACTGTCGATTATATCCGAATGTTCGTGTGTGTTAATGTTCGTGTGCGAATGATAAAACATTCCCTATATAAAGGGCGACCTAATTGCTTCACGAATATAGTTTTGTTTTAATATAGTGTTTTAAACAGCAAATCATGACTATATAAATAATAGCGGCGATGCAACCAGCGAAAATAAATTTCGGCATTACCTACCTACCGGGCGTTCGATAGTAAATAAGCGCAATCGCAAAGTGCAAATATTTTGGAACATATTCACTATCCAACGCCCGGTAGATACTACTCTAGTAATGTTATTCTGTGGCCAGTTATAATTCTTACTTTAACGAAACTAGGATCCGTTGGGATCGATAAAAATCACAATAAATATATTGCGAATAGCGCTTATGTCGCCCTTTAAATAGGAAATTTCATTTCGCAAACTTTCGGGTATGATTGACTGACCACTAAACTTTTATAGTAATTTCTAACGATCCTAAAACGTCCATATTGCAGGATAATCCTCAATTATGTGTAATTCTTTATGTTTCTACGGTCTCGTGACAATATGTACAACATGCATTTTTTTAAACTTTTGTTTCCTTAGCGAATTTCCATATTCTCTATTTTTTTATTGTTTAAAGAAACAAAATCACGATACAATAATTTTTTTCATGTAGATATAACAATATTAAGCTAAATTTACTTTTTGTTGTTACTGCCCCAAGTCGTAAATTAAAATAAAATCGTATATGAAGCATGAACCACCCTTCCATAGCGCGGTACGAGCGTCCATAATAACTCTATAACAAAACGTCTCTATACTCAACAGCACGTTTTTATCGCAGGTACATCGTATACTAAGAACGGGACAACTTCATACCGTTCAGAATATACACCGGCATTATTCGATCTAGCGTATTGGCGCATTGTAATAATGTAAACTCCACCATTCACAATAATTTCACATAATTCGCTCTAATCTACGGACTCACTTTATCATGGTCCCCAAAAACCCCCAGATGTATCTTAAAACAAGTTGTCGTCGCCAAACCATAAGATCATAATATACGTTTTATTAATTTTGCATCTATTATGTCTGTCTCGCTTGAAAAATGTGAGACAGTGTTAACAATTGGTTACAAGTAAATAAAATATATTAACTAACTAAATTACTCACCATAACGGTGCTTCGCACAAAGAGGATAGAACGTCATATCCATTTATTCCGGCATACCGCTCCAGCCTCATCCATCGCTTCATGCAAGCTATTCAGTTGTTAAAACTTTTTATAAGGCCTTCCTCCAATATTGTACAGTAAGTAAATAAATATAATATAATTAAATAAATTTATTAAAGTAAGTTAACGCAATTAGTAAATTATAATAAAAGACAGAATGTAGCCGAATGTTTGATTTTTACAATAAATATACAGGGTTGTTTGGAAAACATTAATAACCTCGCAGGAATATATCCCTGCATTGATTGTGAGTCGAAAATGTTCAAGCAGCCATGACCTAATATCAATAGTTATGGAGTTATGCAATATCAAAGTTTGCATTTTTTTTCAATATTTCTGACTTATTTTTTACAAAACGTTGAAATATTATTGCAGTAAACTAAATCGATTATCAAAAATTCATTTGTTTCAATACAAGTTAAATAAAATGATAAAAACTTGCAGAAATTTCAATTGGAACGTTTTCCGATTGGAATTGGAAGGTTTTTATTACATATTTTATTTGAATTGTATTAAAGGAAATGAATATTTAATATTCGATATAAGTTACTGTAATGATTGTCCAACATTTTACAAAAAACAAGTAGGAAATATTGAAAAAAAATGTAATTTTAGATGTATCATATCTCCATAACTATTGTAATACACAAATCATAATTAAAGCAGGAAAATATTCCTGTGAGGTTATTAATGTTTTCCAAATAACCCTGTATAAAGAAAGAATTACACTTAATCGATAATTTTACAACACTACACTCAAATTGGAAGATACTGGGAGGTTGTAGGATGGTCCACATGAATCTGGAATCAACTGAGTTATTATTATCATAAACCTCAGGAAACATCGAGAAAGTGACATAACTTATAAAAAAGGATCGACCGACTCTGCGCAATCAGTTGTGTCAAGTTGACATCGGGCTAATGCCATAGAAGTCCACAGACAAGTGAATCCGTGTGGCGTGTGTTGCTAGTGCGTGTGATTCCTGCGATAGTAATTAAGAAAGTACCTACCGATTAGCGACAAGTTTTCTGGTGCGAACCTGAGCTGTCAAGTAACATGCATGAAGTGATAAAATTGCATGGAAGATAATAAGTGCGTATTACAAAATTGGATAATAAGTGTGCGAAATATTCTAGAAACATTAAGAGTGTGTTTAAAAACAGTGTTCCGATTAAATTGATGTCCAGTGAGTTCACGTAAAAAAGTTTAAATTCTTTCTAGTGTTTCATTTAATTCAATAAATTTGTTATTGTTCCTTATCGGCAGCTTAATTCCAGCCCTCAGAATAATATTATATCATAATGCAATTATTTAATCCATGATATTCATTTACATTACATGATACCAGCCAATTGACTGTCTATTATCAATTTATTTGATGAATGCACCAATACCTGGTCTATCTATCTCTTGAATCCACATTCTAATCATCAATTTTATTCAGATGTTTGTATCTAAAAGTTGTAGTGATGTGAAGACTATTTTTGTATTTGCGTATAACAATGAATTTCTGAGCCCTGTGCACTCCATACTATTTTTGGTATGACGTAACTCCAGAGCATTTTATGTAAATTCAACCAAATATGTTTGATTTATAATATTAAAATTTATAGTTTTTATAATATTTTTAAAAATGTAGCAAATTCTGGATTTGTAATGTCCATCCATTCATCCTCTTGCGAATCATCAGCAACTGACACTCCAACTACTACTTAGGCCTGGTTGATTCAAATTGGATTAAAGTAGAAGTTCATTTTAAGCATAAATATTTCCATTCCCACCAAGCAAACAATCCGTTTCGGTAAAAATATACGCTTTAAATGAACTTTTATTTTAATCCAACTTGAAAAAACCGGGCCTTAATGACTCGAGGAAACCGACTTTTCATGTTTTTGCCCTATGAAATCTGAGTCGCCAATAATTATTTATTTTGTCACATATTTCTGATATTTCTATTTCTATTGTTCATAGTTTTTATCACTATTATGTACCTTTGTATATTAAAAAAAAATTATCATGTCAAACATCACTCAAAAAAGCTAAAAATAAATTCTCTCCCACTAATTTCTAAATTCGTAATCATTTTCTTTTAAGTTACAAAAATTAAACTGATTTATTTTAAGCGCAATTGAAACTGCATGACAAATATTTGAAAATGTTGGGCTATCAATATGTATCCAATACACGTTCTACAATATTCGTATAAAAAGGCCTGCAAGTTCCGTGGCGAAAAATTTATGATTTATTTTCATAACAGTTTTTATTAATGGCTCCAATAAATGCTTTAATATTTTCACCATCGAATTGTTGGAGATGCCTCCAGAGAATATTAATTGTTGAGCTATAAATAATAACATATGGGTATTTGATATAATATTTTTATAATATACATGAGAAAAAATACATAAATAAATACGTAAGTACCTATCTCGCTGTATATCATTAAGGAGTGTATGGATAGCCATAGATTCCTATCTGAAAGCACATATTTCGCGTCTTTAGTTGAACACACCTTTATACACAAGATTATCGGTGCTTTAGGATTCTGATATTATCTATAAGACTTTGTATCTATCAGGTTTTAAACGACCCTCGACTTCTTGTATTAACCACTTATATCTGATTGCTTATTCTTTTGTACATACTATATATCTAACAATTAATTTAATTAATTATGTCCATTGCATACATCTTGACCTTAAACTATGTTCTCATTTATTAAAATTAAAAATATTAGCAATATGAAAATAAAGGCATTCATAAAAGAGGCGAAAGTGGTCGTCAAATCTGTTATAAATGCGTTTAATAATCATGTACGTAACTATGAACTAATCTATAGGTAGGTACTACGCCAAATCAGTATAGCGAGAATGATTCATACGTGTATTATGTATTGTGCTGACTCTAACATTGATGTTGATATTCTTACAGATACCTTATCACCATTTAAAAAGTCACTCCTGCACAACATAATTTTTTAGACGAAGACTTTAAAAATTCGTACATGATCACATTACGTTGATACACTAAATTGTACGCATGTCGCTAGAGCAGGCCGAAGACACTTGTAATTGGGATAGTGGGCTGAAATTTAAATAAGTCATGTTTTGTATTTTTGTTATGTACCTATTTTATACCTACCTATTATTCCCAGTTTTGTGTTATATTATTACCCAATAGTCATTAAAAATAAATCATAAAGAAAGTTTTCTGTGTATAGTTTTCTGGGATATTCTGCCGTGTATGTATATGTGACCTCTCTAGAGAGCGTTTCGGATCCCATTGCAGGGTCCATCATCAGGGCTGATGTGATGAGTGTGTGTTGAAGTGTAGGTTAAGTATTGCCTTGCAATACCGTACCGAAGTCAGGGTGTCTCCAAGTTTGTGTTACGTTAAGTTCTGGATTGTAGTACCGTATCGAAAGCAGGGTGTGTATATTTTGATGTAGTGTGTTGTGTATCTACTAACGGATGTCGGACTGTGCGAATCGTCGATTTGATTTCCTGCAGCGCTGGATACCACTAGAGTTTTAACTTAAGACCGTCATCCCTATTAATGTTTACCGGGTGCATGTATATTTCAGTTGCTTCTTTGACCAGGCGCGTGTGGTGAATTTTGGGCTTTCCAAAGATTTTCGGCTCAAATGGTGGTGGTGGGAGTCTGCATGCAAGTAGCGGTTCGTATGGGTCGGCTTCCTGCAGACTCTGTGCCCGAGATACCATCTGTGTTCTTTTTCCATCCTATCTACATCCAGAAATGGTAGTTTTTTTCTTTTTCTATCTCCATGGTGAATTTTAATTTCTTGTGCAGCGTGTTGAGGTGTTCGAGAAAGTCATGTAGTCTTTCTTTCCCGTACGGCCGGATTGCAAACACGACATCAACGTACCTCCACCAAACCTTGGGGATCAAAGATGGTGAGTCTAGAGCCGTTTCTTCGAATTTCTCCATTACGAGGTTTGCAATTACTGGGAAAAGTGGGTTTGCCATCGCTACACATTCCACTTGTTGGAAAAGTTTACCCTGAAATCAAAAGTATCTACTTGTCAGGCAGTGTCGAAAAATTGCGCACGTGTATTCCTCATAGACTTCTTCTAAAAGACTCATAGCATCGTCCACAGACACATTTGTGAAGAGAGATAT
>JADDOH010000971.1:0-141884 GCA_016648135.1 Agrypnia vestita | reverse complement strand
TATATATATTATCTTAATAAAAAGAAATTAAGGTATATATTAAATATAAATATTCTTAATGATTAAAAAAAAAAAAGATTTTATACATAAAAGAACACAGAAAAAATCTTTGTATCGAAAAAAATATATAATTACCGTCGGAAATCAAACCCAGGTTGAATCACTAAGGCCCGGTTGTTTCAAGTTCGATCAAAGTAAGCGGTCGATTAAAGCATAGATTTTTACGAAAACGGATCGTTTGATTGGTGGAGAACGTAAAAATCTATGCTTTAAAAGAACGCTTATTTTAATCCAACTTGAAACAACCGGCCCTAAGTTATTTCTATATAAATTATATTATATAAATTATTGTATGGCATTATGTTTTATTCAGACTATCAAAGTGAGACACTTGGTATAATTTAAACAATAAATTCTGGGTAGAGATAAATACTACCTAAGATATAATGCTAATACAAAGAAAGTAATACTTTTTATAATCATTTTCCATCTTTAATTGAAGCCCTCTGGTCTCGCCTACGCCAATATTTAATATCAAAATTTCACAGATATTGGCTTTTGATACAAGGATTAATTTTCACCGCAAAATTCTCCACGAGAGCTACGGAACCTCGTTTGTAAACTGAAGGCTCGGCCACGAAAAGGTCTAACCAATTTCCTCCGTAAATTATTTATATATTTATCAGTAAGCGCATTTTTAGTTGAAAATAAAAACTGTTTGGCACGTGTGTCGATTTCTCAGACCACAGACTTTTCTCAAATTAAATCTGGATATCAAAATTCAGTTATATACTAAACGCGTCTGGGTACGAATCGTTCTGCAACTGGCATTATTAAAAAATAGTGCGTATTAAGAATTATGATCGGCGATCGTCGGGATAGTAATATGTCTGTATTGTATATTGTAACACGGTGATCGTTTTTCGCGTTTATATGAAATGGAATCGTGGACACTCAATGATATAAACACAAAATAACAAAGAACAACAATATAAAGTTAAGATAATGCTAAATAATTCTAGAATTAATGAGCATTTTAGTTATCTAAACAGTAACAATTATTCAGAATTTTCGAATCATTTTATAGAATTTAATTAATATTTTGATTTAAATACCGGTTTCGAAATTTTACCTACCCATGCACGATAAGGCTTTTTCACTTGGATAATCTAGAAATATTAGAAATTAGGATAAATGCTAATAAAAACGTAAATGTTATAAATAACCAAATAATTGTTGTAAACAGCCATTTCTTGAACCCTTTTCTACTCTTATTACTTTGTACCTACTTAATATTAGGTCCTTACATATGAAATTGGCGTTTTGCCGTACTGGCAAATTTGATCTCAAATATCTTCTCTTTGGTTAGAAATTCCAAATCCAAATTTATACAGCTATTTACTCATATATTTGTGTTTTGAAAATTATAATTCATTTGTTTTTTCCTCAATTGTTTTTTTCTTTGCGTCACTCAGTTTACAAAATGAAAAACTTGAAATATCGCGTTATTTACGAGTACGAGTTCCACCGTGGCACCAGTGCTGCAGAAACGGCTCGAAGGATTAATGATGTGTATGGCGACGGTGCCGCAAAAGAAAACACAGTGCGTTTTTGGTTCCAACGTTTTCGTTCTGGAAATTTCGACCTGAAGAACAAGCCCCGTGGATGGCCGGAGACCAAAATTGATAATGAAGAATTGAAGCTAGTGTGGAAGCGGATCATCGCAAACAACATCCGAGGGGCTTACGCGCAGGCTGCGGTGTAGTGATATATTTTGATAAAAAAAGGTTTTAATTCACACTGAAGCAAATTGGTAAGGTGAATGAAAAAGCGTGAAAGGTGGGTACTACGAATTGACGTGAAGCAAATCAATCAAACGCGCGTTGACGGCTGAGTGGCATTACTTTCAACCGGCACAATAATGAAGGGATTTTAAATCGAGTCATTACCTGTGATGAAAAGTGGATCCTGTACGATAATCGGAAGCGCTCATCGCAATGTCTGAACCCTGCCAAACCAGCCAAACCATGCCCCAAGCGAAAATTGACTCCAAAAAAATTACTTGTGAGCGTTTGGTGGAATAGTGCTGGTGTCGTTCACTACAGCTTTCTTAAATCTGGCCAGACGATTACGGCAGATGTCTATTGTCAGCAACTGCAAACCATGATGGAAAAGCTAGCTGCTAAACAACCGAGGCTGGTTAATCGCTCTAGGCCACTGCTGCTTCATGATAACGCTAGACCACACACTGCACAACAGACGGCTACCAAATTAGAGGAGCTTCAATTGGAATGTCTAAGACATCCACCGTACTCTCCGGACCTTGCCCCAACAGATTACCATTTTTTTCGAAATTTGGATAACTTCTTGCAATGGAAAAAATTCAACTCCGATGGGGCAGTCCAAACCGCCTTCAAAGATTTTATTGATTCCCGTCCGAATGTTTTTTTTAGTAAAAGGATCGATGAACTACCTATGAGATGGCAAAAGTGCATAGATAGCAATGGTACATACTTTGATTAAA
Source organism: Agrypnia vestita (assembly GCA_016648135.1). Lineage (NCBI taxonomy): Eukaryota > Metazoa > Arthropoda > Insecta > Trichoptera > Phryganeidae > Agrypnia > Agrypnia vestita. The sequence continues at coordinate 139,360 of JADDOH010000971.1, read as the reverse complement.
TAAATATATTATAATAAAAAAAAATCGCCTTATGTTCCTCCCATACTAAACGCCAATTTCATATGTAAGGACCTAATATTTAACCACGCCCCCTTTTAAATCCTTCACAACATAACTAATCTGTCTATATATGAAAATTAATTTTGGAACATTTCTCGTCCTGTATAAGGAAGCATCGCTCCCGAAAAGATTGAATTCTTATAATATAATAAAAAACAATTGTTGATGAAACAAAGTGTTGATTTATTTGTTTATAAAATGGTGCCTCAAAATGATTTGGAAAATTTGAGAAATCGAATCGAAGTGTTTGAGATGTGAATCTACAGACAAGTGGTGGGATTTGCATCTACAGACGAGGAGATCAGAATGACAATGTGACGATTCGAATGCGAATGGTATTATAAATTCTTTATTATTATTTTGAATTTTTTTTATTTTGTTCAAAAAATATGAGAAAATGCATATCATGACTCCATAAAAGATTTTCTGGAAAACGAAAGATATTCTGAGTGAAGCCAATTGTTCGTGAGGTGGCCCGAAAAAGCTGCGCCAGCAAAGCAGCAAAATAAAAATAAAAATTAGTTAAGGTTTGATTGGGCTAGATTTTACATTGTACTGGCAATATAAATTGCCTAGATATAGATAGCTACCATATGGCGATATGCGATATCAAAGATTGTTTTTTTTATAATATTTCTGACATATTTTTGTAAAAAGTTGTACTATCGTTATTGTAACTTACGTCTATAAATTATTATAAAAAATTCATTTGCTTTAATATAAGTCGAATAAAATGAGAAAAACCTTGTATAAGAATTGTATTTTCAATTTTTGCCCGGGTCACTGAGCGCTTAGTTCAGAGTTGTTTGACAGGCGACACACGACAACGAAATAAGCGAATAGGGAACCCGCGCTGTACCATAAACAAGTAATAGACACGAAAGATTTGGAGAAGTGGATATTTACTTAAGAACTAGCGAATTAGTGAGTGAACTAGAACGTGAACTAGTACAAACCTAAGCAAAATACCTCGCGATAGTGCAGCTTATTAAAAAAGCACTTTAATGGAAAAAATAAAAAGCGATGCTCTGATTAAATTCGCGTCCAGTGAATTAATGAAATTAATAAAACTTTAAAAAATTTCAAGCTTTTCATTTGCCTCCTACAGCGAAAAATAAGTATTTATTTTTATCCGCAATATGAGTCGTTGAGTATCGAAATATACCCAACCACCATCTTTTTTTAAAAAATCTCAATGTCAATATATATAATATCACTTCGAGGTACCCTATGTATAGTAGAGATGGGAATTTTAGTTCAGTTAAATGAACTGTCATTCATTAGATTCAGTCAAAATAATTCTTCACTTTAAATCGTTCAGTATCCCAAAATTTTTAAATCCTCAAATCCATGCGTGAGGGTGCTTTCAGATTCCATCAAAATCTCATTTTATCTACTTATCAACTTCCCAAAACATTAAATCTGACGGGGAGGGGGAGTGGAATTTCAAAGGTCGTTTTATTTACATCGACTTCCCAAAAAAAATACGTTGCCTGCGGGGGTGGGGGAACTTTCAACAATTTCCAAAAATTTTATCCCCCAACCGCCGAAAAATTTTCACTACCCAAAATAAAAACTAGTGAACGACCAGTTCACTAAAGAGAACTGTTCTAAAAAACTTCGTTCACGACCGTCCCGTCTCCAGCGTATAGTGAACTACATTTTTGACAATTTTGAGATATTTAATGCATGCTATTAAATGATCTTTATCTAGGTACAAATATAAACATACAAAAAAATATTTAAAATGTTGTACCCACGCATAATTAACAGGCGTATCTATCGACTAATATATATTATGTAAACCTAACCTAAGTACCTAGTTTAAAATTATAAAGTTTAACCGCGATTTAACACATTATTTTATCATGTTGCAATATGCAATACTAGTTTAGAATTTCAGATAAAAGTCAATTAATAAAAGAAATACGATGAAAAAATCTTCCAAGCTCTCACCTGTAAAGAAATACATTTTCAGATACTATACTTTACGTAGGACACGTCGATATCAAGTATCAATCTAAAGTTATTGCTTGTTAAAAATCAGCTTATTCAAGTTAAAAATGAGATGAGCAACTTTTTTCTTTAATTTGCCAGAAGAATAGTTCGTGGAGTTTTTGATTTTCAATTACAACAGTATGGTTGGCTATTAATTTTTACTCCTCATTTTCAAAGATTTCGGTCGTAATCACCAGTTGGCTATACGGCCACCGGCGGGGCCCTACAAAAGCAACCAGTGTAGTGATAATTTCCTACGGCCTAAAAAACCACAGCATCTAAACGTACGTCGAAATATTGCGTATATTTTCCAACAAAATTTTTGAAAAATCGCGAGCGAAGTTGACTGAGCGCGCCAATTTATGGCGCTTACGTAACACCCTCACGCCAAGCGCGGAAGGGGTGTGGTTGACGTAATCTCGGAAAAAATTGTACACCTGTCTTCGATCCATTGATTGAGGACAGGTGTATAATTAGGCATTTAAAACCTGACCTACATATTTTCGTGACGTCAGATTTTTTAACACGAACCCCGTAACTCGAGCAAATTTTAATTACGTATTCAATGCAAAAAAATATTTCGAAGGGTGTTATTCTGTATGTAGGCCTAGGGTGTCTTTTTAAATAAATTTCCGATATCAGATTGCTTCACCGGAGTGGGTGTTCCTCTCTGATAAAGGAATATATAATATAATATATTACATTGAAATTTCCGATCTCTTTCTACGAATTGCTACCTGGCGTTAACTAGCACGTCTCCAGCCGACCAGGACGAGTCTTGGGGCACGTTGGAGAGCCGCCTACTGACCGTCGGTCGGCAGGTCCGAGTGGGCGGCGGGTGGTGTGGGGGCCCTGGGCGGGCGGGGTCCCCGGGACGCGCCCCCGGGACCTGCAAGACATAACAGCTACCATAACCATTAACAACACGAGATCCCATCTGTGACTAATGTTACTGGACCGAAACTACATCTCGTTATACGTCACGATAGTTATTTTAAATCTGAATCCACCGTTGTTTAAATTAAAGTCGTGCCTCAAATATACACGAGAGTCGAACATTTACCGTGAACTTAAATACATGCTTATAAGGAAATGAGCTACTCATCTCACTAGGATGAACCTGTGCAGAAATGAGCGGCTTTACATAAAAAATAAGTATAAAATACTATATAAAATTAAATAATTGCTTAGGTATTGTAAATATATCCAGAAAACAAGTAGGTACATTTTAGTGTAGATAGCAGATGAAAGAACGAGATTACTTTTTGTAAAAAAAGGTAAAATACAGAAGTGTAAAAGTGATGTGTACCTACATCAATTATTTGCATGTTTAAAACCTGTTTTATTATTTATTAAAAATTTCGAAATAATATTATTTGATATTCAATAAAAATAAACTTTACTTTCCCTTCTTATTTATCGAAAATATCAACATGTTTCAGGGCCAAAGGTCCCTTCGTCAGGATACGATGTCGAGCGTCCAGTTCTTTAGCCAGAAATCTCCGAATAGTTGAATGTTCGGATAATGAGGAAAGCAATATTCAAATGGTCACCGTTAATAAAATATTATTTATGCCTGAGTTTTACATATTATGTCAACAGATATCTAAGTATTTAGTATTGATGAAAATACTTACGATTTAAGGTTTAGAAGCTTATCAAAGTTATGGCTCTTTTCTGAGATATCCTAATAATGAACCGGGTACTGTTGAGAAAAAATGTATAACGTAAAATAAAGCGTTTTAATAATTTCGAATTGTAATAGTAATTGGATCAATATTAGATTTGCAGTCAATATAGGATTGTTTGCAGACAACTTACTTGACCTTCAATGAGACAGACATTTGTGTTTAAAATGGATTATATTTCAAAATAATTATGAAAACGAAGGAACGACTTATCAGCATCAGTATCAGCATCACCATTATCATTTTTTATCATTAGAAAATTTTCTTAATAACTCTAATGAACACTGTATATGGGACGGCAGATCGTTTTTTTTTAACATCTGCAATCTGCAGGTCTTTTCAAAATTTTGAGCTAAACCAAATTTGTCTGCTTTTCCTCGAATTTTTTCACGGATGTTTAGCTTGAAGTATAGATCATTCTCATTCGAATAAAATGATAAAAACAAAAATTATAATTATATTTTTTAACATGGTTTTTATAATTTTATTTGAGTTATATTGAAGCGAATGAATTTTTCATAATCGATATAAGTTATTCTAATGAAGTTCAATATTTTTCAAAAAATATGTCAGAAATATTGAAAAAAATCTGTAAACTTTGATACTGCATATCTCCATAACTATTGATATTAGGTCATGGCTGCTTGAATATTTTCCACTCATTATCAAGGCAGGAATCCACCTGTAAAGTTTTTGCTACTAGCTATGAGACACCCTTGTATATTGTATCCTGACGAAGGAACTGGACCATTCATTGGCCCTGAAACATGCTGATATTTTCATTAAAAATGTGGTGAAAACAAAGTATATTATTTCAGGCTTTCATTTAATGTTGTTTGGGCTGTACCAATCTACCAAACCTACTAAATCACAATAGAAAACTTCTGACGAAATATTTAATAACGTAACAATTAGATTTTTTTCTATGAGACAAATCTACGCCAAACCTGTCCTAGCTTACATATAAACACAAACAAGCTTAAACTTAAAAAGAAACTTAAAATACAATTCTTACATGCACAAAAAAAGATTCAATTCAAGTTGCAAGAGCGCGAACCACTTTTGGACAAAGAAATTTTAGATACCTAAACTAAAGGCCCTAAACTACGCAATACAGTGCTGGAAAATGTTTCAAAATTTAAGCATCCGAAAAATGTAAAATCAATGATTAAAATTTGGATAAGAGAGATGGGTCGATCATTTGTTGGGACACTCGTCCAAATAAATTGACAATCTAAATGACAAGCCAGGTAACATATTATATTAGGGTAATCATGATTTAATATAAACACTTATTGTGGCAGAATGTAGAGGATGATTAATATTTTTCTTCAACTAATTTATAAATAAGATACATACGTATAATTAATTTAAAATTGTAAACTTTGCATGTCTCAACACAGAGTTTTCTAGTGAAACAGGCATTTTAAATAAAATAAAACAAATAAATTCATAAAACCACGTTTTAATCTTTATATTTCCAATTAAACTATCCCATGATTGAGAGGTTCTTCCAAATCAGTGCTTTTTATCATTTAACAGGCTGAGTGACTTGAAAAATATTTTTTAAATGTTTGCGGGACATTCCACTATTTAGAAAGGCTGGCTTATACACATAAATGCTATACATTCGGATGTATTCTATGTTTTCTCTCACTCACCGCAGACAGCGCAATACATCTCACGACGCCTGATGTATAGGCAATTTACAAACTTGTGGAAATAGTCGCGCTCTGAGGGTCAGACGGAGCCTTGGAAAATATTTATTCCACGATTCGTCGCAAACCATTCTATCAATGAGAATCACCCAGACTTAAAAGTCATTTTCGTACTAGCAATCAATATCTTGTAAAAGTGTGTCGGTCCTCTCAATAAATAATTTGATTCTACAATAAATAAACTTACGCGAGTGAAAAATACATAAAAAGTATATAATATGTACTCAGTAAAACAGAAATTCTTATAACTACGAGTATCAAAGCACACAGCAGTCTAAATCCACGAGACACAGTAAAAATAAAAATTACTTTTTATTGACTGCAAAAACTACTACGAATTTTACTTGACAAAAAATAAAATGATATAATGTTTTAAACAATGTTGTTGTATATCGTGCCCACCTCAACACAGATTTTTTGAAAGGGGGGGGGGGGGCTATTATCATTAATAAATAATAATTATAAATAATAACAAAAAAAAAACGATATAGAACACTTTTTAGTAATCTTATGTGAATTGAACGTTGAGAAATTGGTAATAATTCATCTAATTTATTTTGTAAGCCATGCAACTATATTCTGAAATTGCAATATCAAATGTGTTGTTATTGTAAAATAAAGTATAATATTTTAATTTTATTTTAATCATAACATTCTAGTTATTCTAGTATATTGATTATTACGTGTACTAAATAATATCTCCTTCAACGTCTATCATTTCACATCCCAAATCGTAACAGCAGACAGTCACCTACTTTTCATCTCCCTCTTTGCAAGACCAACTCTAAACAAAACTCATTCATCTACAGATCCATAAATTCATTTAACTTAAATTACAGCCACATTGATATTTTTAACTCGACTATTTGGGACAGTAAACGAAAATTAATTTCATAACTGCACCCTAATTAGTTCACTTAATTTATATTTCCATGTACTCCCATGCTTCTTTCCTTTAACCTAATCCCACTCCACCCTTCCCACCCCTTCTCAAAATTATTTTGTGGTTACATAATTATAATTTATATAAACTAGCTGTGCCTGTGCGGCTTTGCACGCGTAGATTTTTAGTACACTGTTTGGATCGTCATAGAACTTTCGCGAACCTTCTAGAACATTCTAATTCCAGAACTTTCAAGGAATTTATCAAACGTATAGGAACCTTCTAGACACACCGACACATTCCACCACTCAACTTAGAACATTATAGAACTTTCGGTAATTTTCTAGAACCTTCTCCTTGCAGAATTTTCTAGAGCAGGTTTTTTCAGAACGTTCTAGACTCACAGACATTTGCGGCCTTCCCTTAAAAAAAAAATAAGCTAGAAAGCACATTTTCGTCACCCACTCCCACTGGGTGGTTGTGACTGGTTGTGGAGAAAACTTGACGGATAACACGGGAAACACGGGTTTCTTATATATATATATATATATATATATATATTATATATATATATATATTATATATATATATATATATATATATATAATATATTGATTAACTTTGTAAACACCACTTATTTATTTAAAGTTAATTTATATAAATTATAAATTGTCTTATTGTCACACTTTGCTAATATCATTAATAATTAATCTATTTATAATTGGCATCATTAATTATTTTTTGTCTTTTGTATGTTAATTTAAGATTTACTCTTAACTTTTCCTAAAATAAATTATATTACAGGAATCTACAAATTATGACATAAAATTTATATTTTGAAATGTTAAGTGATAATAATTAATTTTTAAATTTCTGAAAACTTTGATTTGGACTGTTTTTTGATTTGGATTAGTATGAATGTATATTCATCGACAATTTATCTAACAAGTATATTTAGTTTTTATTTTACACACAATGGAATAGATATTGTAGGCAGATGGGGAGAGCTTTAACTGTTTTCATTTATTTATGAGTAAAAATTTCCCGGATACTTCAACATGGATCACTCTTTAGATTCTAATTATTTCATTTTAATTTACAATTTCAAATGTAAGCTAAACGCTTATACTTACAAAGTAGGACTGATCACATGGGAGAGTGGCTCAATGATTTGGGGGCCACATGGGCATAGGTACTCTCTTATGGTAGAGAAAGTACAAAAAAAAAGTCCTCGCACCCTGTTGTGATCAGACTCAAACTCCCGAACTGTCTGTAGCTAGGTGTGCGCCTGACGGTCAGACCAACAAGCGCGACTGATACAGTAGAGCGAATTGTAAAACTCTCTGGGGAGATGAAATATTTTCACATTCGCGCTCTCAACAGACTACAAGACAAATAAAGGCAATCGTATTTATTAATTTGATCAATTATTTAGAATTATCCCTCGGGCGACAGCAGTAATTGGCAGCCTTGACCGTGGGGTGGTCTGTGACCGCTAGCCACTGTCGCAGTCTGGGTGTTAGGCCGCGCTTCTCGGTTTACAATTTTTAATTTAGATGTCACGAATATTCATGTATGATTATACACTGGATTTTATTTTTACATAGTGGATACTTATACTTAAATAAATAAAGGTTACATATCAAGGAGTCGTTTATAAAAATATTCTTAAATTTTTTTTCAATTTCAATTTATTTTTATTTTTGTATTTTTATTTATTTATTGAAATTAACGGACATAGTCCAATAAAATATAATACATAACATAAAAAACATAAAATACATTAAACAAAAGTTAAAACAAAAGCAAGGACAAATGAATGTACCTACTAACAAGATGCAGACAAGATCTAGACTATCTAATCAGAGATTGTTTGAATCTGGACAGACAGACACAGAAGCAGTCCAGATCATGTCTAGAGTTTATATAACCTTGTATATAATATTTATATTACAAAAGTACATTCAAGCCGTGAATGTTATGAATAAAGAGTTGAAAAAATGAATAAATAAGAGAATGTATGATATATATGTATATATATAATATACAAAACAAAAATATAATGTATATATATAATATACAAAACGTTTTAATTAAAATCTATATTTATATCAAAAATGTAAGAGAATCCTGCTTCGGAAAACTCTCTCAGAGATATGGAACAGATAGTGTCCAAAACGATATTGTTCAGCATAGCGGTAGCTCTTTCAACAGGCATAACCATCGGCAGGTTGGTCCTGTATAATGGAAAGTGAAACAATCTATGCTGACGCTGTCTAAGGGAATTATCAGGAGCATACAAACCAATGCTCCGCATAATTTTAGGATTATCAGTTATACCGTGCAACAATTGGTAAAATTGCGTAATCAAATACACATTACTCTAAACTATTACAGCCTATCATACCCTAGAGAGACTCAGACTCAGAGTTAGCTAAGGCCAAGGATAATACCCGTTCTTTCTCATGCAGAGATATCTTAGAAACTTTTTTGTACTGAGATGTTTTTAATTTGAGACCATCATCTCTATTAATGTTTATCGGATGCTTGTAGATTTCTAGTGCTTCCTTGATAAGACGCGCAATGTGACTCTTAGGCTTTCCAAGGATTTTCGGTTCGAATGCAAAATGATGGCCGGTATCCAGAAAATGCTCAGCCAGTGCTGATTTTTCTGGATGACCGAGTTTGCATGCCCGTTTGTGCTCGTTGACCCTTTTGGAAATGGTACGCGCCGTTTGTCCCACGTATACTTTAAGTATACGTGGGACAAACGGCGTTGGTATCCGGCGCTTCAAAGTCATTCTCGTCGCAGACTCCGCAGAGATAGTGATCAGACAACAGATGAATCATACATACAACACATCATGACTTCGGCACGGTATTGCAAGCCGATACTTAACCACAACACCAACATTCAAGACAACACATCAGCCCTGATGATGGACCCTGCAATGGGATCCGAAAGATCGTAAGAACACGGCATAATACCCCAGTAAACACAAACTTGAAGATTTTTTGTACTTTCTCTACCATAATAGAGTGCTTATACCCATGTGGCCCCCAAATCATCGGGACACTCTTGAGTCTACCTCGCACCAAGGAGTTGTAAAAAGTTCCAGTAGGCGAGTATTTTCGAAAACCCTGACTGTACGCAGAAAAAATCCTGGCATTATCAATGCATTACAACTGACCGCCTCTATGTGATCGTGGGATATCAGGGTGCTCACAAATCTAATACCGAGATCCTTAACACTCGACGTTGGTGTCAGATTTTGGTCGTTCATTTTGTAGCGATTTTTTACACGAACGAACTCTTTTAACATTAAACATAAGTTCATTTCGCCTTCCTCATTCATATATATTTGATATATCTGTTTGGAGAAGATAAAAATCGTCCAAGTTATCACCTTTAAGAAGAGCTTTAAGTCATCCGCAAATAACAGAAAGCGCGAGTTTAAAATTACATTTTTAATATTATTAATAAAAATGGAAAACAATAATGGACACAGGCTGGAGCCTTGCGGGACACCCAAAAAAATATAGAAACTCTCTGACATTCTTCTAAACTATAAATATAGAAACTCTCTGACATTCTTCTAAACTATAAACATCTCGATAACTATAAACATCTCGGTTATTTTTATGTGCTGGCGGCTTTCATGGTCTCGGTTTCAATAATCTGATGAGATTTAAGAAGTGTTCTTGAATAATAATACACAATAATTAAATCTATACATAATACTACCTCTGATCTAATTTAATCAAATTTATTCTGAATTTTGTGAAGTGTATCGCTACACTAAATAATATCGAATCACAAAGAATAACTCGAAAATGGTGTTTTATAATTTAAATTTCGAGTAGCTTGTTGGTCTTGTGGTTAGAACATTCGCCTCGTGATCCAAAGGTCGCGGGTTCGAACCTCGCTCCAGGCTAGCAAGTTAGTCCTATTTTCATAGCACAAACGTTTAGCTTAGTTTGAAAATAGTAAGAATATTGATGTGACACGTATTCTGTGTTCGCGTCTCTATTAAAAAAAATAAATAATAATAATAATATTTTTCTAAATATTATTTGTGTTGTTTTCCTTTATTCTTGAAAATAACTGCTAGTAAAATCCTACATACTAGTCTAAAAAGATAGTATAAAACATCTAACATATTATAAATTAATGAATGAATATAAAATTCTTAATTTTAAAAAACGGAGAATAAAATAGACAACATAGCAATAGCACATATTTACATATTTAATTAAAATATGAGCGAGGCTAAAAAGAATCACGCACTCATGTCAAGTGTTGTTTGAAATTATTACAATACTACCGAAGATTCTAGAACGGCCTAGCATAATCTACGGCTTACGAGAAACATCTCCAAAAGTCTGGAAACCGCGAGGAAGTTCTCGTTAATGCTGGAAACGTCTGGGAATTTCGATATCAGCATTAGCGAATATAAATACGGCACACGGGAGTAAGGACGAGTGAGTTGTTGTTTGAACGCGGTTGACAGGCGATAACAAAGCGAAGTTAGTCTCGAGCTGCGGGCCAGGCGGGCCAAGCGAGCGGTAGCGGCAAGTTGCGAGAGGCCAATGGTGCCAAGCGAGCGGTAATTCGACAGCGATATTTTGGAAAGTTCTTACGTAGCGAAATAAACCGAAGCGAAATTAATAAGTGCGGAAATTGGATGGAATATTCTAGCGAATAGTGAATAAAGTGTTAAAGCGAATATAAAGTGTCTTTTTGCGAGTGATAAATTTACGAAACAGTTTATTTTAGCATTACATTTAAGAGTGATAAGTGACCTCGTACGTTTGAATAATTAATTATTCAGTAATCAATAAATCCGTTACTATATTCCAGCGTTTTCTTTAATTCCTCCTGTAGCTGCGACACGTGACAATATGTCTAAAATAAGAAAAACTAACTAAATCTATATAAATATTTGCTGCGTTTGCTCAGATTAAACTTATTTCGAAACTGGCGAACCTACTAATACCCACTGTAGCTTGTGTTATGGCTTCATATTGTGATACCTTATTATACTTGTATTATATGTAGAAGTCTTATAGAGCGATAAATAAATACATTGTTATAAATCATCAAACGAATCACAAAAATATAGTTACAATCGATAGCAAATCAAGTCACAGTCACTGTTTATCTTGTCAGTAATAATAACTCTCCGAAAATGGTGTTTTATAATTTAGCTCAATTTTTTTTTTTTACCTTTATTGTTAAAAATAACCGCTAGTAAAATGCCACTTACTAGTCATGTATAAAATATCTAACACATTATAAATTAGTGAATGAATAAATCAATTTAAATACGTAATTAAAAAAAAAACTCAAGAAAAATAAAATAAATAACTAGAAGAACGAGTAAAATTCGTTATCCGCGTAGCACACATTTACATAGATACCAGAAGAGAATTGAGAGAGACTGATTGGAAATGGACACAAAACTAAATCCATTAAAATAGGTCTAAAATAAGAAAGGTTTACTAAACCTTTGTACATTTTTGCTGCGTTTGCTCAGAATAAACTGTGTCGTAAACTCGCAAATGTACTAAAAATAGTTGGGCCCGGAGTAAGATGTCAAGAGTTTAAAATTTCTCGGATGAATTTCCTCTCAGCCTCGTGTCTAGAGTATTGATAATGCTTTAGTGTTATTTGAGGCTAAACTTCATATTTTTCTCATTTTATGTGAAAGTGGTATTTGTGCAATTTGCATTAAAAGATTAAAATGCATTTCTTTATATGTAAATAAGTAAAAAAAAATGGGAATTTTAATTAATTAATCATTTCACATTGGGAAAAACGAAATGCTACAAATACTTGCATAAATGAAAGACAAATGTCTCCCCTCGAAAATTAATTTTTGTATCTTTAAACTGTCTCGGCGAATAATATTTATTTAATATTATTCGACTTATTATCAAACGTTTCTATTATGTTTCACATCATTGTAGAAAAATTTCTTCACGATTGAAAAATGATTCGAACACATAATTGTTACACTTTCCCCTTTATTTTTCACTTCACTTTGAGTATGTTACATCTAAAACGGAATATAATGTAATAGAAAGATGATTTCTAAAACCAGTAAGATCGTTAAAATCAACACATGAGGGGTATAAAAGCACAGGCAACAATATCTCACTGAGGTGTTTCTGAAATAAATACAAAAAAATTGTCACTACTCATGGAAATTTCTCTGGAATCTATGAAACCTGCAACTTAATGGAAATAAGTTTATAAAAACATATGGCACCTCATTTTACCTTTTATATTTGTGTATAAATAATTATTAAATTTTTAAATATAGATTGCTGTGTTTGCTACCAAACAGTGGATATTGCTTTCCTTGCTATGTTGTTTCAGTATAAAATCGACATCTACTCTCACTTTAATTTAGTTGTTGATTAGTTGAAACGAATATTGTTAACTAACTAACTAACTAACCATCACGCCGTTTCCCTGCAGGGGTAGGCAGAGAGGATTGAACGCCACACTCTTCTATCCTGGCACACCACTTTTGCTTCGGCCACATTCATACATCTTCTCATACACGTTCTACGATTGTTGCGCCTTTTATCAGGGCCAGCCTCAAATAGTAGTACGGATCGTGCCAGGTCTTCGCGGACGCATCTCTATTCCTGTGCCTTCAACATTCGCCTCATATATTTTCTTAACCATCCTTTCCTCGTTCATACGTTCCACATGACCAAACCATCTCAGCACTCCTTTCTTTATTCTATCTACCACACTACAGCCAGCATTGCATTCACGTCTAATTTGTTCATTCCTTACTCTATCGACCAAAGATTTTCCCCACAAGAGTCTTAGTGACCGCATTTAGTGTACTTTCATTCCTCTTTTGCCAATTCCAGGCTTCACTTCCATACATAAGGGTTGGCACTAGAACGCCATTATGTACCGCTAGTCTTGCTTCTTTTGACAGATTCTTATTGGCCATAATTGCATTTAGTGCACCATTAACTTTGTTTCCCGCAGTTACTCTCCTTTCGATATCATTCTCAGCCTTGCCGTCTCTACTAAACATAATTCCCAAATACACAAACTCGTTCACTTGTTCTAAGCATTCGTTGTTTACTTTATCGAATATTGTTACTTTTGCTTTTAACACAAGGATATTTTTGTATTTGCTTTTATTTTAAAACTCTTAAAATTAATTTGAAAACACGATTTTGGAAGGTACAGAGCTAATAAAATCTCGAATTCAGTACATGCTTTCTAAATTAATAATCCACGATCACTGCACTCAAAACAATTTTTTGGATATTACTGCCTTTGCTTTTATACTCTTTTGTATCCAGCCGTCGAAACAAAATAGGAACAACGTAACGTTTCTGTACCTGTTTGGTTTTAGTGTTTGACAGATATAATGGAACCAGTACCGGTACGCGAATTGACTCTGTCTCGGTATAATAGTACCCGTCAAATATAATCATACCTGTCAATTAAAATTGCAGTGGCGCGTTGAATCGCTGTCGTGGTGTTGGTGTCGTTTGAAGGCTTAATCTACAATTAATTATTGTGGTCAATAAAAATGGATCTGAAACCTGTCTGGTGCTACCAAACCTCGAATGGTGCTTTCAGAATTATCTCCAGATCAAAATTACGACAGGAATGTAAAACGCAGAGATTATCTCTTGCTTATCTTACAAAATTTCGGAATATTGGTAGGAGCAGTTTAAGGCCTCGACTTTCATAGTGCTGATAATATAATACGTTGTAACATTTAACTAAAATATAGACCAAAACTAATAAATTGAGAAAAAAAAATTGAAATCTGTCAATAAATAACAAATAAAAAGAATATTAATGTTATTGTAAAAATAGCGCGGAATGATTGACCTCGCCTGTGACGTCACGAGACCGCATAGCCGGGCACCGGAACATGAGTCGCGATGTACACCGGGTACGAGAGATGACGTCACCTAACTCCACCGGACGGAACAAAATTATTCATGCAAAACGCAAATTTAAAAACTAACTGTGTTAGTTTTTGAGATCTTAATTTTACCTTCCGACTTTTGTTCAATTTTATTAAAAATTTCATTTTCATTCATTGAAAAAAATAGTAAAAATCCCCATTCCAGTGTCCAATGGGTCTAATCCACTTGGTTTTACAGTAAAGTATTATTGTTCCCTGTCTAATCACATATATCGTAGTCTTTTCGTGGTTCAAAAAATTGTAATCAATTTTTGTTCCAACGTGAACGAAATGAAATATGATATTTTTCAGTCATTTTTGTTGACTTTGCTTTATTTTGATGACTCTGATTTATTTACTAACTTCTATGTCTTTAAGATTTTGTTTCAATAAAGCTTAGTGACCAGGATTGAATTATTAGTTTTCTTTGCTATTGCCAGGCGAATTAAAAATAATATCAATGGCATGGTTATACAAGCATTTCCACTACTCGAAAGTTTTCAGGAGAGAGGTAAATTAGAGTACCAGTACAATAAAGGTGCTCGATGAAAGCACAAGAGAATGTTTTGTCCTGCGCCAATAAATAATCTAACTAAAATAAATGGAATTTTCTTTAAACAGTTTGAAAAGTTAAATATGACGATATAATCAGATGTTGCATTATTGTGTTCATTTAACTTCGAACTCATGAGATACGATTTAATTCATTTTTATGTTATATTCGTAGACAGAATGATTTCTTCTGAATAAATCTTCGATGCAAAAATGCATTTTGTGTTATTAAGCAAACGATATGTAATTGAAATCATACAATGCGCGCGTTCATAATATGTGATCTTGTTTAAATATTTGAAAAAGCTTTGTAGTTAGACATTTTCATAATTAATATGAAATTATTATTTGATATAACCATTTGAGTTTCATTGTTAAACGCTAAACGGTTTTGAAGCAAAGTCAATTTCAGTGTAAAATAGTTTTGTAGTGCCCTTGTGAAAGAACAGACGTTGTTTCGAATACCTGCTAGCATTAAACGTTAAAGTTTTCTAAATTAACTCTATTTAATATCAATTGCAAAAACATCGCTAGCATTAAATTAACATTAAATCGTTACAAATAATTAAAGCATGTAAAATATAATCAAAATATTACACTTCAGGTAGGTACCTACTAGAATTTTACAGTCTGATTTAATAACATAATCTGTGCTGTTCTGAAAATAGCGATATTGGGTTGTCAGATCTTTATCCCAACACTTAATAGACGAAAAAATAAAAATAAACGATACGTAGTTATACGTCAGTATTCGGTGTTCGTCGTATAAGAAGATTTGTATATTATATACGTATCTCTCTCAAAGTAAAAACCTTTATTTGCGATGTCCGATTTCTCCGGTCTGGTCTGACAGATGCCTTCACAGCACTCGTGTTTCGACTAAAATTACATCAAGTAAGTACTAATGTTGTATTTTAAGCTTACAGAAGAAAGATTATTTCATATGCACTTATTAATTTCTTTTACCACAGCGCCCTGATGTAAAGTTATGGCAAAACTGCCACTGTCACGTTGGACCGTAGAAGAGAGAAATATTGTTGGACTCTATTTACATTTGACGGATAACCGTCAAATACATATTTCTCCCGCTGACCACACCACCGACGTATACCTATATCTCGTTTATTTTTTATTTTTATTTTCGTATATTATAAGTATTGGGATAAAGATCTGACATTCCAATATTGTTATTTTCAGAATGGCACAGAATATTGCAAGCGAAAAATAAATAAATAAACAACATTACTATTATTTTAATGAAAGACTAACAAAATAAAATTGTTAACAATTGGACATAGTTATGCAGAAAGCATCCAATCCACAAAGTGCTAAAATTGAGTTATGTATGGGTCTGGACAGCTCAATACGATATCTTTATGTGCTGAAAACGTCCCAGATCTAAGTGATACAGTTTTTTATAAATTCAATATTTTTCTTACCCATGTCACGGCCATCTTCGTTAAATGATGTAACTCTTAAACTAAAAAAAAATGGTTTGACTGTTTTCTGCGGCTTCAAATTTACAAATCCTTGGAAAACGAAAACATCGGTTAAAAACATCCATGTGGTATGGACACATTACACAACTTTTTAATTCTACTGTTACTACACGATAATTAATTTGGAGAAAACATTTAAGGGTGTTGAAAATTTTCTACACCTCATATAATAAATACTTTTATACTTCATGCTTTATCAAATTTGTGAAATATGGAACCCACATAGAAAAAATAACTACTGTTTTTCGTACATTTAGACATTTTGTAGAAAGAATCCATTCTTTAAAACGCGTCGTTATCTTCCTAAATATTGTTTCTTACAATTACATTAAAAAAAACATAAAATAACGCTCTACAATGAACCCTACGCTATAATGATTTAAAAAATATCGACGTATTAGGTTTTTGTAGGTTATAATTTTTAGGAGCCATTTTCTCAGTTCCATGTTTACTGGGTTGGATGCTTTCTGCATAACTACGTCCAATTATTGATACTGACACGGGGTCGCGGCCGTGGGAGAAAAATGAGATACTTGAAATTAACTAAAGTTTTATTTAATTACGAAAGTTGCCATTGTAAAATTTGCACTAATTCTAGTTGCTTTTAGAGACTTCTACTTGCCTGTGGGTCACTTTATTAAGAATATTTGCACGTCTGTGACCGCATTCATTCACCATCGAACGCCTGGGTGGGTGCTCTCGCAATTTATTTTCTCTGGTCGCTTCGCACTAGTCGCCGTTGGTCTCTTTTCTGTGGAATTGTCAAACTGTTTCATATGTAGCAGTTATGTTACTCTTTATATTGGGAATTTCATTTCGCTGTTAGGGTATGATCGACTGATTTCTAAACCTTTCTAGCGATTTCTAATGATTCTATAAAATGTCCAGAGTGATAGAAAATCCTCGATTATGTTCTTCTTTCTGTTTCTATTATACATTCTCGTGACAAAACAGAGCCAATATGAACCTCGCAAATTTAAGGACGAGTGTCGTTTTGTTATGCATAAAAGAAGTATCGTAAATAAAGAATTGATATTTATATTTTGTGTCGTAGGGGTCAAATTATTGTGAAAAAGAAAATGGATATCGTGTAAGAATGAAATGAAGATGGGATATCTGCAAGAATACTAATATTATTATTATCTTAAAAATTCTCTTTGATCATTATCTATTCTAAGGTTAAGATGTTAGGGTTGGCGATCGGTGTATATGTATTTCGATTCTGAGCACATAAATTTTTAAATATCGACAGTCCCTACGTATTCTGTCGAATCTGCAAAAAAAATATTTTCGTTTATTTTTACTCTATTTTTTCGGATTATGTTTGAAACAAAAACTCAAATTTTTATCAACATTGTCCGCAAACACAGAGTAAATTGGAAGATTTAAGATAGTATAACGAAAAAAATTTTGTAGATTCGTCAGTATACGTAGAGACCGTCGATATATATAAATATCCTTAAAACAAAAAATTATCGAGAAGTGCCGCAAAGGAGAACTGTCGCGGGTTGGTTTTTGCTCCTGCGCTAATTGAGATGGTCGTAAAGTTGTCGATTCGAGCCGGATCTGTTTCAATATTCGGCCATAATTCAGATTCAAGGCTGGGCAGCAGAAGAGAGTGAGACGGTGACCAAGTTGCGAGATCAAACTTTAACGCCAGCGCGCCGCCCCCGGCCGCCGCCCGCCGCCCGCCGCCCGCCGCGCAGCGCCAGCGGTCGCGTTTGATAGTTGTTTCTCAGAGCGGGGGTGGTTCGGCCGCACGGGTGACTAATACCGCCCCGGCCGCCCCCGCCCCCGCCCCCCCCGCCCCCCCGCCCCCCGCGGTCACTGAGCAACTGCCTAAATCGCCGGACAACCCCCGCCCGCCCCGCGCGCCGCCGCGCCCCGCGTCACAAAGGAAGCCTCGAGGCTCTCAGGAACTGTGGCAACTGGCTGTGGAAGGAGAGAACTAGCCGGCGTAAAGGTGAATTTCAACAGACGTATTTAATAGCAAATTAACGAGGTAAATTCTTGGGCATCTATCTGAGATGCTCTGAACCATTTTTTAATACTACTTCTATCTTCGAGAACTATGCCGACTAACCGTGGGAATGAATTAGAAAGCGTAAAGGTGAATTTCAACAGTCACATTAAATAGCAAATTAACAAGGCAAATTCTTGGACATGTATCAGAGTTGGTGTAAATCAAAAATATTTCACGTTCAGAATCTTGTGTGTGTAGTTTTCTGGGATATTTTGCCGTTTATAGCTGACTTCTCTGGCCGACGTTTCGGATCCCATTGCAGGGTACATCACCCCTGATGATGGACACTGGTATACACGGCAGAATATCCCAGAATGATATATATGACATATAAGATGAGTAAATATATATTTTTTTTAATATTACTATTATCTTCAAGAACTTTGGCAACTAGATGTGGAAGAAGCCAGCATAGAGGTGAGTTTTAACAACTGCATTTAAAAGCAAATTCAAAACAAGGCAAATATTTGGGCATCTATCAAAGTTGGTGTAAAACTTTTATTTCAATACAACTATTATCTCCAAGAACTGCCACCTAGATCCACACAAGGAGAGAACTAGCCGACGTAAAGATGAATTTCAATAGTAATATTTAATAACAAATTAGCAAGGTAAATTCTTAGGCAGTTAATCAGAAACGGTAAGAATATTTTTTTTTAATATATGCCCATTTGCTGTAGTGGAAAACATCACAAAAACATCCATTCTTGAGAAAATCACATACATAGAAATATTGTGACTACTGAAAATCGACCGTGGATATGAGAAGTAAGTGCCGTGGCCACTGCATACGAGGGCTACCTCTATATTCAAGATCCTTGGCTATCTTATTCCTAGTTCCACATAACCGAAGCAGATTGTTCACTAAGACAATCTAATCATCGATTGTATTTCAGTTATTGATTGAGTGAGATAACTAACTGTGATGTAACATTTTTATTGTATTATGATATTTGCTATAAAGCTTGTGCTATTTCACTCTATATTATTATTATATTTTTTTTCGAAAAAGGCGCACAAGTAATAATTCGGACATCTCACAAGACGTACGGATGCAATGATACACATCCGGGTGCTGGCCGTCCTATGAAAGATCACCAACTGGTGTAGTGTGGTGTAGTCTACAACTAATGCACACATCAGGAAGTCGTCAGGAATGCTACAGATGACACCGGATAGTCTTAGCTGAGTCGTCTTCATCATTAAAGATCATGACTCTCCAAAGAGCATGACGAAGAATTAGAATAAAAAGATACATGATTTACGTGGACCTGCTTCTGATCCGCCCATCCCCGCGTAAATAATCAACGGAGTAATGTTTCGGTTCAGAATTTTGTAATGTTTTGGTTTAGAGTCGTGTAATGTGCACATTTTTATAAAACCTTTACTTTCGTGTGACGAACTGAATTCGCTTCAAATATGATAATTTAAACAGCAATCAATTGATGTGTGCAGCTTCCATTAGCGGGATGATAATTGGAGTCATCCATTACGGTGATTGATGTGCGGGCCGGTGGCCGCTGCCAGGAGGCTTCACTGCTCGCTGCTCATCCTTCCTCCGCCTTGACTAATGCCTTTGAGATTTCGAAGGTAGTTTCAACACACGTATATCTACACAGCTACAATATAACTATAACTGACCGTGTCACTGTGGGCGTAAGCGGAACACTAATGTATTGATTGATTGCTTTAAATAATATCATTTCTTCTGTGTATAGTTTTCTGGGATATTCTGCCGTGTGTGTGTGACCTCTTAGGCCAGAGAGGTCACACACACACGGCAGAATATCCCAGAAAACTATACACAGAAGATTCTGAACGGCCGTGAAAACCTAAGGACATTTTTAATATCATTTCTAATGTAGACTTCTCGAATACTGAAAAAATATAGATAAAAGTAATCCATGAAATTACACAAAAAATTACTAAGCACCGAACAATTTGTTCAATTATTGAGTTATCAATTATTACTCGAAAGTTTTTGATTTTGAATTTCAAATCTCTCTTTGATAATTCACGTTAGAGCTTACTAGTGATGAGCAAATTGTTTGCCGTCAATGTGATTTTGTTATTGGTAGTCGATTGTAACACGGGTGACTGTGATTGTGCAATCACTGTTCAATTATCAGTTGGGCTGATATTTTGTCACTAATGGGTGTGAATGTTATTGTACGTATATAATGGTATCGGACTCGGGTTGCGCTACTTCGACCTAACCTAAGCTTTTATCAAAATTATTATTCATAAAATTTGTATTACTATTGCTTGCCCAACGTAACTTGGCGTGCGGCGAATTTTGAACTAAAACCCGCCCCGCCCGCACCCGGCAGTAACACCTCGCCCTGTAATTCGGTTCATTATCTTCTTTGCTCGGGAGCTGTGACATCTTGATTACCAATATACACGGAATTATTATGTCCAAAACATCCTTAACAGTCCGGGATGGAGCAAGCCGCCATTACTGCATGGTTTCTTTAATGCTGCCCGACCAAATTTCTGTATTTAATACGACACCGGTCACCGGACATTCTGTACATTATGTATTGTGTAATAAATTTACACCCTGACAACTTCTGTTACGCGATAGGGACGCCCTCCCTCGCACGCCAAGTTATAGTGGTACGTCTGTAAGGTATTTATCTACCGTACGCTAAATCTCTTCCAGGTGCCATTAGTCTGCGCTATTCCCGACTGATTCCTCACATCGTTATTAAGTGATGATTACTGCTTTTTATACAGGGACTTAATTCAATCAAACAATTGGTATCAATATTTACCGTCAATTACGACGATTCTTGCGCGTCATGGACGCACACGCCCAGAGAAAATGCTTTGACAATTCTAATGTTACAGACTAAGTATTTAAGTCTGTGAATTTAAGAAAAAAATTATTTGAAGACCATCAAGGGTTGAACCGTTTCAATGTTAATAAATAAGTGCCCATCGTGAACGAAACCGTCTAACCATCCCCTTTTTTAAAAGAACTTTTCACTATTATGACCATAATTTCTTTTACAAGTCCTTAAATACACATATCTCATCTGTTATTTTTCTAGATATTTCTCTTACGTTCCACAATCGCTTATTTATTTCTGCGTCAGAATATTAGCGGATTTATTTCTGCTCTATTATTACGATAAATCCACAAATTAGAAATAATGCCTTGAATGTTGTGGTAAAATATTGTATGTCAATTTATCACCTAATTGGTGTGATTTCATTTATTGCTTGTTTATGTTTTATTTGTAAGTTTACTCATGGCGCACATATCAATTTCTATCGTGAGGACGGGTAGTAGAAACATTCATGAAAATTTTCTATAATCAGTGACTGAAACCTTGTTATAAGACTTGTTAAGAATCGTTTATTTTATGTATTCAAAGATATATTCTCGTTAATCAATATTTTGAGATATAGAATGTTCTTAGGTTTTCACGGCCACTCAAAATCTTCAAGTTTGTGTTTACTGGGGTATTATGCCGTGTTGTTACGACCTTTCGGGACGACGTTTCGGATCCCATTGCAGGGTCCATCATCAGAGCTGATGTGTTCAGCGTCAGCCCTGATGATGGACCCTGCAATGGGATCCGAATGTCGGCCCGAAAGGTCGTAACAACACGGCATAATACCTCAGTAAACACAAACTTGAAGATTTTGAGATATACATCATATAAAAATGTTCTCAGGTTTTTGCGGCCGTTCAGACTCTTCTGTGTGTAGTTTTCTGGGATATTCTGCCGTGTATGTCCGACTTCTATGGCTGACCTTTCGGATCCATTGTAGGATCCAATAGCCCTGATGATGGACCCTGCAATGGGATTTGAAATAGAAATTTAACTTCAAAATACGTTTGTAGATTGTGAAAGTAAATTGCAATTACGTCTTATTTTTATCTGTACTAGTAATATATTTGCAGCCCAAATTAAACCCCCTACTATGTAATATCGTAAAGGCTCGTGTCCACGGAATGAGAAAAAATGAGGTTTGTGAGATATACGTAGTTGAAATAAATCTAAGCCGTGTTCATTCATTTATTTTAATCTGGAGATCATTCACAACTAAGAGATCATGTAGTTTCAGATTGCTAGAAAGTGTAAAAAATTCAAACGTTCGATCTGACAACGAACACGCATGCACAGCAACGTGCGAACCTAAGAGATCGCCTCAAAAATCCTTCAAAATTTTATAAAAGTACATATCATCTGTAGACACAGGTCATAATGATGAAAATAATGCGATGTCAGGCAAATGTATAGCATTCATACCTCTCTGACTATTTCCATATAACATTCATTCATTGTGTGGCAATTTTGTATTACATGAATGCGATCATTTTTGTACAGATTTCTCAATAGTCTCTGTCTGAAAAAATCGATTTTCAATTTACGCAAGGTTTTTATGATTTTATTCGACTTGCATTAAAGATATAGGTAAGTCACTTTAAAGATAGTTCAACTATTTGCAAAAAACAAGTCCTTGTTGTTCATTTTTTTTAAATATTTAAAAGAAGAACCTCTCCATAACTGTAGGTCAAAGTTGCTTGAAAATCTTCGACTCATTATCAAGGCAGGAATCTGCCTGTAAGGTTTTTGTAATTTTTCATTCATTAATCATTAATTCAAGTTCAAAATATTTTTTAACTTGTTCATTTTTCGGTCAACAAGTAAGTACATCGAGTACCTCACGTTCATCACGCACTCGATCACCAAGTAATTTATACTTTTTATGTTCATCATCATCATTGTTGGCACTTCGACTTCTGGTGAGTCTTGGCCTCCTTCATCTCGGTCTTGTGCCAGCTCTCTCCAGTTCTGGAACTTCAAGGCAGATATGTCTTTGAGAATATTGTCGCTCCGTCTTGATCAAAACCAAGAACAAAGTCTTTCTAAGTTCTTCGAAGTCTCTAATTGCGAGGACTTCGAAGTACATGACCAGCTACCGTAGTCTTCCAAATTTTATAAATTTTGTCCCTTAAACATGTTCCTTAAACAAAGTATAGAGGTAATTGTTGTAACGCCTGCGCCAAAGTCCATTATCTAGAACCGGTACAAAGATACACCTCAAAAATTTTCCTTTCAAAAATGTCCCGCGCTTACTAGTTCCTCTAAATTAGTACCCTCTAATGTAAGTATTATCTCAGCTGCGTATGTGAGCGTTGGTCTTATGCGCGTAATAATATTTTAGTTAAGCAGTCTGAATAGCAGTCTGGATTTTATCTGATTTTAGAGACGGAAGTAACAGCGATTTGCGCTCACAATGCTGGATCTCTTTTGTAGTGTTATTCCTGTCCGTTCCTAGAGAGCTGAGGTACGTAAGCCTTGGTACCGTTTCGAACGTTTGGCTTCCGTGAGAGTATTGGGTGCATCCAACGGCCATGTATTTGGTCTTCTGCTAATTTACTATAAGACCCATGTTTTTGCAGAACTGTTTACGTTATTATATTATATTAATAGGAAATTATATGTACTATGTCACACGTTATATGAACATACATTATAACTTCACAAATTAAAACTGAATCATTTTATGTTTTGCATTGCACCAACGTTAAATAAATAAATTAATGTTATTTTTCGTGGTCCATAAAGTAAGATTTTTTTCATCTCATGATGCCCGGCTAGTGAAAAAACTCGATACTTTTGTTTTATTGTCAACAGTTGCATTCTTGCATGAACACATCAATGTAATTAATACAATCCTACTTTATTTAGATCTTAACGTGGTTTTTATTTTGTTGTATTGTAACAAATTAGCTAAGCTAGATAGAGGAAACGAGGTAAATAGATTCAATCGTGCAAATAGACCCGTTAGATTGTGGAAATTTAATGGGAGGGGAAATCTGTGCCGGATTATACAGATGGCGTTTGAAGGGAATTTCTAGTTATTGTAACTAAATATGGAAACGGAGCGCATTGGCCGCCCGAAGGGCTAGGGAGTAACAACCAGCAATGCCGGTTGTTACGTACATATCTAGTCTAATTAACTAAGCATGTTCGGACACATTTTTAATAATATCTTGCAGCATAGTATTTTATCTATTTCTACATCATACGAGATTTCGATTCTTGTGTAAAACATATTCATTTCATATTTGCATTTACTTCACTGATAATCGAAAAGAAAGTTGACGCTTGCAAAACATAAAAACGAAACAAATCTAATTATTTCTCATTTTCTTTATCTTTAATTAACTTTAAAACGTAACACTAAGCACCATAACTGATGATGGAAATTATGTTGCGGGCCGAAAAAAGTCGCATTGACCTAGAAATTCAAAACAGAATGAGTTGTGCAAATTTGATTTTCCGTTTTATAATTGAGAAATATATTTAAACCTTCACGGATGAAAAAATATATATTATTATTCTACTTAAGTTTAATTACACATTATACTACTCGAGTTTCGAGAGTGACAGAACCTTTCAAGGACAAATGAAGTATTATACTAAATACATTCAAATATAGAAAACATGTGCTTAGGTGGAAAAAGTTATAATTAATAAGGTACTGCCAAAAGAGCCGGAGTTACCAGCTTAATGTGGAAAAGTGGTTGTAACGAGAATATTGCGAAGATAGATGATGAGTTGGTGAATGTGATATTGATAAGCAATTGAAAACGCATGTTCAAATTCCTTTTTATTGCAAAAATTTCTAAATTATTACATTTATTTAATGGTACACGAATGAAAATAATGATTATTAAGATGCATTATGTGGTTCGCGATTCAGAAAAGTTACTGGTTAGACAACGACGAGGCTCTTTCAATCTTATGTTGAGATTATGTATCTCTACAAAGTAGAGTAGCTTGTTGGTGTAATGATCATGACGCTCGCCTAGTGACCTGCTGGTCGGTGGTTCGAGCCCCGTTCCAGGACACCAGCAAGTTAGTCCTACTCTCATAGCACAAGTGCTAAAATTATTTTGAGAATAGTAAGAATATTGATGCGACACGCATTCCGTGTTAGTCAAAAAAAAGTTAACGCTGATTCCATCAATAATATAGAGATGATTAAAGTTTAAAAGGTCGAGTATAACGGTAATTAAGTGTGTCCTTAAAATCGGGCTTTTCTTCCGAATACCCGTCGATAATCACTGCGCAACGTAGGTATGTGTTTCAACCAATTTGCAGGGTTCTGTTTGGCGAAGCTCTAAGCTTCCTGGCAGTGTACCTATACACACCGGCACCATACACGATCCGTGTTATATATGTATACCTTTGTACAGCGGATAAGATGGCCGCCGCGTGTCAGGAGAGTAAACACGGGCCCGCGGGCTGACCCATTTACCCCACCCCGCCCACCCCAGCTGCCGCCCGCCCGCCGAGGGGCGGGGGTCAGATAGTTCGCCAGGCCTAAGGGAAACGCTAGCCGCGGACCTGGATATCCTTGAAGCAAGTTCAAAGCGAGAGTCGAGGACCAGCGGCGAGGATAATTCGGATTTTAATTACCCCCGTGGTCTAGCCGCGACTGGCGCGTCCCGTGACACGACGAAAGGTCCACGGACATTTAGACCAACGACAAAAGGCCCGCGTGATAAAACATCCAGCAACATAATTACAACAAACATTTTTGTTTCAATAGAAATGCGGACACGGAATGCGTGTCGCACCATCATTCTTACTATTTTCTAAATAAGCTAGACACTCGTGTTATGAAAATAGGATGAACTAGTTGGTATCCTGGAATGAGGCTCGAACCACCGACCACCAACCAGATCACTAGGCGAGCGTCATGACCACTACACCAACAAGCAACTTGATTTGACAGTGATGACGAAATCATTGAATAAACTCTTCTTTTATACAATTCTCAAAAACTTATATATCAGGTTAGGTTAGGCTAAACAAAATTGCTATATAATCCTGGATAATAATAATGATTCTGTCCATGTTCTATATGAAACTGATAGGTGAAGAAAATAAATTTTAGTTAAATGTGAACAGTATGTTCTATTATTTTACAATATAATTAATATCCACCAAGAAATTTAAAAATTATTTAAAAATGTTTTAATATTTATTATTATCAATGTGTTATCTTTATTTAAATTTAAAACAATCGCTCACTGCGCGCGTTGTACACAACCGACAGCATGCGTCAACTAACGTCAAGTTCGTTGTTGTATTAGTATCTAGCGTGAAGCGGTCTTGATACTTTGTCTCTTTCTCGCGCAGATCGTTCAAGCATTCAATTGACGTGACGTGCGTTCACGCGTACAATACGAGTAAGTGTCATTACCAAAAACTCGATCTGTACAAATCTTATCCATGGACACGGACCATAAGTGCCATCATCACTCCTTTACCTGGTGAAGAATCTTCTAGCCCGCAACTAAATGTATTCCACTAAAGTTTCGGAGTTCGCAAAACAATTTTCAAACTCGAG
This sequence comes from Agrypnia vestita, assembly GCA_016648135.1. Classification (NCBI taxonomy): domain Eukaryota; kingdom Metazoa; phylum Arthropoda; class Insecta; order Trichoptera; family Phryganeidae; genus Agrypnia; species Agrypnia vestita. The sequence goes on along the minus strand of JADDOH010000971.1, from coordinate 112,596 downwards.
TGATGATTCTTTAAACCCACACGATGAATTTTATCGTAAGTGATTAATTATGTGACGGATGTTTTAATTCTTCAACTAATTTCACCTATTTATGGATGTTTATTTAATGGATCGTTTAATTTTTTGAACTTTTTCCATCAAGGTATGATTGTTTGTACCCGCGAATTGAGTTTTCAACTTGTTTTACTTTACAATGTATATCTTGTAATAATCTATCCTATTGGTGTAAAATTGTGATTCGTTATAATTCTCAGCGATTATTCAATAAAGCGATCTTTGTATTGCATTTAGGGAAGCTACGATGAAAATAATAATAAAAAAAACTTTCTTACATATACGTACATACTTCACATTGTTTAAAAACTTAGACAGTCATTTGTTTGAGTCAACTTTACAAAAATTCTGTAGAATACAGCTAAACTGGTCATGGATGAAGTAAATGATTTCTGCATTACCAATATGATATTTCATGTTTTTTTTGAGGTACAGCAGGCTCTCGATTATCCTGGGTGGTGGGGAAAAATATGCTGGATAATTTTCATAAAAAATCGGAAAATAATTACAAACACATAAAATAGGTACACAGACTACTACGAATATTCAAATTTTTAAACAATTATAAAAAAGTCGAACTAAATACTTTCAAAAGTATGATGTCCTAGTAAATTAATCACGCTTTATTACAAGAAGGCCATTTAACTTGAGAAATTTGGTTTGGAACAAAATTTAAAAAAAATATATCTTTTGTAAAAATTACGTTCTGTTTGCTAGTGGATTTAATTGTACAAGAGTAAATACTTTAAGAACGCTATATATGTATGTTAGGATATTCTTCCTCTGTGACCTTCTCCTAAATAAGGGATTTAGATTATCTCTGTACAATTTTTTACTCTGTTGTTTCGCGTCACTTCTATTATAGTTTTTGAATTATTAAATTAGAAAGATTCCTTGGGAAATTTTGTCAAATTTTCGTAAAATTCTAGACTCGCGGAATTTGAATGCAAATAAGTAGACTGTAATATAGCGATGAATTATCTCCTAAGTATGACTTATGACAGTGCGCAGACGGCCGGCTGAGGGCGGCGAAGTCGAGCGGTGTTTAATGAGGGTTGAAGCGTACAATTAAATCGGAGGGGGTCGGGAGCATCCCTTCTGATAAACCGCCCCCACAAAGGTTTCATATCTCTGGCAGGAGCCCTCGAGGACTGACCGGAAACCTTATGTCAACGGAGATTCTAAAACATTTCCTCACAAAATAAAATTTCCACTTTAGTGAAATTTTTGAATATATAATTTATTCAAATTAATATTATCTAGGATTGAACAAATTTGTTTATTAATATATCGTATTTTTGAAAAGGCACAGTGAATAAAACTGATGTATTAATGATAGTTTTTAATAGACTAGAATAAAACTGAATGTAATAAAACTGTTAAATTAGATAAATGAAAACAAAAATTAACATAAGTACACTTTTAGTTTTTAACAATAGTTTATTTAGAATTTCTTTTTGATTGTGTGATTAATGGGTGATTTGTTATTTCTATAGGAATATCAACAGTTTTACGTGTATGTTACTATAAATTTTTGGAAGATGTATACATATACACGTCATTCTTGGACAAAGAATAATATATAATGTAATGGTGCAAATATTTAAAATTAAACATGGATTAGTACCCAAATACTTTGATGACAGGATAAAGCTGAATAAGGATTTTCATTCCTACAATACAAGAGGAAGCGACAACATCAGACTACCAAAGAAAAAGAAAAACACCTCAGAAAATTGTATGATGTATAAAGGTTTAAAAATCTTCGATAGCCTGCCAAAGGAAATTCAAAACATGGAGAATATAAGGAGGTTTAAACCGGAGTGCAAAAATTGTATTATAATTTTTTTTAAATGATTAGATGGAATGCAATATGTCTAAGTGAAATCATATATTAGCCCACACAACATTATTTGTGGAACTAAATAATTAAGATAAATAAAATAAAATAAAATATGTGAGTTTTTAAAATATGTGTATTAAAATATTTTTTTTAAACACTACTTCCAAAAATTGCATCAAATTATGTCAAGTTGTATATGTGTATGTATATTTAACTTGCACACAAAAGTTTCGTCTTTGTCAGACATCTATAATATATCTTATTATTAGTGCAGTAGGTGGGTTTAATATTGGGAGAGAGAAATTTACTTTGTAGTAATATAGGTAAGAAAAATAAAACTATAATTAAATCAAGTAAAGATAACATATCAGGGCAGCATAGTACAAAGAGATTTTCGTACAATGATCGCCAGCGTCGGGGGGACCTAACAGGGCACAGACAGAAGAAGAAGAAGAAGAGATAAGATTTATATTTTCCAACAAATTTAATAATATAAACCCATTAATAACATTCAATCTAAGCACAAAATTAGCAAATTACCTCCCGCAATGTGTCCCCAAACACATATAATACCTACACACTCAGATAGTATATTCACATATTTATAATTCAGTTTCATAACTTACTTATTAATATTACATATTGCATTTCACTTTACGTTTAATGAATCCTATAACGGCATTCTATTGTATATTTAGCCATTCATGATACCTACCGATCTTTGAATAGAAGTCACTGCATTTATGAGCTCTCAATATTAATTGGGTGAATTTATTATGCAAATAATACACTTATGTGAAGTTATGGTGTTCTTTTGTTTATTATTTTCCAAATGCTTAAATAATCTCCAAGCACAAGAGATACTCTATTTTTGGGGAGGTACAACGAGAAAATGTATGTATGTATTATCTATAGTTTTAATAGACTAGAAAAAAAAACTATATGTTATATTAAAAACTAAACTAAATAAAAATTCTATGTTATATTAATAAATAAACTAAATAAAAATTCTTCATCTGCCAATACTTAGACAATAGTCGTTCGGTGTAATGGAGTTACAAATCCTTTTTTTAATTATTTTGAAGTATGAAACTTAAAATACGAAGGCTGTATTGTAAGTATCCGTCTTTAACGACTGATGGCGCCACTTACGCAAAATGTTTAATGCCATCTTTCGACCGACGGCGACGCCCTTAAAAATATACATAAACCACCAAATTATATCAATAAATAAAAAACAGTAAATAAAAAAATAAAAAAATAATAATAATAATAAAGAAGTGAACTGACGGGACAATGAGGGCAAAATTTGTGGCAGCCGTGCGGCCCATTTTGCTTTGCAGTGCTGGGTTGCACGGTTGACTTTAGCATTAAAAAATGCTAACCTGGCGGCAAATGAGTAGGACCGATATAGGAGCTTTTGCTTATAAAACAGTCCTGGATAAGCGCTGGGTGTGCCCTCATTGCTCAAAGAGCAATGTCTACCGATTAGTGATTAGATACCTTTTTTGAATGGGAAGACGCGTGAAGAACTCAAAGTGAAGTACCTACTTAAATTTGTCTTAGTATCAATATCATATTGATGTCAAATTATTCACGACATTCAGTGATGTTTAAAGATTGCTATAAATTCAATGAACCTATAAATTATTTAATAGGTGCTTGAATTATTTTGCGCCTATTAATTGTACAATTGTTGATTAGTTAAATGTAACAGTTCATAGTTTAACATAGTTTACCTTAATATATCGCATCATAATTATCGTAATTTGAAATATTTCTTCGACATTGTGGGTCCATGTTATAAAGTAGGAGTCAGCGACCGCCAGACTTACGTTATAGTACCAAACCTGAAATATTTCCTTTAGATATACAGCATAATAGCTAAAATGTTTAGATATTATGAAATTTGAGATCGGAGGATTTTGGTAGATAACAGGTAATACTGGTAAGTACAAAAAATGTGCAAGTAAAATATTAAAATATAAAGTATCAGGTAATATTGTTAAATAGTGACCCGTATAAAATACATAAGATTCTAGTTTGTTAGAAATGACGAAAAAACTGACCCGCAAAATGCGTCTGGCATGAGTGTATGGTACTTGTTCAATTTATTAAAAATGTTAATTAATTGTTGAGCATGTCCCGTTAGACATATTAAAAAACAGGTTTTTTATTTTTACGTTTAAGTTAAGTTACTCATTTTTTGTACCTGCACTATCTGTTATCTACCAAAATCCCCCGAACACAAATGTCACAAAATATCCAAGCCTTCTTACCTTCTATAGTGTACATCTACAGAAAATATTTCAGGTTTGATACTATAACGTAAATCTGTCGGTCTCTGGCTCTTACTTTATTTTTGGTACATGATTCTGTAATTTATTCGTTTTTAATCTAAAAAAAATTGTATGCATGTACTCGTACTGCGTTGCATCAATAAATATAAAATAATTAAGCAAATCATTATTACTTGGAATACTTTCGCAGTAAAGTAATGTAAATAACATCCCTATTGAAATGTTCCCGATACCCCACAGTCTAAGAAGTGTTCCAAACACCCTGCGAGGCCTCGCCCGCCCCCTAGTTTCCTTTCTTCCCCGAAGAAGAGAAAGCTTTAGACTGTTTTGCAGGATCAGGTAGAATGGGAATACATTATCGGACGACACGCAATTTCCAAGGTGACCGCTCGTTTAAAATTTCCCCCACCCTCTTCTGCTTCCCGGACTCGCGCGCCTCCCTTAGCGCTAATAATACAGAGAGCAAGCTATACAGGCTTTGAGAGGTATTTAATATAAATCTTGTATTTTCAAATGGCAACACGCACATATATGTATATACAATTTTGTATATACTGTCAGGGGTCGTGACTTTGGGAGACAAATGAAAACACTGGAAATTAATTAGTGATTTTTTAATTAGTGATTAATTATTATAATAAATTGACAAGGTCACTCAACACGAATTAAAATTAAGGCTAATCTTTGAATAAAACTACTTCACAAATACTCGTATATGAACATTTTATTATCGCTGGGAATACTTAATTCTCGCTTGTAATAGTCGCATTTATTTATTTTGACGCTATTGGTAGGTACTCGTCCGATTATTTTGCTACTATCTATCGCTCCCATATTCACGATTGAGCACATCCGGCCGTCGTCTCGCGACTTACTTCGCACCGAACGAGCTGTCAAAATAAACTGTCGCACCGCGGCGTAGTCGTGCTATTTAAATCCGAACGCTGTTTTTTTTTAACTCTCGAGAAGATTCTTTTCCTTTCTATTTTTTTAAGAGAAGGTTCCCGTCGCTTCTAGGTTGTTCCAGGTGTTTATAGACTTTTTCTCGAATTTTGTATATAATACATTTCAATTACCTCCCTTATTTTAAATAATATTTTTCCGAATATCTCAACATTACACCATGAATATTTAGGAATATTCATATAATTTATTTTCGTGCACATTCTTAGCGGACCTACACAGCCAATAGTTTCAGCGGATACTCAAACCACATGGAAAATGGACACGAGTACGCGTATACAATGTATATGTATATGTACATACCGTGGTGCCCAGCTGTACATAGTGAATAGGTATTACACAGAACGTGACGCTGAGAGAGACAATTACATAAGATGAGCAGATGGTATCCATTTGCAGCGCTGGACCGATATGCTCAACCTACCGACGCAGCTTTTTCGGACTTATAGCTCCGATTCAGTAGATGGTCATATTATAAAGCTAGAATTAAATGTCTACAAAAGTTTACCATTTTTTTAATTCCGAAAAATGTATTTTACAAAAAATTATAAAGTATTAAAATTTATATCGCGCAAAGTCGATTGTGTCTATAATATATAAAAAATTATCAGAACATCGCGCAATCGAATAAGAGGTGAGTTAATGACTTTTTATCTATTTATTTATTAATATAGAGTATTCAGTAGTTCACAATTTCAATAACAAAATATAATCTTAAATTATTTTAACTGGAACTCAATTACGAATGACTCCTTTAACAATATAATTTCAAATCCAAAAACTCTAAGCTAACCAACAGTGAGACAGAAAAAATAAGCAATAAACAAAAAAGTAAGAAACGAAATATGAAAAATAATAGGCACATAATAATAAATTTATTTATTTAGTTAATGTTTATGGAAGACCAACAGCACAAAAAAAAGCATAGAAAACATTGATACAATATAGATGGCCAATTACAGGTCTCCACATTTAGAAATATGTCAGTAATGATAAATATTTATGATATACTATTTATTGATATATAAAATATATATATATAATATAACTAATATGATATTAGTGTGATATATATGATATATATTATCATATATATATAGAAAGAAAGATAAAAAATTTAAACAAACAGAAATATCTCAGTAATGATAAATATTTATGATATACTAAGGCATATTAATTATATAGAAAGAAAGAATAAAAAATTTAAAGAAACAGAAATATGTCAGTAATGATAAATATTTATGATATACTAAGGCATATTAATTATATAGAAAGAAAGAATAAAAAATTTAAACAAACAGAAATATGTCAGTAATGATAAATATTTATGATATACTAAGGCATATTAATTATATAGAAAGAAATAATAAAAAGTTAAAACAAACAGAAATATGTCAGTAATGATAAATATTTATGATATACTAAGGCATATTAATTATATAGAAAGAAAGAATAAAAAATTTGAACAAAAGAGAAAGAAACTTAATTATTACGTGGAAAAAAATTCAGCACTCAAAATTTTTCTTAATCTTGTGTGGCTGCACTCGAACAGATCATACTAATACCAATAGCTTTTAAAGCAACTCTCTCCCAAACATCGCATTCTTAATAGCATTTGAACTCAAGTTGAATATATCAATATTTGTGCGGTTCACTAGTTCGTTACAAGACCTACTTGCTCGTAAAATTAAGGTGTTCCCTGCGATCTCGTATGATATTGATGCGACTGTCGTGTACTTAGGGATCCTGATGCTAATATTTTCCAGTAGATATGGATAGTTATTTTTGCCAGAGATTAATTTTATTAAAATAATTATTTCGGAATATTCTCTGTAGGAGATGTAGGAGAGGTATTGGATGATTGAAATGTCTTCTACTCAAGAACTTTAAGAGAATTCTCTGGTAAAAGTGTAAAAAAATTCAAGACAACCCTGCAAGAGGCAAGGGAATGCCAGCGCTCTATTGTGACTGCTGTCATGGACTTCCGACTTCCGTGAGGCCTCTAAAGAAGAAAAAAAATGAAGTGGGACCCACAAGACCAAGGCTGTTCTACGAGAATAAGCTTCCCCATCGGACCTATACTTTCACCATCCAGATTTGTATTGTTTTAATATTAAAGCTTAAAAAAAAGAAAATGTGTGCTATTGAGTTTGTAGCGTGCAGAGTGAGCATGTAGATAGTCTTGATGTACGAATGTATAAATTCAAGAAGAGTTTCGTCTTATTAATATATTATTCACCATAATATTATATGTAATTAGCGCACGTCGTAACAATACAAAATTTGAGAAAATTATAGTCCTTAGAAAAATGGTGAGCAGATGAAAATGCGATCAAATATGGAGACTGTTGACGATCGATCTCCTTAGCATTGTAAGTTTTCCATTGACCAACTCCTGTTATTCTATCCTGTCCTAGGCTATTCTAAAATATTATATAAAATTATTTTCAAAAAATCTTGGAGATTGATTGTGCATTGAAAATGAAGAAAAAAGAAAAATTACTATAGGGGAGTATGATATATTGGCTTACTATCAGTAGAGCTCAGTTTCGTGCCAAAAAATCGGCGTTAATTAGTAAAATATCATTTGAATAGGTTGTGATTTTTTTTCGCAAACAAAGTATATCAAGAAAATATTGTCACGGGACCGTGGCTGTAGGAGGCATATAAAACACTTAAAATTAATTATCGTTTTATTTTATTCACCAAAGTCACTGGAGACGAAATTAATTTACACCAATTTTGTAATTCGCATTAATTATTACTCCTGAATAATTTGTTTTTGTTATACTGATGTTTAAATCGCTCAGGTTTGCACTAGAAAACTTCTCGCTTCCCAGTAGGTTCTCTCGTATTTTATAGGCTGATCGACTATTCTTGATTCGCTGTCGTTATCGCTTTATCTGTATACTACACTACTCGTTAAATAAATTGTTTGCGCAGCGGGCCTGACACTCTTATATAGTCAATATCATTACGCGATGTTTCCAGAATCTAGTAGATTATCCCAGGCCTTTGTAGTAATTTCCAATTTAGTATAAAAGGTATAGAGTGCTGCAAATTCCTCGATTACTTGCAATCATTTCTGCTTCTGCCAGCTTGTGACAACACATATTTCGAGTTTTTTTAATGTTTGCAACACTGTTGGCCACTATTTATCTCAGTAGGTACTTATTACATATATATTAAAGTTGTAAGGTACTTTCCGCGATATATCCTCACATTTTAAACATTTGCCGTTTTTTCGCGTTTTTTGACTTTTTTTCGCACATTTTTACCGTTTTCTCCGCGAGTTTACACGATAATTACAATTTTTTTTAAAAATACAAAGGACACCTTTTTGCCACGTGACATTTTATAAATAAATATTTTCTTCTTCTTCTAATGTTGTTTCTATGCCCATTAGAGTGAAATGTCGTTTTTACTTCATATCTTTGCGAGTTTTCCGAAATTTTGGAATTTGAAACTTGATTATGATGGACACGCCTATAACGCATGATTTCTGATTCATCATTTTTTCTTCTTATCTTTAAACACTTTTTAATCATCTTTTATACGTTTTCGGCCTTTTTTGGACAAAGCCGTTTTTTGGGGTTTTTTCGGCTTTTTTTCGCACGTTTTTACCGTTTTCACCGCGAATATACACGATAATCGCAATTTTTAAAAAAAATACAAAGGACAACTCTTTACCGCGTGTTGTTTATTAAAAATTTATTTTCTTTTTCTTTTTTTTAGTTTCTATGCTCGATGGCGTGAAATTTCGTTTTTACTGCACATCTCGGTGTGTTGCGATCGGATTAAAAAAAAGTATGACGTTTTGTGCCGAATTTATGCATATTTTTTTTTTTACGTATATCAATTTTGCGTAGCTTTCTTTCTCGCCAAAATACAAAAATAAACCCCCGTTTTCGGTCCGTTTTTGCGAGGGCGCCGTTTCTGTGACTGTAGGCGTAGTTTTAACGAAATTAAAAAATCGAGTACCAGGTTCAAACAACAGTTGAAGGCGCCATCTTTTGCGTATATTTTTAAATTTTTTCACCTCCTCCACTTTTCTCGGTACGCAACCAAAGTCGAAATTTCCGTTTCTTTAATAAATCGGTCAAAAAAAATTGCATAGACACGCAAGTGGCATCACCACGTAGCGCTCAAAGGTACGCATCTTTTCTATTGAAAATAATTACTTCCAGACGCGTGTCCAAGCAGCGGCAATCTTTTTAGTGCGTTTTTTCGGCATTTTTTATATTTTTATTTGCTGCTCGGCGACGGGGAAACCTACATCCACCGGCGATATCTCAATCGATAGAAGAAAAGTGCACCTAACGAGTGAAGCAAAAAATATTGTTTCAAAATGAAACGTTTTAGCGTGACGGAAGCATACATCCTGATTTCACCATTTCAGCCGTAGCTTCGCAGCAGTAAGACCAATTTCAAATCTAAAAAATACATTTTGTAGGACTCAGCTTTTCACAGATGACCCTGTTTTTAGATTTTTTTATCTTTATTTTTAGAAAAGTTTTAAGCTAAACAGGACGACAAATTTAAAAGATAATTCTAGCTTTTCTTTCGTTTTCCCGAAACGCATCGTTCATCGCTGGAATGTATTTATTAATACGATTTATTTAATTTTCTTCAGTACTGGGAGACCTCCCGTCATGCGCACATGCCTCGCTCAATTTTTTTATATTTTTACGTAAATTCAATTGAAATTTTTTCGAATTACGATTAAACTTTAAAAAAAATAATTGTACATACATTTTCAGTTTTCCGTAATTCCTTACGAATAATATTTTTCAGTACATAAACAATTTTTGATAAATTTTCCTATTCTCAAAAGATACAATAATGGACCATTTATGGATTTTTGTTGGAAATATTTTAATTATCAAGTTCTAATCTATTAATTTTTTTGAAGGCTTATCTTTTTATGGTTATTTATTAAATTATAACTTGGGTCTTTTGAATTTTGAAATTTTGATAAATTCTTTAGAGACATCGGAATATCTTTTCCAATCTTCAAAGTCTTCACTGTTTTTATTTAAATCGTTTTGAAAAGTTTTTTGTTATTTTTTTTAAAAGGTCTCAATTGGATATATTTTATTTTATATTATTTAGAATTCTAACAGCTTATTCTTTAAAATAAATCTAACATATGTGAGGTATAAAAGCGAAGGCAGCAATATCTAAAAAAAAAAATGTAATCATCGAGGAATACTAATTTATAATATACTGAATTCGATATTTTATATGAAATATTGCCTATAAATTTACAGAAAACATGATTTTGGATGGGGACGATACATAAGATCTAAAATTCAGTACATTTTAAATGAGTAGTCATCGGTAAATGCATTCAAAACATTTATTTAATTTTTTTGAACCTTGCTGCCTTTCCTTTTTTATATGATATGTCACATACATGATAAATAAAAATATTAAGCCGATTTAAATAATTCGCATGATGAATTTAGAATACATTGTAATAACAGATAGAGAGAATATAATATATGTAGTAGATGTAATGAAAAGATTAAAGAAAGAAATCGTTTGAAAAAATGAAATATAGGAGTACAATAATGCATAAGGGAAGTACGTACATTTATTTCCAGAGGGAAAGGAAGGTAGGCGGAAATGTATTTCCAGGGTTTCTAGATGTAGTTTTTTTTTACAAAGCCGTTTTTGGTGTTTTTTTTTAACTTTTATCGGACATATTTACGGTTTTCTCTGCAAGTATGAAAGATAATGACAATAAAAAAAATACGAAAAATAAGTCGTTGCCGCGTGACATTTTTGTAAAATTTATTTTCTTCTTATTCTTATTTTGTTGCTATGTGCATTTCGTTTTTACCTCAAATCTTGGTGTATTGTGATCGGATTCAAAATTGAAGTATGACGTTTTGTGCCGAATCTGGCCTTTATTTATTTATGCAATGATTTTTTATATGCAATGATTATTTTTTATTTTTTTTATTTTTTTTTAATTTTTTTTGCATCTTTATTTATTATATGCAATGATTGCTATATTTTTAAATTTTTTCTATCTTTATTTAAAAAAAATTATAATCAAAAATATATTTTTTCGATGCGTGTATTTGAAAGTTTTTTAATGAGATTATATTTTTTATTTTGACGTAAGTCGGAGTTCAAATATTTAAAAATTGCGTATTTTTCAGCTATTTTCGTCGCAGGGATCTCTTTTTTCCTGTATTAGATTAATTTTTTCTCTCTTCGTTATTTTTCGAAAGATTTGAATTTTGAAAACTGTTTCGTTATTTTTTTTAATGTAGTTTTTTTTATATTTATTTCTAATTTTTTTGGAAAAGGCAATTTTTGTTTAACAATAGTAAATTTCTTAAGCCAATTATTTTTTTAAAAAACTAAAATATTTTTAATGTAAAAGGTCGAAAAAGATTTTATATATAAACGTTAATTTTTTCTTTGAAAAAAGCAATTTTTTTAAATTCAAATTTGGATACATAATCTTTCACATATTCATTCATATTTTTCCATTTATGACCTAACTTAACTTAACCTATAATAAATAGTTTTCTTCTTCTTCTTTGGGCACACAATGATTTAAAAACTGACAAATCTGTGAAAATTTTCGGCTTTTAAGTTTTTCGGCGTTTACTCCCGAATGCGCAGTCCAATCTTCGCGATCGGGGCGTCACCGGAAAGGGGAGCTCGGCGCGCAGTGCTTACCGTCAACTTTCTTCTTCGTTACTCAACCAACAGTGACTCCGTCTTCTTCTTCTTCTTCGTTACTTAATCATCAGTGAGTCTGCCGCCAGGCTAAATTGCACGCGTAGTCGTGCAACGGGCACCTAGTACTTATATTATTATTTTAATACTTATATTAAGATGAAAATCATTTAAAATTATATAATGTGATCAAATTAACCGCCTACCTACTCTAACTGTGAATGTTTGATCTTAAGTTGAACTTGAACTGAAATAAATGCGTCTGGATATAACCGCGGTAATGAGTAGGTACCGACTTTGCATGGACCAGATAATCTTCATAACTGTGATTGTGCTTTTCTTTGTAGGAATGCATCCACTCTTGTAGGTCCTCTTGTGTGGGCGCCAGCGTCGCTATATCATCCGCGAAGAGTAAGGAATCAATTTCCATATATCCAGCTCTCACTTATTCAATTATTAAAAAATATACAATAATTGAAAATGTGCGTATCTGGTACACAAAAATCTTTTATTAATGAGATTAGACAAAAATAAAAATAAGGGGACAAAGCAGACTTGTTTTCTTTTGCAGTGACTGAAGAAGAATTTAATAGAAAAGCATCTAATTTCCATCTAATGAATTAATCTTTAATAAAATAATTGCACCGACCGTACGTTAAGACTAAAATACGTTCAGAATGTGCGCATGATATTAAAAGAATTTTAATAAGAATAAGAAAAGAAAGAAAAGAAGAAGACAAAAATTTCAAGGTTTACCTTAAAACTTAAATAAAACAGAAATAGATGTCAGCGGCATGTATATATACGGTGTCCGATAAAATGACGCGACAGCATGTTAAACTTATTTTGCTATTGAATGATTATTGTATTGTCATCAGAGCGATTATTGGTCAGGGTCAAATATAAGAAGTTTACAAAATTACTCGCTGACAGACAAGTGAAAAATTATAAAAAAAATGTAATAATGGCATCAAATGAACTTCTTTCAAAATTCCAACTTGAGCATGCAATACGAGTATCAATCATTAAGGGATGTTTATTTCACTAAGGCATAAAATCAAGTGTAATACTTTTTCTGTCTTGATGGTATCTCCTTTCAGGGCCAGTATTCAGTTAACGAATTAAATGCCTTCGTTTGTTTTTCTGTGCGGGTGACGTCACTTGTAGAGAAAAACAATCTCTAAAAGTAGGTGCTGGGTAGCCAGTAGCTACCAGCCGCGTATTTCTTCCGAATAATCTCGTCTCTTCCAATAATTGTGACAGAAACCTTACCCTCGCGTCCTCGATCGTGCGGTGGTGGACACATCGGGCGTATTCTGTTACCAACCGGAACAGAAACAATTCTACGAAATAAATATTTATCGAAATAAATCAAGTGAAATAAATATTTATCGAAAGCAAACATTTCCGAAGGAATCCAGCTAAAAACGTTTGAAAGTGTTCATTCTGCCCTTGTACATAATGGGCAAAATGGAAGCCATGGGAACAAAATGACTAGTTTACATTAAAGGTCCCAAAAATAAAAATTTAATTTTTTTAAATCAACTAATCGTTGTGATATCAAATGGCATATAGGAGGTAAAAGGTAAAAGTGATCAAACTTTTTTATTGCAAGTTTTAACACTATAAATTATCTACCTTGTTTTTTTTTTACTATTAATTAAATTGTATTAAAAATTTTAGTTTTAACTAACAAACATCCATTTTAATGTATTATATTACTTTAGTTTTAACTATCAAAATCCACTTTAATGAATGACTGCTACGTGAAAGAACAGAAAAATTTCGTGCGTGTACCTACTCATGTACGCTATGTAAAAAATGTACTTAAAAACTAAAATAAAGGCAAAATTATATCTTAATGATGCTCAAAGTATTAAGTAAAAATCTACACTGATCATTGACGATTATTCTATTGAGTTTCATGAAAAGAATTCAAACTCATACTTAAGGAAATGTAACTTTTAATATCAAAAATAATTGAGGCAAACAAAAACTTTCTTTAAAAACTATCGAAATATTCGTGAACTCGCATGTAAACAGAATCTGACACTGAGAAGAATTCAATATGGCTTCTTTATTGAGATGTTATTCATTTTCAAAGAACGTGTACATTTTGTAGATATTTTTCAATAATTTTTCCGATGTTATCCGGTCCACTGTTAAAATATTTTTATAAATAAATAGTGATGTTGCGAAAAATAGGAGTAACAATTTTGATTAAGGAATTTTTTTTTTTGCTATGTAAGATTTTTAAATATACAACTATGTTTGTGTCTTTCTTTAATCATTGAATATTTATATTACGTATTATTGTGGTTGGATATTATTAACTCTTTTTCTGTTTATTATTCACTTCTTCTTCTGTTTCACATATGAAATTCTGTATGTAATATTTATATTGATTTTTCTTCTGAGAAATTCTGTATGTAATATTTATATTGTAATTAGTATACTTATATGGCGGACCAGGTCTTGCACGCTCAACCTGTTTACGCTGAAATAAACTTATTGTCACAGATTTGCGGCGGTGGGATACTAAGAGAATCACTTCATAAAGTTTATATTTACCACAAAAATTACTAGCGCTCTATTAGTGTAATTCACACAAATTTTACACTAGTTACTTAAGAATCGTCCACTTGTCTTTGGAAATTCCGATTCACGTTGATTCACACTGATCACTACCGAACACTTCTCACACGCCTAGGTAGGTACTCTCGTACTCACACTGTAGGTACTCTCGTACTTTATCGCTGGTGAATACACGTACTGGATCGTCCGTCACCATCTGTTTCGCTCGTTGCTACATACTCAAAACTGTTACGCAGTGCGCAACTTTCCACTTAAATCACAACCGCTCGAGTTATAGATTTTTCTAGCGTTTTTTAGTGCATAAAAGTATCTTCCAGACTGTGCGATTTTATGATGTGCCATTATTATTATTATTACATTATGATGACTAAAATGTAAATTAACGCGTAAATGCAGAATAGGCCAGGCTACAGCGACAGTTAAAACGTGTGTGTGAGTATCTATCTAGTATACTATAGGTAGTGCGCGTGTGTAGGTGTGTATATAGAGCATCTGCCAGGAGCATGGAGCGGCTATCTCTCCCGATAATTATTCACCGGCCGCGTCTCGCGCGCCCCCGCCCCCCGCCACCCCCCGCCGCCCACCGCCCCGCCCGCAGGGGCTTCTCTGGCGCAGGGCGGAAGCAGGGGTAGCGATGTGACACAGCCTCTCAAATATCACTCCGAGAAATGGCGCGCTGAGTGCCCTGGACACGTGACGTCCGAGACGGACGCGACGAACAAAACGAATGAGCTGATTCTGTTGAGAATTGTCTCCTTAAGGCGAAATGTACATAATGTTTGAATCTTTGATATTATGGTAATCCCATAGTTCAAACACGGGAGCGACGTAGAATGACCGATCAAAGTTTCAAAGGACGAACGAAGGCACAACGACGCACTATTCTATCCTGACGTATCACTTTTATTTCTACCACGTTTATACATCTTCTTACGCAAGCTCTTCGATTATTGAAGCTTTTAACAGGGTCATCCTCCAATATTTGGTTTATCCGATCATGCCAGGTCTATTACGGACGCCCTCTGTTGCTGCCTTATCGGGTTTTCTCGGCCATTCGGTAGCCTTTTGCTAAGAGTTTTCTGGGAAATTCGGCCGGGCGTACACGATCTTTCCAACCACCACCAGACCGGTCTTTCCAACCAGGACCAGAGTATCCCAAAAATCTAACCTCTTTTTACTATATATATTTTTTCTTTGTATGTTTTGGTATCACAAATGATCAATTTGTCAGTTCTGTAAAGCGGGTCATCTTAGTATCGTTAGCTTTGTAAGCTTGATATACGATAAATTTGGCGTGTCACTTATCGTATCCGCCGGCGTAACGGATATCGTGTGTGGCTCCAGGTTAAATGATTCCAGGATCGAAGGCAGATTCCTAATTTTTTAACAGCTGAATCCACTGTTGATTTTATTTATTCTTCTTCTTCTTCATCAGCCTTCATCTCTCCACTGCTGGATATAGGCCTCTCCTGTTTCCATCCTTCCTTGTTGTTTGCTAATTGTAGCCATTTCTTTCCCCCACAGCGGCTATATCATCGGCCCATCTCTTTTGAGGTCTTCCGATGCCTCTTTTGTTCTCCCAAGGTCTCCATTTCAGAACTCTGGGAGGCCGTCTTGTAGCATCCTGCCTTGCAAAGTGTGCTGCCCATTGCCATTTTAGATTCGCTACACGATCCATGATATCCACTACTCTAGTTCTGCGCCTAATTTCGTCATTTCTAAGTCTGTCTCTTAGGCTTACTCCAAGCATGGATCTCTCCATGGAAAATATATTTTTTATTTTTTACTAACCGTTTGAATTTACTATTTATGTGAATCTATTCCATAAAACGCTTAATGTTTCATTAAAATTTTATGTCTCACATTAATGTTTCATTAAATTTTATAATGTCTCACATCCATGGATGAAATTTTTGCAGAATTTCGTAGTCCTCAACACACTCCAAATCTAAGAGATTCGCCTCGGGTCTCATGTCACGCTTATTGTTGGTACGTCAAACATTAAAAGTCAGTTCGTGTACTGTAAAACAGCTTGGTTATGATGAGTTCTGTTAATCATATCATGGATCATGGTTATACTAATATATAAAGAGGTGAAGTTTGTAAGTTTGGATATAAGCGGTAATCTCCGAAATTACTCATCCGATTTCAAAAATTCTTTCACCAATATTTAGAATGGACCTTCAGAGTGAATGTAAGTTATATATTATCCCTTAAAAATAAAAGAGCTTTTCGTGGTGACCTATTTTACAACTAAAGTCGACGAAAATATGGTCGAGCGATGGGATTTTTACGACTGCTGCCTTAGCGGTAAGAGATATTTAAATACTTTCAATAAAGAAATTGTAGAACTCAAAAAAATCTATAAAAAAAGTCCTCGACGACATATGTCTATATGTTAAGGTTAATACACAAATTGATAAAATATGACTAAAATTTACTAAAAATCTCCACGTTTTAAGCCGCGCGGGTAATTTTCTATACAAATCTACATAGTTTGACCGATTTGACTCAAATTGTTTGACTTTGCAAAACAATGGAATCTTTGTGTCCCCACTCAAACTTATTTTTAGCTAAATTATAAACCCGGGCAACGCCGGGTGCGAACAGCTAGTTATTTGATAAAAACGTGTTTGATATAGTAATCTTTTTTTAGTGAGACACTAACAGAATATTGGGTACAAAGTACATAAAAAAACAACACATTATTATTTAAAACTCTGACCATTATCCCAATTACGAGTGTCTTCGGCCTGCTCTAGCAACATGCACAAGTATATTTAGTGTATCAGTGTAGTGTGATCATGTAATTATTTGTAAATAAATAATTGATTTAATGTGTTATATGGGTTCAGGTTGTTGTTAAGAAATTACATGTTGTGAAATTATGATCTTGGTAAAATTAATTTTATTAGCATAGAAAACACTTGCATATATTACACCAACACACAAGAAGCTCGTTTCTACTATTAAAATAAATATTAAAAATAACATAAGAGATATCGAAACATGAAAGAAAATGCTAAACTTAATTATTTTTAAAAGTGTAATTGATGTCCAAAAGTTTTTCAACCGCATTTAATATGAATATTCATTAAATGACACGATACAATTTATCTTAATATTATATCTTTCAGAGTTATGAGTTTGTGAGTGTGAGTAATAACAGAACACGTACTAAAATATTGAATATGAAGTAAAATAAAAATGCAAATAAAAAATAAATCAATAAATAAGTATGATGACTTTGATTCGTTAGACACATATGTAGTTATTAATTGACTAGCGAACATATACATAGGATTAGATTATCGGGAACGCTTACCTACAGTAACAATATCGGAAACGCTTAGAGTAACATGTCAAGAAATCTGGCAAATGTCAATATCTATATCATTATAGCGGAAATATTGACTTTTAATTAATATTTGAACACTTTGTAATTAATTGAAAATTTTGTAGAGATCTAAAAAATTCGAACAGCAGATGTGTTTGAATTTTCTAGATTTCTACTAACTTTTAAAATAATACTATTACTTGTTTTATATAATATTTATCACAACAAATAATATTTATTACGACGACAAAGCGTACAATATTATATAATAGCAGCGAAGACGTTATTGTTATGATAACGTAAACCAATGAAAAAATACCAAATTATTTTGTTTGGTACCTTAGAATATTTGTATTTGAATTCGTTTATGCGAATATTTGCCTAATTGTGTATATTAGTGTACGAATATTAAAAGCCATATTTTGCACACTTTACACTATCGGACAGACTATTGTGAATTCGTATATACGTAGTAGTTAGACTCTCGTGTATCTATTTATTTTATGTTATTGTTTGTATTGTGTCGCAAATTTATTTATTTATTATTGTTTGGCTAGCAAGCGTACAGATAGTCCCGAGTAGATACCTAGTATTGTTTGACTAGCAAGCGTACAGACTGTTCCGAAAATATACCTCCTATTGTTGAGTGGCAAGCGTATAGATTATCGTGCACCATTGTTTGACTAGCAAGCTTAAAGACATCCTGTATGCAAGCATATGTAACATTGTTTGAGTAACAAGCGTACAGACTACAGACTATCGTGGAACCAGTTTCGTTTAACTAGCGAGTGTATAGATTATCGTATACGCCTACTCGGTATTGTTTGACTAGCAAGCGTACAGATAATTGTCTGTACGTCGCATTGTTTGACTAGCGGGCGTACAGACGTCTCGTGTATACCAGCAGGTGCCGGCTCAGGATTTCAGCATACATAGCGGGCAGGGTAGCGTGGGTATTTCGGCGGAGCAGGTTTCGCTATAATATCCGCACCGTTCCCGTTCCCGGTCTCGTGTTCGTGCCAACCCTTGTCAAAGGACCCAGCATCGGCCGACCGGCGTGACGTCATCGGTCCGTAAACCGCCGGCCGCGATCAAAGGACGGACCGCGATCCCGAGGAGGGGGTGGCGATCGATCCCCCGCCCCCCGTAATCCAACCTGTTCGCCATTATTGACCCTCCATGAATAGTTTATGTCCTCACCCCCGCGCTAATCCCGCTCCTTATTTATGTACCGGACCGGAGATGCCGGGCGCCCGCCGCCCCCCGCCACCCCCCCACGCCCACCCGAGGACACCCATCTAAAACGGACGGCAGCGGATGGCGGGCAAATTTTAATTACCGTATGAATTTATTTACGCGCCCGGGTATCCTCGCCCGCCCGCGCGGGGGGCGGCCGATTCTGACTCTCGTTTAATACCTTCATTTTTTAACTTCCGCAGATTACGCACATTCAGCGACGTTCCGTGGACACGGCCAAGTAAGGCAGTACTCGAGGGTGGCAAATTTTAAGGGATGGAACGTAGAAATTAGATTGAAATCAAACGTTAGAATTACTCGCTAAAGATGCCGTCCGCAGCGGCGCAGCTCTACCGAGCCCATCGAGATCGAACCTGTAATCGATTAAAAACACTCTGATTTTCTTGAAAAATCTTTATTTATTCATCAATATTAATTAAATCCTTTTAATTATCTACAAATTCTTTGTGATATCACGAATAGACATGATGAATGCGTACGGGTATTTCTTATCGCGGTATGCTGACAGTTACAGGGCACGTTAAGGATCTATTTCTCAAAAAAATCGCAAAATAATATTTAGAATTCTAAAATTTCGTGGCTTCTACCTGCGACGTCACTGCGCAGATTACCCGGGTATGCTTAAGGCATTAAATATTACTTTGCACTATTTTGCAGCTTGAACGGCTTAAATAATTCAGATTTGATTCTGTTTTTAGACCACAATAGGAAAATTTCACTTTTTTTATAGAATAATCTTTACTTTAGTCTAGAAAATACGTCTATGAAAAAAAAAAATTTTTTTGTATATACTAAGAGCGTAAAAATAATTTTGAAATTCAACATTTGAAATACAGGTCAAAGCACGTCATTTCACTAGCACGAATACGTGCGTCACAATTGTATGGTAACCGGTAACCAGATACACAAATACTACAGCACTACACCAAACACGTGAGCTGATATTTATGATGAGATGATGATTTAGCAGAGCCGTATTTTTAAAAAATTTTATAATAAAAATTATAAATTTATTTATTTATTTATTAATCAACGCCTTAGTGGGCTTTTACAGTACAAGAAAATTAAAATGATTTTTGTATGCCCAACATAAAACACGTTTTACTGTAAAAAATTAAAAAAATAATAATACAAATAAAACATATTTAAGATAAATGAACAATATAAAATGAACAGTATATATATAAACGACGATTAGTACACAAGCAAACAGTAATAATTAGAAACCTTTAACAAATGGAATTATTTTTTTAATTAAATGGAAACATTACCCCACATTTTCCATACTGATTCACAGAATATAATTAATATTTATGAATCTATTTCTTGTACACATTTTCATTGGTATTTCTAATATGTGAAATTTCCCTATCCACCCCATACAAGCAAAAATCCTGATTCTGTATTTAATCAGAAACGATCCCATGCAAATAGGTTCTCGGAATATTAGTAGACCTGTAGTAGGTACATCTGTAGTTTATGGCCTGCTCTGCCTTGTGTCTCCAGATGATTTAGCATTAATAACCAAATTAATTAATCAATTAGAAAGACATACAGAAAAATCTAATTCACGAAAAAATATTAGGTTACTACTGGGATTCGAACCCAGGTCACCTCCTTTCCGGGGCCGGTGCTCTGACCACTAAGCTATAGCAACCCTCTATGTTTCCGTGAATATATCGACCTAATATTTTTTCGTGAATTAGATTTTTCTGTATGTCTTTCTAATTGATTAATTAATTTGGTTATTAAATATTTCACAGAACTTTGTTCTGAAAAATTACAACTTCACAAATATGAATGTGTTCTTGAATATATAATATCTGTTGTATAAATGTATGTCCAAATAAAAATGAATTATTCAATTAATCATGGCGTCCATCTAGCGGTGGCATTGCAAAGTAATTTCAACTACCGTATCAAAAAAGTGGATTGCTCTATGGACAAAAATAAAAATTAATCAATTAATAAAAATAAGAACTACATATAAGGTCGATATATTCACGGAAACATAGAGGGTTGCTATAGCTTAGTGGTCAGAGCACCGGCCCCGGAAAGGAGGTGACCTGGGTTCGAATCCCAGTAGTAACCTAATATTTTTTCGTGAATTAGATTTTTCTGTATGTCTTTCTAATTGATTAATTAATTTGGTTATTAAATATTTCACAGAACTTTGTTCTGAAAAATTACAACTTCACAAATATGAATGTGTTCTTGAATATATTTAGCATTAGATTCCATTACTAAATGCTCACGGTCAAGGCTGAAATTGCAATACAAAATACGATTCGGATAATTTTAAATACGTGCGTTCTCTCATACAAACAAGCTTTTCTCGTATTTTATCCTCGTGTGGGTAAATGTCAATATTGTTTTTTTTGTTTGTTTTTGTATCCGATTGTTGTACTGACCAATTGTATCTGAAAACAAAAAATCAAACATAATAATTTGCTGTCTGTCTGTCCGTCGTGAAGTCCGTAAGTTGCTGAATTAAAAGATACATAGAGTGTGACTCGCAATCGGTGCGCAGAAAATGTTGCGCGGCCACGCAAAGCGAGTCGTTATTATTATTTCCCGTGATTTTTCACGTGTGCGGCTAGTATTAATAATAAAATTAATTATGATACGCGCACACTGTCGCGTGACAGAATTAACAGTTATCAATTATAATATATTTCTACATTACGCTATACTAATGACTTATGATAACCGAATACACATGCGGGATTTTTATACTTTCATAATTTTTTAATTAAACGTATTGTTTAGTTATCGAACCTTTAAATTAATTATATTATTGATGGATCTGGCTTTGACTTAGTAGAGATAATTCACGATGATCATTAAATTGAATAAAAAACATTAACCATGTTACCTCTACGTGAACGATACTTATTATCATGGATAACAATCATTCTTTTCATTCATGCAACATTAAACTTTTCCATCCCGTCGCTAATAAGATGAATAATTTCGAAAGTTAAGAAATTTAAAGAAATTTGAACTCGGGTATTAGTTTGTTTAAAAATAATACTTTCATTAACTCTTCTCCTCTTCTCTCAATATTCCCGTTACAATCACATTTACACCAATAAAATCAGCTCATTTTGTCAGTACCTTTATCAATTAATTATTTGTATTTCAACCTAATCAATGTAAAAAAGTTCTATATATGTATTGAAAGCAGTCAGTTTAATACTTCATCTGTAGATGAGAGATTCTGTTATTCTCGAAACTTAAGTAGTAAAATATAAAATTACTACTAAACTCACATAGAGGTTAGATAATTAATATTTTTCACCCAATTTAATTTAATCATCTTTAAATTAATTATTTACATAATAATTTCCTTTTCAATTGGATTATTTTTCCAGAAGAGTTAATTTCACATTACATAAGGTATTTAAAAACAACGCTTTTTATATATTCAGTACGTGTTTTTTTTGACTTAATTTTGTTTCAATCTAATAACATAAATTTACCCAATAGCTAATTTGAAATCGTAACCATACCATAAAGAGTTAATTTGCAATCACAACTATATTGTAAGCGGTTAATTTACAATCATAATATGAGGGGTATAAAAGCAAAGCCAACAATATCCAAAAAAATTGAATGCAGTCATCGAAGATTATTAATTTACAATGTACTACTAAATTCGAGATTTTATTTAAGAAACATAGCCTATAAATATATAGGAAACATGATTTTGGAAGGGATAGATGTGTAGGATCTAGAATTCAGTACATTTTAAATTGGTAATCCTCGGTGACAGCATTCAAAAATTTTTTTTATTTTTTGGATACTATTGCCTTTGCTTTTATTCCCCATATATATGGTTTCAAATGGGAATTAATAATGAAAACCTAAACAAATAAAATATGCAAAGAGATCAATTAATTATATTACAGAATATTTTGAGTTTGTTCAAATCTTTCAGAACAGTGCTGGATTTATGTCACAGAGACATTATTAATCAATTAGTGTATATTATAGATATCTCACAGAGACGAAACTGTATGTGAGATATCTATAATATACACTAATTGATTAATAATGTCTCTGTGACATAAATCCAGCACTGTTCTGAAAGATTTGAACAAACTCAAAATATTCTGAATTGTAAATACTGGTAAAAAAGGAATTTAACAAAAATTGGAAATAATATTTCCTGGCGTATCCTAGTGTAATGCAAGTATTCGGATGAATTTCATTACACACAATAAAGTATATTGCTCCCAAAATTCCGTAAAAAAAAATCAATGTAGATTTTCTCATTAGCGACATCTGTGGGGATTTAGGGGAATGAAAATGGCTTTGTACAGGCCGCATGGAAAAGGCGCGTACAACTCATATATGAAAGCTTTTCACGCAATTTGAACATATATACAACTTTCAAAAAATGAATAAGCATGGTATATTCTATCATGGGTGGAAATGGCGAATGTTACAATTGTGTAAAGTGATCACTTAAGCCAACCATAAAAAGACAGGTCATAAGTCCTGTTACACCCAAATGACTTCTATACCTACTTTCCCATAATTAATACAGTTTCGTCTCTGTGAGATATCTATAATATACACTAATTAATTATATTATATTAAGCAGCCATCCACCCATCACAAGCAAGCATCTTCGAAGCAGAAATGAATGTATACAGATAATTTTTTGTTTTTGGGTGGCGAATGTGATTACTAGTGGTGGTAATCTACTAATGCGGCTACGCTTGTGTTAGAAGTTGTTTATATCTTTTATACTTTTTTGCTGAGCGCAAGCACGTGCTTTAACGTGCACTGCTTAGTGTAAGACAGATTGGTCTCACCGGGCTCGATTCCCATACTGTTCTATTGGTAGAATTTAAGGAAGTCATGTGTGTACGTATATGTAGCCATAAATACATTTATTTTAATGTCTTAAATAATAGCGAAATAAATAACTTTTTGATAGCATTGTCAATATTAATAAAAAGATTACATTTTCTGTAAAACCACTATGTATTTCATAATCAACATGTTTCGGGGAAAATGGTCCCTACATCAGATTTCAACTGAAAATTAAAATTGGAAGTATTACAAGGACATTAACAAAAACAAAAAATACATACGTGGCAGTTGAATAACTAGTTAAAAACTAATCTGAATAAATTGAAAAAAGTAACTATATGCAAAAACAGTAATGCTTATTTTGCTATTAACACTTTTTCTAATTTATCTAACTGTTATTCTTCGTTATTCATTTATAAAATTTCTAAACCATTGTTAATATCAAAAGAATGGTTTGTGTCCAAAAGACGATTATAAAATTTAGAATAGTTATTGCAATTTAAACATCTTAACACCTTTATTTATATTTTTTAGTTTACGTTGTGTATTCTGATGAAGGGACCACTGGCCCCGAAACATTTTGATAATTCAACAAATATTTATTCTTATAGATTCTTAAATATTATTAAATATAGATTCTTTTTATTAGCATTTATTTAATTAGTTTTTTTTTTAATTAACAATTTAAAGACATAACATAGACGTGCCCTAGCAATAATTGTGTGCTGTATGTAGATAACACTAATATTGTGGACTAGGAAAAAGCTTTTGATAAGGTCTAACATCCGAAACTTATACATCTACTAAAAGACAAAGGAATCGATGTTAATGACATCCGCATCATCAAACATCTGCACTGGAACCAAAGAGCAAATGATAAAGTTGAAAGCACACTGAGCGGAGACATCCAATTTAGGCGAGGTGTAAGACAAGGATGCATCTTATCACTGCTGGTATTTAATCTGTACTCCAAGGCAATATTTAAGAAAGCTCTAGATGATACTGCTCTAGGGATTTTAATTTATGGAAAACTATTGAATAACATTAGATTTGTGGACGATACAATACTATTTGTAGACACTGCCCGAGACCTTCAAAAACTACTAAAAAACGTGAATGAAGTAAGTAACAAGTATGGCCTGAAGATGAACAACAAATTTGTTAACAACTTCAAGAAGATCACTCCCAACTCTAAAAATAACCATAAAAAACAAACCAATAGAAAGAATCACGCAATATAATTACTTAGGTACATGGGTGAACGAGAACTGGGATCCATCTCAAGAAGTAAAAGTTCGAATAGAGATGGCAAGAAGTGCGTTTCTTCGGATGAGATCGTTATTTTCTAACCATGACCTAATCTTACAACTTAGAATGCGTGTGGTTCGGTGTTATATGTTTGCCATTCTCTTATATGGGGTAGAGGCATGGACACTTAACCAAGAACTAATCCACAAAGTCGAAGCTTTTGAGATGTGGACCTATAGAAGCATATTGAAAGTTTCCTGGGTGGATGGAATGGATAGAATGATGAAGTCCTCCGGCGTATGAAAAGACCGAGAAGTGCTGCTAACTATCAAGGTAAGAAAGCTGAACTGGATGGATGATTTTAAAAATATGTTTTACTTTACTTTGTAATACACACACACAATATGAGTTATTAAATTACAACTATAGTTTCGAGAGGAGCAGTCCCTCCCATCATCAGATATAGATAATAATAGTTTTTATCTATATCTGATGATGGGAGGGACTGCTCCTTTCTACACTATAGTTGTAATTTAATAACTCATATTGCGTGTGTTTACAAAGTAAAGTAAATCATATTTTTAAATTATAATGTTGCATCACGAAGTATCTGCCAAATCTTTCAATGGATGGATGATGGTTAAGTACTCCCATATAAACTGTTCCACCTCTTTTGCTGTGTTTTTAATTAATAAAACGAAGTACTGAGCAAGCAATCAACTGATTAGTAAAACACATCGAAAAATGACATATGGAATGTTAGGAACCAATAGACAGGAATACATGCATGTTCCTGGTATGGTACAATCAGAATCAAAGATAGACTGTATCCATAAATTTTTTGGGCACATCGCCCATATAGGGAATGGCGTGATGGTGGAATAAGAGTGTTGCAAAAATTAAAATAGATTTTTTTACAAGGTTTTTATCATTTTATTTGAGTTGTATTCAAGCGAATGAATTTTTCATAACCGATACAAGTAATAATAGTTCACCTTTTTGAAAAAATATGTCTGAAATATTGGGAAAAAAAACTAACCCATAAAACCCAAGTTTTTATTATACTCCCTTTCTCATTTAATCAGGTTTCGTGCCAATACACGCGTCGGGCTTATTACTCACTTGTATTGATTCCAATATGAAAAAAACATTAAAATTTAGAAAAATCCAAAATTATATTATATTTATTAAAAAAAATTGTTAGATTATTTTTATCATTGCCACGAGTCTGCTTGCAAAATTTCAGTTCGATTGGTTCACGGGAAAAGGGTTAAAAATCGATCCAAAGTTTTTTCGTCAGACAAGCAAGCAAGCAAGCAGACGCTACGAGTTAAAAGAAAGGTAGTAAAAATGCAAATTATGATACCACCTATAAAGTTTTGCTACTAGCTGTGAGATACCCTTTACCTATATACCTACTGAATCTATTTCGTACACTGATCCAGAAAATACTGACCCAATAAAAACAAGGCTTGAAAAATGAAATCGCGTAAAATTAACATCCCCACAAAAGGTCGTTGACAAGTCGTGCACGACCTCTAATGCAAATTTTGACATCCCATAAATTACCGTCAAATTTTGTTTTCCTCCAAGAAACAGCCGCCGGCCAATCAGGAATCCGGTAATCGACATCGAACCGCCGATCGCGGGAAGATCACTTCGTGTCACGCACACGGAATTAATTTCGTATCGATTCGGGTTGCGGTTAATATAAAAAATGTGGCATTTTGGCCGATTTGCATGTCTGATAAGGGCCGGGGCGCGAGTTGCGCGGGCTGCAATCATGCAAAGCGATCTGTCACTCGGGCCGCGCCGCCCTCCCGGCCCGCACGCGATCCGGACAATTGGGGAATAAGTGGCAGTATTATAATTTAGCCCGACATCACAATGATTTTAGACCCGCGAGCGTTATTTATATTTGGTTATAAAGGTTTAATGGGTCATGGAAGCCATCATTATACAGCTCACATGGGTAATTATAGAGGTCCAAAATAAGTTTCTTAGATTTATCAATTATAAGCTTAACATACCGTCGAGTAACATTAATTAACATTTAGATCGTTTTGCGGTACTATCGACTGTCCTCAACTATTTAGAACGTATCTGCTTGCGTGTTCCATCTCGCGTAACTAGATGTCATGCAGGTTTTGCCTTGGAAACTGCAGCTATCAACTACGTTTTCAATTCCTCACTGCAAAGGCTTCCTAAAATAGCAAACAGACACGAACAACTTGACGTTTTTGCCACCATCTTTATAATATTCTAACATATTTTAAAAGGTGTACCTACTATAGTATTCACGATGATTGGACTTAAATAAGTGGATTGCATTTTAGTTGTTAATAGGGTGAGATTATTAACTTATATGTAAACATTTTATTATTATGCTTTTCTAAACTTGTGCTATTGCTTTATACTTTACTTATATTTTTTTGTTATTTTAAATATTTATGCTTTCTTTAAGCTTTTTCTTTTGCTCCATACTCGCTTTTTACTTTAAATTAAATTCATCTTTTAGTATTATGCTACTGTTATGTATTTTCTTTTTACTTTATATCATTATTTTTTTTGCGTTTGTATTTCTTAGGCAATCACTATTTATTGTTTAAAGTTTTCATTAATTTAATGTACACTTTTTACCTTTCGTTTGTAAAAGCACTGAAGGATGTTAATAATGAATGACTAATAAGTTTCGGGCTTCAATAGGTTATTGCTGTCTAACCTAACCTTGTGTTATTGCACTTATTGCATGCATGCGTGCAAAGCATTATACGCAGGCGCGTGCAGTCAGTACACTGAAGCACGAGACACAGTAAAAATAAAAATGACTTAATACCTACTACAGAGGTAGAAATAACACAGAGGTAGATAGAGAACATTGAGGCGGAGATCTATTAAATATTATTCCACTTACCTGTATTATAGACTGCCATTGAAAACAGAAGCCTGTGAGTTGATATACCCCAGGTTTTTTACAATGTCATTTAAATAATATCAATTAAACAATTTATAAGTACTAGCAAAAATTTTACAATACAATTACATATATTGAAAACAACAGAAAGAAAACAAAAAAGTATATGTAAATATAATCATTGAGCTGTCAAACTAATTCTTACAACATTTTTTAAACAATGTTGCTGTATATCGTACCCACCTCGACACAGGATTGTCCTAGTGAAGGGATATTGTTATCATTAATGAATAAATAAATTAAAATAAATAAATAAAATACACAGTAGAATATGGATATTTCCAACTTTGTTAATTCGAATTTATCATTAAGGGGTTACACCACCTTGACATTTTCAAATTTTTTTTTTTTCTTCTTACAGATTGAAGTTCTAAAAGTAGTTTTGAGTCTTTACTCATTCAAAAATTTCTTGAAATGAGTTAAACAATTTCAAGCTAGCATGGTAGGTAAATTTTTAAACGAGGTACATCAACTATTCTTTCGCGTTTTTCTCATTATAGGATTTTGGAGGCGATATCTCTAACACTATTAATTAGCCGATGTAATTCAAATTTTGCAAAAATATTACTAATTACATTATCTAAGGATAACAAGATTTTTACAATATCCCAACAACTTCTTCTCTGCACTGTCCCAGCTCATTGCCTAGGTAGTAGCGAAGGGAAAAACTTCATTTCAAAATGAAGACTACAACACACACACGTTCACCAGTTTGAAGACTACAAAGTGTACATTACAATTGTAGTAAAAACCACTTGAAGTGAAGCAATTGTAGTACTACGAAATGAAGTGAAGTAAATGAAGTGAAGTAATGAAGTAATTGTAGTATTAATGAAGTGAAGTAATGAAATGAAGTAATTGTAGTATTAATGAAGTGAAGTAATGAAATGAAGTAATTGTAGTATTAATGAAGTGAAGTAATGAAATGAAGTAATTGTAGTATTAATGAAGTGAAGTAATGAAATGAAGTAAATTTTCAAATGAAGTGAATTTTTTTCCCAAATAAAAATTTGGCGAGCTAAAAAAAAAAAAAGGTCAACGAAAAAATATTTAATAAATGACGATATTTTCTCCAAAGTAACATTTGGCGACCTAAAAAAAAAAAAAAAAAGGTCGCCAGCCAGATTTCTTCGTTCGATTCCAAAAAATTTTCAAACCATGGGGGGGGGGGGGGTTGTTACAGTTTCCAGAGATTTCTCCGTTTAGCTACATCAACTTCCCAAAAATTTCTTCATAGCTCCCAAAATTTTTCAAACCATGGGGGGGGGGGTTGTTTCAGTTTCCAGAGATTTCTTCATATATCTACATCAACTTTCCAAAAATTTCACGTAAAAAATACACTATTTAAAATGTGTTTCTCATACTTTTGATAACTTTGAAGTGTATGTACTTTGTAGTGTTCGCTTTGAAATGAAGTGTACTATTTAAAGTTTATACTTTCAATAACTTTGGTGTTTGTAGTTTGTAGTGTGCACTACACATCAAAATGTGCGAAGTGTGCGCTTCAATGTAGTGTAGTACTACATTGTAGTAGTGAGTACAGAGCGGACCCATCACTACTAGGTAGCCTGTGGGAGCTGGCTCTTCTCGGTCTCAGGCTGTATCTTCTTCGGTTCTGAGTGTCGCTTTCATCCAGGCCGTTTCTCTGAAGGATTTTGGAGCACTGAGTCATCCAGGAGTTCTTTGGTCTTCCTCTGGATGAAGCTCCATAGACATTGTCTGCTTCACCACAACATCCCAACATCCCACTTCCAAAATCACAAAGCTTATTAAATTACGTTTTAATTGCGCGAATAATATTTGTGCGGTGGATTTCAAAAACAGAGGTTGGAGCGTATCACTGTTGATCGGTTCAAGAGCGGCAGAGAGCATTGCGGCGTGTGGCCGATGTTAAACAATGAATCTACACATTATAGACATAGAGGCAATTTGCCCATGGAGAGCGATTTATGAACGCAACAAATTAAGTTTAATCCATCGTTTTGGATAGTACAGAGTAGGTGTGTTTTGAAAAATATTACATTTCTTATTTAAGTACCTACATATGAGCGGTATGAAAGAAAAAGCAGCAATATCCAGAAACTTAAAAAAATCACCGAGGATAACTAATTTGGAATGTACTAAATTCGAGATTTCATAGGAAATATAGCTCCATCCCCTCCAAAATTAAGTTTCTAATCTAAATTACTATTAAAAACAAAGGCAGCAATATTCTCTTCGACCAATCAACCCCCAGTGATACTAAATAAGCTTCATACTTATGTGAGAGTTGATGTCAATTTTAGATCGAAACATCATAGAAAAGATAGCAATATCCAATTACTAAATAGCAAAAGCAGCAATGTTCATTATTTGATAGTAAACACATCAATATTTATTTATACACATATGTAAAAGGGAAATTGAGGCGACAATTGTTTTTAAAAACTTATTTCCAATAAGATGTAGTTTTCATAGATTCTAGAGAAATTTCCTTGAGAAGCGACAGGTTTTTTGTAGGTATTTGTCTCAGAAACGCCTAGTGCGACATTGCTTCTGCATACTGCTCGTACACAGAAATGATGGTACAGTCCCAACTAATTCAAGTGGTTTTCACTCGCCCTACATTGAAGTAAGTTGCTGGGAGTTTGGATTTGCTTATAAATAGTTGATGCGAAAATTGAAGGAAATGGAGTCACGATCCTTGTCAAATTGTCGTCCATAGCTGTGTTGCGAAGAGATGTGCCGCGGTGGGGTCCGTCCACGATCCACTCGCGTCGAGGCGAGGGCTGTTCGTCACATCCACAGTTTTATATTATTTTAGTAAGTAAGTAAGTAAGAGTAATAGGGAAAATATAACACGACATTGGTTCGAAATAAAATTTTTACTCGATACGTTCGTATCACGAAATTATTTAATTTAAATTTAAGGTATATCTACCTACTCTTTCATTCGAAACTAAAATTGTTAAGGCGCCATAGTACGTGATTCACTTTTTTGCAGTCTAAAGAGTCAAATTAGTGTAGAGTTTTCGAATCCTGTCGTCATCTGCGCAACACGTTACATTTTTTTTTTTTTAGCTATTTTGTATCCCAGTCCTAAGCTAGTCACCTCTTCATGATTACATCCATTATATGATTGAACAGAAAAGGGCCCAGGCTATATCCCTATCTTATACCATTACTCGCCATTTGTTAATTCAATATCTACTTTAATTTTAGTTTTACAGTTGGTATACAGGTTTTGGACAGACTTTACCAAAGGTGTTCGAAATTCCATTTTCTAATAATATTCTCGTAATGTCTTTCAGCAACACCCTGTCGAACGCCTTTTTCAAAACCAAAAAACATATATAGTCCACCTTTTTATATTCTAATGCCTTTTCTTTGATTTGCCTCGGAATGAAGACTTCATCTGTAGTGAGCAAACGATTTCGCCAAAAACTTCGTTGTCTTTCTCTGTTAGTGATGTTTTGCTCATGTACGTAGTACTGGTACTACATACGATACAAAGCTTATATAATCACAATACACAAAACATACTGCTAAAAAAATTTAATAGAAAAGTAAATACGATACACACAATATTTCGCATCGCAATATACATTTTTCTAGAGAAACAAGCGTGGTAGGACAAGTATTACATACATACATACTTATTCACATACACCCCCAAGACTACGTCACTGGAGCGCTGTGATGTTTTGTTAAGTCAGGCGGGTGACGGCGGCGCTTCGCGTGAGAAGCCATTCTAATGTGAATTGAAGGGTAGGTACCTACCCCTTTCAGCCCGGCCGCACAAAGTGGCCGTGGGTAGGTGCCGGGAGCCTTCCTACCGCGAACTGCCGCAGGTATCGGCGCGGTCCAGCAAATTAGTCAGGAGACTGTTGTTTGGCATCCCGGCTCCCAGCGCGCGCGCCGAACGCACCAAGGTCTCGGGACGGTAATGCGCTCCGTCGCGAGCCGGCGCATTGAACCTATTGATCAAAGCTATGCAGAGCGCCAACCAGAATATCTGGGTGCATAAATATTGTCAGGGGTCGTGGCTGTGGGAGACAAATGAGACACTAAAAAATAATTAAAGTTTTATCAATTACATAAAGTCACTGGACACGAATTCAATCGGAGACTTGTTCTTAAATTCACTCTAAATTTTTCTAGAATATTTATTGCACTTTTTATCATCTCTTAAAAAAAGTTGTCTCTCATATACCGATGCACGATCTAGTGACAGTAATAATTAATTTTTACAATGTAATGGATTCCTAGGGTTTACAAATTTGATCTCCAAATGCAGGCCGGTAAAACCAAACACGAGGGCCCGAATACAGAGTCAATACTAAAATGATTTAAGGCCGGCACCACAGTGCGCGTATCTTCCGCCGCGTCTTTTCCATCGCGTAAAATCGGCAAAGCAAATGGGTCGATCATCCGCGTAATTGTGTTTAATAATCGCATATTTAAAAAAAATATTTAATGGATCACAAACAATGAAAAACACAACATGATATAGGTAATAAAATTATAATACAATAAGTTTCATCACTTAAATGTGAGCAAGCATAGAGATAAAACTAAAGGTTAAAACATATACAAGAAAGAACAGAAAAAAGTGATTTTATAAAGTGAGCTTGAAAAAAGAGACTCGACTAATTTCGCAAGTTTGGTAATAGTTCTCTTATATTCATGGAAACTGTCATGAAATATGTCAATGAGGACGTTATGATTATATGTATGGAAAGAAATGCAGCGGCGTCCCGCGACGGAAGAGACGCGGCGGAAGATCCGCGTAGTATGGCGCCGGCCTAAAGTACGCTTTAAAAGTGTAAATTTTTACTACAAATTATGCTTTCAAGCGTATTTTAACCTTAAAATCGTACTGACTCTGTATTCGGGCCTATGAGTATGCACATCACTCTTGGAGGCGAAAAACTTCAAAATACACAAGATACGAAATACTTATGCTTACGCTCTCGTGAAACTCCCATGATGAGCATGTAAAATCTAAAATTTCCCCAATAACCGGTGTACTATATCGACTAGAACGCCTGCTCCCTATATCCCAACTCCACACCGCATATTAAGCCATGATCCATTCCCATCTCAGTTATTTAGTTAGTAAATATATGGGGCACAATTACCGATAAACAAACATTAGAAATACAAGTAATTCAAAATACAGCCCTAAGGAATATGTACCAACTTCGAATGGTACCCACCGCTTACCCAGGACCGTTCTATGAGCAAAAGCTCCTATATCGGTTTTGCTCATTCTTCTCCAGGTTAGCATTTTTTGATACTACCAGGCAAGACCGTGCTGTTCCGTACCAGTTATTTAAACCGTTGCTAGGCCACCAAAGCAAACCCATTCACAGTCCGGCCACAGTGTTTATCAACTTTTTTTATTAGAAATGAAGAAAAGATACGTAAAATATATACACAAGAGAATATAAATAAACACAAAAAGTTTCCAGAAAAGTACGTAATGAAATATAAAATACTACAAAAGAGAAAAAGGAAAGAAAACAAGCGGTAATAAAAAATATATTCTAACTACCACGGGGTACGTATGTCAAAACTCACGAAAAAAAGTACTTCCCTTTACGATTCATTGCAACTGCCATATTATAAGTAATTTAACATTTATAACACACCGACTTTAAACTAGCTCTTAATTAGTCAACAATGGTCTGGAGGCGACGAGAATATTCTCGTAAACACTAGAAATGTATAGAATAATCATGTACATTAAAAAAACCAACGTAAAAAAGACGGAACCAGGCCGCGGCGCGACATGTTTATTTTGACGTTTGAACCGACGCGTTATTAGCAATAAACCGTAATGATCGGCGATAGACCGAGCGATAGTAAATTAAGCGAAGCACTCACTTTACTTGCGATAGTTGATCAGAGTATTCTAACAAGCGATGACATGTGTTGATAAATTGCGAAATAGTGTAAATTCGAGATAGTGTTTAAATTTAATTCGTGTTCAGTGATTTTGTCAATTTATTAAAATTAATTAATTTCCAGTATTTTCATTTGCCTCCCACAGCCACGTCCCGTGATAATATTTAATTAAAAAAAACTTAATTATTTTATTTAACTTTATACATAGTTTAACTTTATATAAACCTAATCACCATCTGTGTAGAATTTTTGCTTTTTCTGTAAGCTATTTTTTTATACTTTCTGATTAAACCTTTTGGGAAAATAATTGTTTATTAACTTAATTTTTAATTATTGTAACAAATATTTTGTAATAACATATTATAATTAAATTAAGTAAATAAATATTTACGCACGTCTAATCATTACTATTTTGTAATCCTGCCAAGGGTTCCCTGTCAGTGTATAGGTACACATTAAAGTTGGTCCAAATTTGCCCTTTCAGGATAAACGGAGGGGGAGGAATTAACTGTTGGCATTATTGATCCTTCGCGGTATTCCCATGAATTAATAATTCTGGAGCTATCGTCACGTGGTCATTGCCCCAAAAGTCCACGTGCGTAGTACAGTAAGATCAGTCGTCGAGTCATTTCTCTTATACGGTACTTTACCGTATCCAAAAACTAGCCCGTAATCTCAATAGCGGGCGAAATGAGAGATCTCAACCCCAAATTAGATGTAAATGATTACACTTTTTATCCCATCTCAAATCTGTTATTTGAGATTATATTATATTTGAGATTATATCCCCTTTTCTATGACTCAAACTCACGTGCTTCAACTCGTAAGGCCCGAATTCAGAGTCAATACATAGATGATTTAAAGGTTAAGGTACGCTTTAAAAGCGTAATTTTCAGTACAAAATAACACTTTTAAGGTATACCTTAACCTTAAATCATCTAAGTATTGACTCTGAATTCGGGCCTAAGTGTCGATTCGGTTTAACTCTAAAAACGAAGAAGAATTGAAAAAGAATCGTCAATAAAAGTTTTTATTTGAGTAAACTAGCTGTAACCCATCAAAAACGACGGTTTAGGGTTTGCTGGTCCGGGGTTCAAGCCCCATCTCTGGCCGTTTTATTTTGTTTTTTTGGCCGTGAATTCGAACGAAATTACGGACGTTACATGAAGTTACGGAGACAGACAGACAGATGGACGGACGGACAGACAAAGAAATTATTATGTTTAGTAAAATTGTAAGTACTACACCCAAAAAGTATAAATTCAAAGATGAATTGATACAAACAAATTGTTTAATACCGTATAATTTTTTTAATGAATCGTCGTTAAAACAATTTGTTAATTCTTTTATTTATAAAACAGTCCTCAAAGTGTGTTTGAAAAAATGAAGTGGTTTTTTTAAAATTTTATTTGACATTGGTATGACTTTTACTCTATTAAAACGTTTATAATAATTAATTAATTTTAAATAAACAAATATGATGTTTTATTACAAATGATTCCGATCATTTGGTGCACGGATTATTACTGTTCTTGTTAATAAAAATACTTTTTAATAATAAAGCTTTAACAGAGCAGCTTTACACGAAAAAAAAGGTGTAGCTTATTTAAGTTTTACAATTCCCTAAGTGACCAATACTCAATGAGGTTGGGTATTGGTGACTTTGGTATAGATATAACCTCTGCCAATACCTATAGATCGAGGACATTGACATCGAGACATTGTTTCAACGTTGAAAAATAAACCACCTGAATTGATGTGAAATAATGAGCTCACTTCCAAGTTTGGAGGAGGTTTTAAAAAGTGGATTATGCCTAGGTTAATTTTTTTTACTGAGACACCAAATAGCTTTTATGTGAAGCTTTTTTTATTCTTCTATCTATTTTTTATATTCTGTTACTGTTCTTTTACTATTTTAATTAGTTGATATAAGACTTTTAAGATGTTATGAATTAAATTGTGTGCTAATTGGTTAATAAAATATGTGTTCTATTGTATGAATGTACCTGCAGACGAAAATCTCGCAAGATTTTGCATGGATCTAGCTTGTTATATTATACTGTAATTAAAAAAAAATTAAATATAATAAATGTAAACGATTGAATTTTAAACCTTTTTAAAAACCCTTTAAAAAAACTGCATTTAGGAAGCAGGTTTCACACCACGCAAATATTAATGATAATTTATTATATATTACTTTAAGAATGTATTTATTACCCAAAGCAAAATTAATTAAGTAATGGAAAAATCTTGTTATTTCTTTAAAATTTTATTTTCGAACGCATGCAGAGGTTAAAAAGTTATACGCTGCATCACATGTAAAAATAATGTCAATAGATCTTCAGAAAATGTTAATTTGGCTACTGAGTACGAAAAACAATACAAGAGAATTTTGGTGTGAGCCGATATGGAAATATTTTAAATATTTTCCTACGCAAGGTCTAGACAGGAAAACAAAAAAATGCCTATAAAGTTAAATAGAAAGATCTTTTTGATTTGAAAACATTGTGAAAATAATATTGAATGATAAATAAAGATTCATTCTATAATGTTTTAATATCAACATCACTATACATACTTGGGAATTAAATGGTACAATACATTGTTGTCGCAAAACAAATTTCAAGGCAGAAACATTCCAAAAATATGAACAGTTTAAGAAAGAAGTCAAATCCTTGATTTTGGACAACAATGTATTGTAACATTGCTCACATGCCTCAAATAGTTTTTGTATAATAAAAAT
Source organism: Agrypnia vestita (assembly GCA_016648135.1). Lineage (NCBI taxonomy): Eukaryota > Metazoa > Arthropoda > Insecta > Trichoptera > Phryganeidae > Agrypnia > Agrypnia vestita. The sequence continues at coordinate 75,870 of JADDOH010000971.1, read as the reverse complement.
TACTACTTCTAAAGGTTTCTGCTTTTATACTTTAATTTGGCTTGTAAATACTCCTCCGTAAGCACGAGCTTTAGCTCATAATATTATGGGAGTATAATATCTATAAAATGTAAGAATTCAATTTATTATAAAAAACATTATTATGTATCTACTGTATATCGCCAATACAATTTTATATAGGAACGACCATAACAGTGAGTCTTAAGAATTTAAGCAGGGGTTGAAAATGAAATATTATAAATTTTGAAAATGTTTAAATATACAAAAAAATATTCGGCGGGAGTGATTCCTTAATTATAGTTCAAACATCAATATCCTAATGTCAATCGTTATGTTTAATATCTTTAAATATAATAATCTCTAAATATAATGAATTGTGTAATTGTAATATGCTTTATAAGTTTAATTTTATTATTCAATAAGATTAATTTTGTAATATTCTTTATAAGTTATTTTCATGATAGTTGACTTTTCACAAAAGACAAGACAGAAATATTGAAAAAAAAGAAAACTGAAATAATTTATCTCTATAACTTTTGTTATTAGAACGTTAATATTATAACTTGTGGCGGAAATGCGATACCAGAACTAACGACGCCATACTGAATTCTTGTCAGCTGTCAGATTCTGTTCACATTCGAGTTCACGATGTTTCGATCGTTTTTTAAAAAAGAATTTATTTGTCACCATGCCAAAAACGATTGAAAGTGATATCCGAAAGAAGTAATTGTCAGATATACGTTTTCAAAACAAAAACACATTCGACATTCAATTCGGGTGTCAAAGTTGTAGGTACAGTTTCGAAACTTTTGAATACGGAATCGGTTTAGGTTGAAAATCGGTAAAACATGAATGTTATTAGATACTTGGACTTTTTTTGAAATGCACACGTTTTTTAAGAAAGTTTTTGTTTGCTCCAATTATTCTAAAATTTCGAGGTTACATTTCTGTAAATATTAGTTTCAATTCTTTTCTTGAAACTCAATAAAATAATCGATAACGATCAGTGTATATTTTTACAACTCGATACTTTGAGCGCCATTTATATATAATTTTGTTTTTAAGTATAACTTCTATCGCGCGTACATGAGTACACTCACGATTTATTTTTATTTTATTTAACTAATTTATTTATTTATTTGTTCACGCCCATTATAGGCTTTTACATGTAAAATTTTTGTAATACTCGTATACAAATATTTATATAAAAACAATATCAAGTATAAGCAGTAGGTACCTAGGTACTGCTGATGTGATCTTACTGATGTTATCTTGTATGTAGGTACATACAAGATATAAAAATATAAAGTCATATCACGTATTATATAAAAAAAAAGAAATATATTACATAGTATTAAAGAAGTATATAAAACAGTATCAGGTATGAACAGTAAATAATAAAATATAAAAAAATTCAATACACGTATAAGTAATAAAAAGTATAAGCAGTAAAATATGAGTTTAATAATATAAAGTACAAATATAAATGTAATAAAGTAATGTGTATATATCTTAACATGTGTATAGTAATAGTGGAAGTTAGTATTGAAATAATATCTCTTTAAGTGTTATCTTTATTTTCACTAGATCATCATTGAAAATGTCAACCATATAACCATATTCATTACCAGTCTTTAATATTCTGCTGATCACCGAATTCGACCGGTAATTCGTTAATAAAGTGAGACCAAAGATGGATAAAACGACAAAAAATGATTGCTTCAAACATGCGCATGTACTTATGTATTTGAAAAGCATGTTCTCTCGATATGACGGTAAGGTATGCAAATAAGGTTGACTGCGGGAAACAAAGTGAGTGGTTTTCCGAACGTCGAAAAAAAGCAATTTGTCATCTGAACTCTGAGTTCTGGTTCGAATAGAAATCTATAAAATAAATCTTAGAATTGGCAAAATAATAACGAAGGTAAACGAAATGCGGCGAAAACGTGAAAAATTATGTGCTGTAGTGAATAATGAAAATTAGGAAAATGTTGATCTATTTGTGATGGTTCAGGCACGTGGAACGAATAGTCAAATTTTAGGGACGTTTGTTGCAGTCAATAAGAACGAAAAATGTCCGCAAAAACCGTAGCATATTAGGGTTGACCGTATACTGAAGGACGTTGGAAACTTTAACAAGCGATGCGCATCAATGGTAAAATGTATTAACAACACTAGATTAGTGTGCGGCGTTCTAGCCTCTATATCTACACCTGCGGAAAAACGGCGTGATGGTTAAAGATAATTAGGGCAAAAATCATTAGCTGATATTTTTACCTTGTTTATATATAAAACATATATTTTGTTATTAGTTAAATTGTAGATGTCTCACAGTGACGAAAATATTTATAAGGGATAGTAGGTATGAAAGTCTTTGGATGTTTATGGGGATTACGATCTGTAATACGGCTGGCTTAAGTGATCACTTTACACTTACACAATGTAACGTTAGCTGATCCACCCAAGATCGCCTACAGATCGGTATCTTTTGCGATTTGTATATACGGTTTAGGTCCACCTTGTTTTTGAATTTTCATATACACTATACGTTAGCATAGTGAATATTTTAGCCATTTACCTATATGTTTTTTTGGAAAAATTGTCTTTCCCGTGAAACGGTGTATATGCAGATATGATGGTAAATGATACATCTATATATTTTTTTGATGAAAATATGAACTAATATTCTTTTTTTGTATATAAATATGAAATTCATCTGAAAAAAATATTTAATTTGTTTATTCATTTTTTGACCAGTTTGTACTCTTTTTACTTATTTTCATTTAAAAGAAGAAAAAATTTTTGAACAAAAAATATTGTATTTATATTTTGTTTTAAGACTCTTTATTAATTAGTATAGGCATCTACATTTAATATACAATTTCTGCCGGTTTCCGTTGTAGAAGCTGCTTAGTAATAATCTCTATCTAATTACTAAACTTCTATACAATTTTAATATCTATACTTAGCTTAGTTCATATTATACTATTCTGAAAAAGGTTAGATACAACCGAAACTGGTAGACATTGTATAATATATTGATTAAGTGGCTTAACCAAAATTTATATTTTTATTTAAATTATTACGTCAAGTGTCATTCAAAATTCAAAAACAAATCGCGTTCAAGACAAAAACAATGAACACAAACAGTGAACATTTAAAAAAATTAAATAATATAATTCATTGATTTATTTATAAATACTTTTGACTTAATTTTGTTTATTGTGTGTTATTAATCCTAAACAAACAAAACTACTAAACACTTCTCATATTGCAAAACGTGAAATAATCCAAAATCTTATTTGCCGAGTCAATATGCCATTCCCGAAACGGATTTCCGATAATGCTCATCATAACCCGACAAAATTACCGAGTCATCAAATATTACCATGTTTTATTTCTCCGGCATTTCTTCAGAATTTCATTCAGGAGTTATTCGCCCATTCATGCTACGCCGTAGTGGGTCGGCTACGGCGCAGAACTTTGCCGTAGAGGGTGGGAGGGGGTCGGGCGAGGGAGAGGGGTGCGGAGATGTCGTAGTTCTATTTATTAAAAAGTTTGCCAGTACTCACTCGCTCGTAGAAATTGAAACATTCTTGTCTGGCTCTGTAGGGGTGGCAAACAATTTTTATGCGTAAATATTAATTTTATTAATTTTTCATGTGTCAAAAAAAGAATGCATAAAGTGTCATCATCCTTGTCATTTCAGTCGTTTGCTATCTACGGTTGGAGCGTTCAGTAATTATATTGAAATAAGCTGTACGTAAATAATATATTAAAATATATATATATTTCGAAAAAAAAACATTATGATGCATTAAAATTTAAATAATCTAAATATATTAATTTCGCTGTGTCTCTGTTCCGTAAGTTCGTAACATTCTGGCATTCATCATGCAAACCACTCGTTTACGCCGCCTACGTTCGACGTTTGACAGGATTTTTATTACTTATTTAAGCATAAATAAATAATACTTCAATTATATTCCGTGATTTTTCACGGGTATACGGCTAGTGTCATAGTAACTATGAAAGGAATTTACATATAAGGTCGATATATTCACGGAAACATAGAGGGTTGCTATAGCTTAGTGGTCAGAGCACCGGCCCCGGAGAGGAGGTGACCTGGGTTCGAATCCCAGTAGTAACCTAATATTTTTTCGTGGATTAGATTTTTCTGTATGTCTTTCTAATTGATTAATTAATTTGGTTTTAAAATAACCTCCTTGTGTGATTATATCTTTGTACATTCTAGTCTTATTGCTGTATGTACATGAGCCGCTTGGTCTGAAACGGACGCATGACCATATATGTGGGATATAAAAGCAAAGGCAGTAATATCCAAAAAATTAAAAAATGTTATGAATGCAGTCACCGAGGATTACTAATTAAAATGTACTGAATTCTAGATTTTATATATGTATACCTTCCAAAATCATGTTTCCTATAAATTTATAGGTTTTGTTTTTCTATAAAATATCATATTCAATACATTACAAATTAGTAATCCTCGATGACTGCCCTCAATTTTATTTTTATATGTCTGTCTTTGTTTTTATACCCCACATATGATAATATTTAGAGAGCAATATGTTACACCATAATGCATACAATTTACGGGCATGCCATGCCTTATGTTTTTGCCGGACGAAGGCCTCACCAAGTGATTCCCAATTTTTCCTGTCCATTTTTATTCACTACTACGAATATCCGAAAAAAAATTAATTTCGTCGTTCCATCGGCTCTTAGGGCCATGGTTATATTTTTAAAATAAATAAATATCAATTAAAAATAAACAAATAAACTGTACTATCCTAATATCAATACTCTGTGAAATTTTTTTAGTAACTAAATTATATACCAAAAGAACTCAACAAGTACGTAAAACTAGAACTTTAAGTAAAACTAAAACATTTCTACAATATACAAACAAATAATTAAATTTATTTTGTCTCTCGCATCGATAGGCGAAGTATTAATTTAAGTAGTAAAATATAAAAATATTTTTAAACTCACGTTGAGATAACAAAGTTAATGTTTTTCACCTAATTTAGTGATCATCATGAATAACTTTACAATGTAAATACCAAATCCATCAACAATAGACACTATGTAAGTCATGTGGAACACATTGCATGTATTGCTGGTAAAAATGTTCTGACAGGACGATATAAATATAATACATATATTTATTAAAAATTTGGTCCTTGTGACGCGGGTATTGAAACACTGTTTCATATCCCTGAGTCGGAGTATTATGGATGGTGGAGTGTAGAGGGGGTGAGACAGAGTGGTGTGAGGGTGAAGGGACGACCAACAGGTTGTCGCTTTTCATTTTATATATTTATTCTGGCTGAATTAATCAGACGATATACATTTTATTATCCCCACTCCGCCGGCAGAGGTGGCGCTCCACGCACAATAAAAGAATTAGTGGGATCAGGCTACGCGATATTGCGAATAATAATTTTGTAAATAAAATATCTTATTGTAAATAAAATGTTTGCTATATGCTGTTTGCAAGTCGGATTAAAATAAAGTCACGGGACTTGGCTTCGCGTCAATGAGATAAATGAAAACACTATAAATTAATTTAGTTTCATTTATACCAAAGAAAGTCACTGGACACGAGTTATATTGTAGTTCTTAATTTTATGGTCACTGAATTTCTCCAGAATATTTCACAAACTTATTATTGTACTGTTTGTTAATTAAACTAATTAAAGCTATTTCTTTTGCTTTGATTACATCCTAGTAAAATCCGTTCAATGTTCGCACGTAGAAACATTTCCGGTATTCTTCCTTTATTTCGCTTGTATCACTGGTAGTCACACTGCGTTTTTTCACTTACTAATATCGCGTGTTGCAATACCACGACTCACTGATCGCATTGTTTTACGCTACGGAGATGTCTGTCTACTCGCCCCGGTATCCCATTTTTCAGATTTCTATTTTTTATCTTTAATTTATTTTACGCTTTAACAGGCCAAGAGGCCTAATAACAGAAGCGAAAAACATCACAAAACACACAGCTTTTAGTAAATCACGCAGATTAATTGTGCCCTCACCGGAAATCGAACCTGGAACCCTCGGTGTGAGAAACCAGAGTTATGCCCACTGGGCTACGAGGGCCGCCGATCACTGCTTCCGCTGATACCACTGCTGGTCGCACTGTGCTCGCTCTGTTGGCATAATCGCGTGATGTAACATCACCGCAGAGATATCTCACACTTATCGTTACAAAATGAATTGCCTGAACCCGCGTCGCGTAACGCCTTTTATAGATAAATTCCTTCGAGAGATATGTTCTGGAGCGTTTTAGACGATACCAAAATAATGTTTCAATTGTAAAGGAATGTATTGGAATCTTCGAGTGAATGCGGTCACGCATTGCATGCGTAATATTCGAGAATTTGCGGTCACGGGTGACTGACCCTGCGTTGCATGACGCTATTGTATTGTTGTCAGTATTCAATAGGTTAGCCATCTCGTTACAATAATAAAAATTATTGTGGGGATTTGTTCCTTCATTTATTTAAAATAAATCAACTGTTATGGTTATAAAATGATGCAGGGTCTAACAGAGCTTGTCCACAATACATTACAGGCAAATTCCTGATTAGATTGTGTGTAGAAAATATTCGAACATCATTGTTCCAATATCAATAGTTATAGAGATAACTTTGACTTAAAATTTTGCATTTTTTTTTCAATATTTCTAAAAATTTTGTTTCAAATTTTTGCAAGCTTATTACCAATTTTACATGACTTGGATTTTTAATACTCAAGAAAAGTTACTTTCATGATGGTCCAACGTCTTACAAAAGATATGTCAGCTTGATGAAAAAAAAATCTGACATGTATATATCTCTTCTGCATAAAATATATTTTTCTAGTTTGCATCTCTATAATATAGTACAGATCATTGTATTTTATCTCATTCATGTTCAGGTGGTAATTTTTTGGTTTTTGAAAGTAAATACGATATAGGTACATTAGTTATATTTTTTTTATTTTTAATTGCATATTATTCTAACATCTGTTACGAACTTTTTTAGCGCGTTTTTCTCTTCCTTCCGCTTCCGAAAAACTTTATTCTTTGGTAAAAGTAATAAGTATTTACATAAGGGAGACCCTTTTTCTACATATATAAAGAAATGAAATGTGTGACTTATTCCGTCTGAAATTTCTAGGTGAACGAGAGTATTTTTAGCTTCATTTTCTTCACGAGTTTCATCTTTTCTTCATCTTTATCTTCGCCTTTTTTCACGACTTCATTTTCTTCACGAAATTTCATTGAAATTTTTATTAACTGACATAAAAAAACAAGTTTTGTTCGTTCTTTATTTTTATACGATATTTAAATACGAAAAAACTTTTAAAAAAAAGTGTTTTTATTGTACACCTTACAATTACGAGTATGTAGTCAGACTCGCTTTGAATAAATAATTTGTGACGATTTAAGACTTACATTACGGTCATTCAAAATATTTAAGTAGATATTAGGGGCGTGCAGTGAGAACAAGAAGCATGACTTTTATTTAAACATATATTTGGTAAAAAATTTTTTTAAATATTTATCTCGCCGAATATTACTAATATTTAAATCTAAATAATATTATGTTAATTATTGTGATATGAATATTACGAGATATATATCCTTTTTCAGTTTCTTTTCGAAATATATGCTTAGGAAACTGTCATGCTTCTTGTTCTCACTGCACGCCCCTGGACTAGATATGTCTTTGACCCCCGCGGCGAGAGGGCACACTCATGAAGACGCTGTGATATGACTCAAGCTAAAAGTCGAGTCAAACCTTTTCATTTTCCGCCCAGCACGATCGCCAGGGTTTAAAATAATACCATTAACGTTAAAAAATGTTCAAATATTTTGATAAAAGTCTATTTCATGGATGTCAGTTATAAATAAGTAAATACTTATTCTTTAGGTATAGTCATTTTTGATGGGTTACGGCTAGTATAGTATTAACGTTGCAAGTACTTGGGTGTCATAATTGACAGCAATCTAAAATGGAAAGAGAAAATATATTCCACAGTCACTAGGATGAGATAACTCATATATCTATTCATAAGGCTACGAAATATCTTATCAATAAACATGCTTAAAGTGATATACTTTGCGTTTGCCCAGTCCATACTACAGTATGGTATAGTTGGCTGAGGTGGAACCTTTAAGTCTAATATACTACCATTGGAAATAGTTCAGAGAGTAATTATCAAAGTGATTTTGAGGAAACCCTCAATATTCCCAACGAGGTAACTTTTCAACATTTTTAACGTCCCAAATATTAATCAAATCTATAAAAAATTTGCGATACTTCAAATTCACAAAATGTATATCAATAATAGTACATTTGGATGTTTTAGTAATGGACCGAGATCAGTTGGAAATATTTTGATACCTAAATATAATACTAGCACAGCCCAACACCATTTCTCCTATCAAGGAGTATTATTCTTTAATGATCTTTCCAATGAAATGAAGACGGAAAAAAATGTAGAAAATTCAAAACTAAATTGAAAAATCTTATACAAAAAACCATCACAATAAGGCAATGAAAAAAATCTTACCAAAAACAATCAATATATACATACTTTTAAATGTTACTACAATACATTCTTAATTATTAATTTTTATAACTTAATTTAACGTTTCCTAGTGTATATCTTATTTACTTAATCTAATGTCTTACATTTTTGCCTTCTTGTATTGTTATATCTTACTTACTTAATTTAATGTCTTAATTTTTATAACTTAATCTAATGTTTCTTTACCTATATCTTACTTATTTAATCTAATGTCTTACACCAACGATTACATTAACAATAGATATATGTATACATATATGACAATGCCCCCACTTTTAAACACGAGAATAAATTCTCATTTAAAAGTGGGTAAGCGTGTAATATAAATGTGTATCAATTATATTATATTGAATACACTCTTAAGTTTGTACATTTAGCAAATAAATTTAATAAAAAAACTATCGCAATATTGGACATTATCATATTAGATTTTCCCTTTTTTCATCCGGTTCATTAAATAAATATTATTTTTTTGTTATCTGGAATGGCAACAGGTGGCCTATTGACGGGGCCTTCCTCAACTTTGAGGGCGCCCCCCCCCAGCCCCTCCCGGCTCGCCGCCCCCCGCCCGCCCATTCAGACGCTGGCAACCGATTCACTTTTGTATTGTGTTGTATGAACTGAATGGGGCGGTTATCTTTATATTACCTGTGGTCTTTAAGTGCCCCACAACGAATAAATCTTGTGTAAAATGTTTCCAGATTATCCGATCTCTATTACTTGTAGGTCACAGAACCAGGGCTGGGCCAAAAGTCGACCTTATTTATGAGAATAGTAAATGTACAATTTGTGTATGTTTCGGTTTGCATCTGATTACTGTTTCTCTGAAGTTTGAAGCGTATATACGGTGTGACAGAGCTCGTCCGCAATGTTTACAGGTGAATTCCTGCCTATGAATTATGAGTTCAATTATCAATAGCCTAATGTCAATATTTATGTTAAATATCAATATTAAACGATCAAATTTTTAGTACGCGTTATGATTTATTTTCACGACAGCCGACTTTTTACAGAAGACAAGTCAGAAATATTGAAAAAAAAGAAAACTGAAGTAATTTATCTCTATAACTATTGTTATTAGGACATTGATATTATAACGTGTAACGGAAATGCGACACCTGAACTAATGACGCCATACTGAATTCTTGTCAGCTGTCAGATTCTGTTTACATGACGATGTTTCGATCGTTTTTTAAGAAAGTTTTTGTTTGTCATCATACCAAAAACGATTAACAGTGATATTCGTTCAACAATAGTTTTAAAGAGATGTGCGAAATCAAAGTTTGAGTTTTTTTTCAATGTTTCTGACTTATTTTTTTCAAAACGTTGGACTATTACAACAGTAATTTATATCTAATATGAAAAATTCATTCCTTAATACAAGTTAAATAAAATGATAAAAACCTTCAAATTTTTTCAGGGTTTTTATTAATTTATTTAAATTTTATTGAAATAAATGAATTTGAGTTATGAATATATATATATATGAATATGAGTTACTGTAATGATACTTCAACGTTTTGTAAAAAATAAGTTAGGAATACAGAAAAAATGCAAACTTTGATATTGCATAACTATTGATATTAGTCATGGTTGCTAGAACATTTTCGACTCATAATCAAGGCAGGAATCCGCCTGCAAAGTATTGTGGATTACCACAATCACACCCTGTATAGTATTTTTTTACGCAAAATGTGTCATGCATTAAAAATGTATTAAAGAAATGTGTAATATTTTATCGGTGGTTGGGCGGAAGAGGGTGTATTGTTTTGGTTATTTCCTATATTTGAAGGCATTCCTATAAAAAGGGTCTACATGTCAAAAATAACATTTCGCAAGAGAGAGAAAGGGCACTTTAAAGGCAAATAAATCATATCTGATATATATAATATATATATTTATAATATATCATAGTATCTAATATATCATCTCTAATATATCTCTCTATATATAATATATATATAGACAAACCCGTGTTTCTCTACCCGCCAAGTTTTCTCCACAACCAGCTACAACCACCCACTGATGGTTATGGTGGTGGATAGCCCTTGGTATCACATCGAAAATATGCAAGTTTGGTGGGGGTGGCTGTGCGTGGGTGGGAGTGGGTGACGAAAATGTGCTTTCTAGCGCATTGTTTTGTTATGGGAAGGCCGCAAATGTTACAGATTGTTTCAAAATAGGCGCGCCGACTGTGTCGGTGAGTCTAGAAGGTTCCGAAAAAATCTGTTCTAGAAAGTTTTGGAAGGAGAAGGTTCTAGAAAATTCCCGAAAATTCTGTAAGGTTCTACGCTGAGTGGCGGAATGTGTCGGTGTGTCTAGAAGGTTCCTGTACATTCGATAAATTTCTTGAAAGTTCTGGAAGGAGAATCTTCTAGAAGGTTCTATGACAATCCACACAGTGTACTAAAAATCTACGCGTATGAAGCCGCGCGGGCTGAGCTAGTATTAGGTCCTTACATATGAAATTGGCGTTTAGTATGGGAGGAACATAAAGCCGATTTTTTTTTATTATAATATATTTATTTAATCAAAGTATGTACCATTGCTATCTATGCACTTTTGCCATCTCATAGGTAGTTCATCGATCCCTTTACTAAAAAAACCATTCGGACGGGAATCAATAAAATCTTTGAAGACGGTTTGGACTGCCCCATCGGAGTCGAATTTTTTCCTTTGCAAGAAGTTATCCAAATTTCGAAAAAAATGGTAATCTGTTGGGGCAAGGTCCGGAGAGTACGGTGGATGTCTTAGACATTCCAATTGAATCTCCTCTAATTTGGTAGCCGTCTGTTGTGCAGTGTGTGGTCTAGCGTTATCATGAAGCAGCAGTGGCCTAGAGCGATTAACCAGCCTCGGTTGTTTAGCAGCTAGTTTTTCCATCATGGTTTGCAGTTGCTGACAAAAGACATCTGCCGTAATCGTCTGGCCAGATTTAAGAAAGCTGTAGTGAACGACACCAGCAGTAGTCCACCAAACGCTCACAAGTAACTTTTTTGGAGTCAATTTTCGCGTGGGGCATGGTTTGGCTGGTTCGGCAGGGTTCAGCCATTGCGATGAGCGATTCCGATTATCGTAAAGGATCCACTTTTCATCACAGGTAATGATTCAATTTAAAATCCCTTCATTATTGTGCCGGTTGAGTAATGCAACGCAGCAGTCAACGCGCGTTTGTTGATTTGCTTCACTCAATTCGTGAGGTACCCACCTTTCAAGCTTTTTCACCTTACCAGTTTGCTTCAAGTGGATTAAAACAGTTTTATCACTAACACCGCAGCCTGCAGCTAACTCGGATGTGGTTTGCGATGGATCCGCTTCCACAATAGCCTTCAATTCTTCAATATCAACTTTGGTTTCCGGCCGTCCACGGGTCTTGTACTGCAGGTCGAAATTTCCAGAACAAAAACGTTGGAACCAAAAACGCACTATGTTTTCTTTTGCGGCACCGTCGCCATACACATCATTAATCCTTCGAGCCGTTTCTGCAGCACTGGTGCCACGGTGGAACTCGTACTCGTAAATAACGCGATATTTCAAGTTTTTCATTTTGTAAACTGAGTGACGCAAAGAAAAAAACAATTGAGGAAAAAACAAATGAATTATAATTTTCAAAACACAAATACATGAGTAAATAGCTGTATAAATTTGGATTTGGAATTCCTAACCAAAGAGAAGATATTTGAGATCAAATTTGCCAGTACGGCAAAACGCCAATTTCATATGTAAGGACCTAATATAAATATAAAATTTAGAAAAAAAAAACATCGCCAACAATACAAGCCAAGTTTAAAATCCTAAAATGCAAAAACAAAAAAATATCAACAAAATTTCATATACTCAAGCATATTTTTTTTAGAATCTTCCAATCGAAATAAAAATATACAAAACACACCCAAAATATACTCTCCAAACAACTAAAATAATTTATTGAAAGCTTGTATTTACAAACTTCCTCCTTTTTATTGGGTGCAGCGCTAGCGGAGTTAAGTTAATATTTATCCCTTCTTAATCTCCGCCAATGAAGAATGATTCTGACACCCAAAATATATACACCAAACAAGTCAAATAATTTATTGAACGCTTGTACTTACAAACTTCCTCCTTTTTATTGGGTGCAGCGCTAGCGGAGTTAAGTTAATATTTATCCCTTCCTAATCTCCGTCGATGAAGAATGATTCTGACACCCAAAATATCTCCAAACAACTAAAATAATTTATTGAAAGCTTGTACTTACAAACTTCCTCCTTTTTATTGGGTGCAGCGTTAGCGGAGTTAAGTTAATATTTATCCCTTCCTAATCTCCGTCGATGAAGAATGATTCTGACACCCAAAATATCTCCAAACAACTAAAATAATTTATGGAAAGCTTGTACTTACAAACTTCCTCCTATTTATTTATTGAGTGCAGCGCTCCGCGCATTGGATATCGAGTGAGGATCCTCTCTTCAATTCTCCCGGCTTCGTCGAATTCGGAACAGATCGATCCGTCTATTACGAAAGGCTATTTTGAACTAAGATACGTCGGATATCGTAACCACACGAAAAAGAATGTCAATTCTTAATAGAAAAGACACCGGCACACTTCGCTTACCAACTGTCAACTGGTCAAATTCAATTAAGTTTTTTAATCTTAGCTAGCGATTGGCGTAGAACATGTCGGATATCAGTTTCGACCAATAACACTTCATCATTTCACGGCCGCTGGCGGTCACGAAACAGTAACAATAATGTAGATGATGAGTTGTCTCAAAATTGCTCGATGAAAATTTTTTTTGTCTAGTCTTAGAGTGTGATATCTCAAAAAACTATTAAAGGTAAAGGAAAAAATAAGAAAATATAATAAACATACATTCTTTGATTTATTTCTGAGAATTGAAACTTTGAATCCAATTATCTCCGAATATCATTTTTTACGTGTCCCTAGCCTAGGACTAGGGGTTCGAAATACTATCAAATATATAATGTACAAAATGATCATTTTCAGTCAGATGGATTTGTTTGATCGTTTTTCGCTACCAAAAGTTGTCCGATAGGTAGGTACTTTGTAAGATGAGCCACCTCGTCTGTCTGGAATCTCGGGAAATGCTCCGCGGGGTTCGGTCTGTCATTACGCGGCTTTAAGGTACAGATACACATGCTTCTTTACTGGCATGCTAATGAGCATGCCACTAATAAGCATGCCCTAACAACTGTACACACTTGCTCATTACTGGCATGCTTATTAGTGGCATGCTCATAAATAAGCATGCCCAAAGCTAACAAACAAACACACATGCTTATTAGTGGCATGCTCTTGTCATAGAATGGAGACGCTCTTGTTCAAAATGGAAACTTTGCAAACTGAAATAGAAAATTCAAGTGAACCAATAAATCAAAAAAGTTCCCGACTTTCCATCCGCACATTTTTCATTGTAGTTTATATAATTTTTATTGTAAGATTTGAGTCATTCATGCCTATTAATAAAGTTTCGTAAACATTATTTCTCACTATATTATTTTTACACTACGGTGACCGAGTATTCCACAGACATTCGTGATTCCTATAATAAGTCACGAAAAGTAATGTTTTATCATCTCCCCAACGCGCCATATTTGTTTCATCTGACGCGGACTGAGAAGATCGCATCGATAATACTAGCCGCGAAGCCCGCGAATGACATAAGCATGCTCATAAATAAGCAAGTCTGTTCACACATGCTCCAAAGATACCCCTTCTCTATGGTGAATGACAGTGGCATGCTGATAAATCAACCGGCGGTTGATTTTTGAGCATGCCACTAGGTGGCATGCTCATTTCTAGCAATGTGCGTACACACATGCCACTAATAAGCATGCCACTGTCAAAGTCGATACTGCGCATGCTCACGTGCCACTAAATAAGCATGTGTATCAGATGCCTTATACTATTTGTAGACCATAAAGCTATTCCCCTCTCGAACGTAAACACTTACCGCTTGATTTCTTTTTAAGCTACGTGAATTTTTCCAGTATTGACACTGAACATAACGACGAAACTCTACGAATAAATAATTGATATTTGTTAGATTCTAGCCTTTATCTGTCTTATTTATCATCAGGCAAGTTGTTACCAACTTGAAGAAGAATATTAAAACGTGAAACGATACTTTTGATTGATTTTTAAAAACTAACCGTATATCCGCCATGGGAGGGTAACAAGTTAACTACTGTCACGACACTGTAGCAGAAATAATGACACATAATTGAGAATTTTCCAGCACTGTGGATGTTTTACAGTACATTAGAAATTATTAGAAGGGTCTAAAATACACGGTGGAAATGCGCGAATCTTCTGAAAACCCGAAACTGTACGGAAAAAAAACGAAAATATACGGGACTACGCCGTTGCGGACAGTTAGTGCGTTGTTGTGACAGAACGCGATGCCATAGAAGCGAACAAATTGTGAACCCGTGCTATTGACCGTAAACAAGCAAACGTATAACGAAATAGAGATGCACCCACCGATTTAGATAATTTTAGCCAAAAATGGAGTTAAGACATGTTAGTTCTCAGATAAAGAAACAATTCGGTTTAGGTATGTGAAAATAATATAAAGGTGTAAAATAAAGAATCTTTTTTTTTGATTAGTAAAAGATTTGACACCCAAGGGTACTATAAATATTCATTTATATACGTGTATAAACATTTAGACAATAAAACATATTTATTTTGTAAAATATGGATAATGGGAAAATAGATTAAAGTTATTTGTTACCATTTCTGTGTACTTCTTATTATATTCTTCACTTCTTTTTAAATCTGTTAAATACACATTAGTTAAATGAAATTTATGTAATTAAAATTGAGTAATGTAAAAATTGGTAACAGAAATGAAGTCGTTTATTTGTTTGAAAATGTACATTTAACATCAAAATGAAATCATGATATTATTTGACATTGTTATTGTTGACATATCTTGTTAAACTAGTGATTAAGACTCTCTCCTTGTTGCATACAACAGTCATCTCGGGAGACTAACGAGTTAGTCCTAATTTTATAGCAACAGGAGAATTTGTTAACAGTAAGTTTAGTATACTGATGAGACTCGTATTCCGTGTACGTATCTTAATTTTTTTTTAATTATTGTATGCCAAGGTTTGTTTTATTTTACCTTATAAATATCTTCATAGAATTATAATGTATAGTAGGGTTTAAATTAAGCTTTCGTTCCGCCTTACGACAGTAAAAAAGGTCATCAAATGCAACCGTAAATCTCATCAGTTGGCCATTCAGTCGCTCGGCGAGCTTGGTCCCTTTTCAGGGCCCTTTGTATTACAAAAGTATCAACAAAATTAGCTGCGATCCGCGGGCGCGGACATCTCCCTTGCCGGGGTATCAGTTTCCTTTGTGTTCCTGTATCGAGCGGGGAAAAAATCTGGACAAAAAGTCCGGCGATCAAATATCCCCTTCACCGCCGCGGTGGTCCGGGACGACCTCGCGGCCGAGGCGGGCGCTACCAGCAGCGCTCTGGTACCAGTCGTCTTCCGACAACCAGCCACCCTTTACAAAGGCTGAAATTACAATTTAAGTTTAATTCGCGCACTAAATTACGGGGTGTAACACAGGTAGTCCACAACCGGTAGACTCCTGCCAAAATTATGAAAAATGTTCAAGAAAAATGTTATATTAATAGTTATGATATAGTTGCCTAGGTATATGTATATCATCTTAAGTCAAAACAGGTGCATCAATATTTTGTTACACATACATGAATTGTTGTGTCTGACCTGCGCGTAGTCTGGCTATTCTAAAAAATTACCTATTTATTTGATATCGAAACAAAACTGATTTGATAATGATTTCTATTATCAAGCAAACCAGTCATTGCTATCTGAAGTTTTGGCCAAAATGAAAGTGTATAATAAATACGAATATTACACAAAAAATATATATTTTTTTATTTATTTCAAAAAAATCCTCGTTTACAAATAAAGGTACTTAATACTAATTTAACAATAAAAATGTAATATAAATTACACATTTTTTTGTTGTTAAATTTGTGGATTATGCCACTCTACTAGGCTACGCCTGTCCCAGAGTGGCGTTATAGAACACAATTATAATATTTTTTTAAATTCGTCAGTAATATTTATTTTCATAAGGTAGTAATTATGTATCTACAAAGTATCAAGTGCAGTGTTAATGGTAAGCTGAGTGAGTCATAAGTCCAAGTTTAAATATGTGTAGAATAATTTTTTAATGTAAAAAGGGTTAAAGTTTTGTTTAAGATTATTTTTTATTTTCCTTAATTAATTTATTTATTTATAAAAGTATATATTTTTATTTATAGACATTATTATGCAATTACAGTAAGTAAATTTTCAGTTGCTGTTCTACCTTTGGAGGTAAGCCAGTTGTTTGCTAAAGCTTTTATTTTATTAATTGAGTATATTCTGATTTTCGGTAAGTCTGTTTTAAATATGTTTTTTTTATAATATATATAAATATATATTATAAAAATATATATAAATATAAATAAGTACTAATATTATTTAAAAAGTTGATGACAATCAGTTTCTTTCACACACAAAAATCCAAATATTCTTTTATTGTTTTACTATAAAAATATAAGGCTCACGGAAGGCTTTAAATAAAAAAATAAAAATACGTTTTAACTGGATTCAGGGTAGATCAAACTGCACTACTAGATAGAAACTAACAGACGAAGATCAACGGTACGTTTGACATCTGTCGTACAACAAGCATGAAGTGAGGCGTGGGACAGCGAACATCTGAGACTTCGGAGTGGCCGTGCAGCGGCCAACATTGGTAGTAGATTAAAAGCCAGTCACCGCCACACTTACGCTAAGGTATCAAACCTGAAATATTTTCTGTAGATGTACACTATAGTAGGCAAGAAGGTTTGGATATTATGACATTAGAGATCGGGGGATTTTGGCAGAACCTTATTACCTACTATAGTGTGTGTAAAGTATTTCAGATTTGATACTATAACGTAAGTCTGGCGGTCGCTGACTCCTACTCTATGGCGAAATGACTAATTCCTAGTACAAGCTCTAGGTATTTGATAAAATAATATCAAATAGTGACAAATTTGGTTCGAGCATGTCCCTTCACATCGATGAGAGACCTTTGTATTGTTATACCCCGGCTGTGTCGCTCGGCTATCACGCTGGCGACAGGAGGCGCAGAACCCTACACCCGCAGAGGACCGAGGGCAAGGGACGGCCAACCCGGAGGTCGCGGCTCGGATTACTCACAACCGTGGGGAATTTTTGTGAGACAACAGTGCGACCAAGAATTTTTTACTTACTATTCGCTCGTACTAAACTGATTGATGAAGGTACATTTAAATGCGTAACAGTTAGTCCTTCGATGGTTCAATTAAAGTATTAGAATTCATTGATAATTCCACTTTTTTGACATATTGTTTCATTTACCGTAAAATTTATGAGGCTAGTATACCTCTTTCCATTTAAGAAAGACAACCGAATTAGTATGTGTAAACCGTGCCTACGTTTAAACCCGTAATAACACAACAAAACAATGTACGTAGTACCTACGCACGGCTTACACATACTAATTCGATTGTCTTTCTTAAATGAAAAAGGTCTGCCTATATTGTAGTTATATGGAAGCGATCTTCTGTCTTATGCTTAAAATAAAGTTTTTTTTATTTATTCTAAAAATTAACAATATAAAACATACTTTTTTGTAAAAGAAAAACCTACAATTCTGTAATAATCCACGAGACCGGCTTTCCGGTAGGTATTTTTTACTAACAAGGTAAATTTATTTATATGAAACATAAGTTAAATTTATATAGTAAAAGGAAACGAGGAACTATTCATTAGTTACCTTCGGTATGAGCAGTCCATCGTCTATTGTAAATCTAGTACCATGGTTGTGTAGTAATCGATGTTTATACGTATTATTTTTAAGATATATCTTATTACTGATTTATACCACAATATAATTTATACAACTTAATTAGGCATAGATATTTGCTTCAAGTTCAGATATATCTTTAGTACCTAGTAATTTCAGATTTTCAGCGTTTTTTTAGCATTTTTTAAACGCTTCAACAGGTCAGGAGGCCCAATTACAGAAGCGGAATACATCACAAAACTACCAGATTTTAGTAAATCACATAAATTAAATTGTGACCTTACCGGTAATCCGGTGAGGAACCCGGAACCCTCGGTGTGGGATGCCAGTGTCATACCCACTGCGCTACGAGGGCCGCCATTAAATAATTAAATCATTTCGTTGCCAAAAATTGAATACCTTGTATATTTTAATATTTGTTTCACAGACCTCAGCTCATTCCGTATCTTATTACCGATTCCGCTAAGATTGGTCACTCAACTCGTTTAATAGTTGCACACTATGCGTTATGGTGTGCATATTCACTATATCCGTTCTGCATTCAAGTATCTTATGGTGCAATGGGGACAGGACGTGCAGAATCCTAAACCGTACGAGGATCAAGAGCAAGGAAATGCCATCCTGGAGGTCGTGTCTTTTGGTTTCTTTTCGATGTGGTCTTCATAGGGACACAATTGACGTCATTCTTCAATATCTACCAGCAGCTCTCAGCGTTGTTGCAATTCTGCTCGCTGTCAAAGCTTTTACGCATTTGTCTGGTGCACTATATAGAGTAAGTCATATTGTGACGCGTGAACAGTGATGCGACGCGTTTCGTTGAGCGCGGAATTATGACTCACTGTTGTATTTTTTACGATTACATTCGCTTATTTTTACGGTTACGATACAGAATAAAGCATCATCCTCATCGACACATTTCCATTCTTTAACGTGCATACAATACTATTTCATATATTATGATCCTTATCAACTAGGGATGCCTGCTCCCCTCGCAAACCCAACCATTCCTCGCAAGATCTCATATCTCATCTTCCAGGTTTAGCGTGCACCTACTCTAAATTCATTCAACAGGGAAGGATTATACTGACTGCGGTCAGCTTCGCCGGTTGATATCATGAATGACTAAAATGGAATTTTTTTAAAATGATGATGGAGATGCACACGAAATGGAAATGGAACACGGAAATGGAAACTTTTTTAAAAATAGAGTGTGTTTCTAATTTTTTCAGAGAAATAAACTGACGTAAAAGCGGACAAAAATACGCACATTTTGTATGCAAAGTCAAACTTCAAATAGCTGTAATGTACAATCGCTTTCTTATAAATGTCTTTGTTTACAAAGGAACCGTCGATATGTGTCATATACATACTATTTTCAAACTAAGTTAACACTTGTGCCTTGAAAAATAGACCTAAATTGCCAACCTGGAACGAGGCTTGAACCTCCTTGGATCACCTCGCGAACGTCTTAAACCACTGGAACCACTAAACCAACAAGCTACTTTTATTTAAATATAAAAGTAGTTTGTTGCATGATTTAACTGTAACAAAATTTCTTTGATAATTATCTAGACCAAGTCAGTTAATCGCATATCTAATCTATTTGCATACATCTTTACAACACATCGCACATACAATACAAATACTCGTACTCGTACCTCTTTACAATACATCACACCTATCTTATCTCTTTCAATACATCTTTAGGGGCCATTCAAGTATTACGTAAGGAGATTTTTAGTAATTTTTAACCCCCCTCCCCCTTGTCAGCAGTGGTGGGAGAAATCTTAAACATTTTACTATATGATGTACAAAGGTCTTAAAATCTTCGATAGCCTGCCAAAAATAATTCAAAACACTGTGAATATAAAGAAGTATAAACATGAGTGTAAAAATTTAATTATAAAAAACTTTTAAATGACTAGATTATGGAATGCAATATGTTTAAATGAAATCATGTATTAGCCCACACAACATTAGGCATGGAACTAAATAATTAAGATATATAAAAAAATAATAAGAATAAACATTGGCTTTCACGCATATGTTCTGAATACCATTTAATGTCTGGTAAATCAGGAAGATCTGGTTCACCAGATCCAACATATTTTGCATAAACATGATAATCATCAATTTCCATTGAGCTCCATACCACTGCTGATACATTTCCGGAACACTCAAAATTGGGTCTTTCTAGATTTTCATTAATTGTAGCGCCACGGTCGTCCAAATGAGATCCAAAATGATTATGAAGCAATATCAAATCAGCCAGTTCCCGACTAAGAGGAGCCATTCTGCGCTCTACTCCATTATACGTACTTCTGCCAGGAGCATTTGTAGCTGTAAACAATGCATCGAGATCATGTCGCTTAAAGTATTATATAGCAAACCCTATCCTACCATCCAGACCTCCCGTCCCCCATGTCAATAAAAATAAGCAAAGCAAAGACACCCCCACCCCTTTGGTGTTTACGTAATACTTGAATGGCCCCTTACAACACATCACATCTATCTTATCACTTTAAATACAAATACAACACATCAGCCCTGCTGATGATGGACCCTGCAACGGGATCCGAAACATCGGCTAGAAAGGACGTAGAAACACGCCAGAATATCCCAGAAAACTCAACCACAAAATCTTCGAAGAGATACGCGAAAGCTACTTTATCATTAATTTATTAATACAATTTATGTTCAATTAAAAAATATATTTGTAGTCACCTTGCGACTGCTTCCGATCCAGCTGCCCGCGAGATGTGCCGTGGTCAGTGCCCCTCCGGTAAAATAATAAGGACACTCGAGGAGAAGTAACACCGCCCAACATCCCGTTGTGTCGCGCCGGTCACCAGAATGTGCAACGTTCCGCGAAAAATTACTCATTTTTCGACACGGCACATTACAGCAAGTCCTTGCCTCTTCCACCTAGAAGACAAAATGAATTAGACAGTTGGTTTTATCACGACAATGAATTTACGCATGTCGAAAAAATCTGAGGAGGAGGAGAAGTTTCTGGCAATTTTATAGAGACCAGAGGGTGATGACCAGAGAATAATGAGTTGTAAGGCCGGCGTCATACCACGCACCTTCCGCCGCGTCTCTTCGGTCGCGGAACGCCGCTACATTTCTTTTCATACAATATGCGCTTATCAAACACACTGCGCGGATGATCGGTCGATCCATTTGCTTTGCCGATTTTACGCGGCGGAAAAGACGCGGCGGAAGACACGCGCAGTGTGGCGCCGGCCTTAAAAGAAATAAGAAACGCATAGTTCTCTACGTAAAAATGTCTGTCACTAACACTATCAGCAAATAATGATGAGGTATAAAATTATTAGGTATAAATAATGTCCGTCTAACGCAAGTAAAAACGAGGTATAAAATAACAACAAGGTATAAAAAGCAAATAAATTTATATTTCTCTACGTAACAATGTCCGTCCAATACAATACAATATATTGTATTACAAATTGATTCATTTAGGAATTACGAATAACGAATTTACGATTTAGAATACATTGTCTGTTACTGACTCCCGTCTGCAAAATTTATAATTGATTAATTAACAATTCTTTTTATATGTATATTCTAATAACACAATCACCGGATTCTGTTCATAGAGGTGCAATTATTAATTAAGAAAAATTTTAGAAGTCTCACAGAGACGAAGCGACGAATCATATGGGAATCTTGTATTGAACGTTGCATTGTATAAAGTAATCACTTAGGCCAACTCGTACAGATCATAAGCCCTGGGCCACCTTGCAAAGACTTCTACACACGTTCCCCATATAAATAGCTTCGTCTCTATGAGACTTCTACAAATAATTTTATTTAATAATTAATTCATTATTTAAAAGATTCGGGTTTAATTATAACAAATTAATATTATCATCTAACATTTACGCCAAATTGAGATTTTTAGCTTAAAAGTTTTGAATATATTAATTCTTGAATTTCTTCGCCTGAGTTCATCGCTAATGCGGTGAAATTTTTGGTAACAACAATGTCACTAGAATTAATTTTAAGCAATATTTTTTTTAAATACAGTAAACTGATTCCTGGTTTTGATATAATAATGTATATAAAATAATGATGAAAACATAAAAAATGATCTTTTATCACATTTTTCCCAATAACTTGGGAATTAGCAAATATTTGCAATTAATTTTTATAAATGTTTCTTAGGAATATTTAGGCTATAAATTAACATTACATGTAAAACGTCGGGAGGCGTGGGTAACTGCCAAATGTTTCGATAAACTAAAAAAAATAAAACTTTCTCCTTATTTTACTGTAAATTTTAACATAAAACTAAAAACATTTTAGTTGTTCTAAAATTCTAATAAGATGAGCTTTTCATAAATGTATTATTATCATCTATTCCTACAAATTTTAACAAGAAATCAACTTTTAAAGTGATAAAGTGAACACACTTGACATGGATATCTAAGTGGGTAAGCACTTTACATTTCACGTTTTTCTTTATTTAATTTATTGTTTATGGATTAATTAACACGTTATAAGTAAAATTATCATTTTTAGAAATCAAAAATAAATCAATTTTAAATTTTGTCATAGTTATTTTTAATATATTGTATCAAATTGTATTAAAATAAAAAAATATTCAAAATAAAATTATATTCATTTTAAGCTGTATAGACTACTTTACTTACTTACTTATGATGGTAGACTACTTTATGTGTGCAAAATTTTATGCATATACCTTTAGAAATAAAAGAGTTTTGACTTTTGATCCGAAACAGACCTCGATTTTCCATAGTGCACCGTGGCTAAAAAAATGTCACAAAAACTCATTGATTCGAAATTTAGGTCATAGTGGTTTATGGGTGATCTAGGCATGTATATGATATGGAAATATTTCGCAGTTTCGGTCTTTATTAAGACGATTGTCTGATAATTGACTAAGATATTGGAATAGAAAATTTCTACCGTTAAAAATCATCAGAATCAATTCAAAGATCGACTCGGTTGTGAATAACAATAATTTATGCGTGCCCCTTGAAATATGATCTTCTTGGCGCGCGGACATTTCGCTTAGTTCACCAGAGTCCGCGATCTCTCGTAAACCATTATTGTCTCGTGCCCTTTTTAACTTTTAAACATCCTCAGGTAAGGACCACTCTGACCCTTTGTACCCTGCGGAGTCCGGGGCCGGGCAAACAATAGAATCGCGGCAACCCTTTCATCTAGGACGGCGTCCTGGTCGGACTATGCGAATTCGCGGTCCTCTATATGTATTGTAGTACCTTTGTATGTATAAAACATCTCGCATGTAAAGGACTTTGTATTTTTTGTGTCAATCGGTAAGTTTTACAACAATCAAGAATGGTTGCCGTCGTATCTTCGCTAGAAAGGGGCTGCTAGCTGCCCGTTGCGTTATATTGTCGGTTCTAACATCTGTCTGCAAGATGCAACATGTCAAACGTGAAATGGATTTTTGATCCGTGATAATGTATTCGTAGGATTGCTTTGTTAATTATATTAACGCTATTAAACTAGGGTACAGCAATGTCAAAATTTTAAAAGTCTACGTGTCGTGTGTAGGGCTCATCATGGCTTTTTGATCTGTGTTTTACGATTTCTTAATCGTTCGTTAATATACGTATCGTTATACAAAATGTGTTTATCCTAGTTTGGGGCTCATAAACACAACTGCCACATCTAATGGGTGGTGAAATGTTTGAAAATGATTGGCTGACAATTGATAAGTGCATTTTATCAAAAGACTGTAAATTTTAAATTCGCCGCGCTGGCTATCATTTTCAGCAAGAAATCATTTATATGTACTAGAATTGACAGAGTATAATGATAAATTTTTTGTCTTAAATTTTATTTGCTATTATTATTTTTTCATGTATATATTATATTTTTTCCAAGCCTACGAAAAAAAAATTTATTGTGTAATGACAATTTTTCCGTAATATAGCAATATTTAGTGATATTATTTTTGAATTTGTATGTGTAAGAGACTTCAAAGTGCGATGAAAATTTTTACGTCATATATGAATTTTGGGTCAGTTATATTTTTGTATGATGTGAAGTATAGAACAATGATTGAGCAGACTTATTTTGGTTTCAGCAACTTAATTTTTTATATTTAGGTATTTCCAACCTGTCTTTTTTTTGTTTAATCAGTTTAATTTTTAAAGCGACCATACATTCTAAAACCTAATTTAGCCCAGAATGAATATGAACCACTTTACTTGCACTCTCCTCAGCACGTCCTCATTTGCAATTCTCTCAGTCAACGTCTCGGCTCCTTCTAACTTATTTTTCTCCCTCTCACTTCTCCCCTCTCTCTCGTTAATAGTACAGTTTTCTCTTTCATCAACTTTTCTATTAAATTTTTCCTATATGTTTTCATTGAGGATTTCTAAATAAACACCGTAACTGATTAAGCTAAATTATAAAAGTCTCGCAGAGACGAAACTATTTGTGTGAGAAACGTGTTTGAAAATCTTTTCATAGAACAACAGCAGGGCTTACGCCGTGTATGAGCAGGCGTGTGTGATCCTTTACACAATACAACATTCACCAATTTCATCGTAAGAAAATCCACACATTATCAATCACATTTTTTAAAGTTCTAAATGTTCAAATCTGTGAAAATATATGGCAGTTATTGTAATAATGGTTCAAATCTTTCCAAAAAATAAAATAAGGGTTGATCGAACTTTTTCGACTTATTATCAAGGCAGGAGAGAATCCACCTGTAAAATTTTTGCTACTAGCTGTATGTTGTGTCCTTAAGAGTATTTAGAGTATAATATACTGTAAGGTTGTGTCCATACAAAAATTATTTTTGAGGAAGTGAATAATTACCCCTTAGTGTTAGGCGTAATGTATAGTTTCAGAGCTAAGAACGTACATTAGCGTCGATAAATTATTGTGGTTTCGCAGTTGATTTTTTTCATAAATAAAGTGAAATTAATTATCGGTGGCTTGTTGAGATCACAGTGATCACGCGAGCGCGGGTTTGTTCACGGTGCAGGTACGCTTTACTCGTGTAAACAGCGTGGCACACAAAGGACGGGTCCGCTGCGGGGTAATTAACATTCGGAATGTATGAAGCCTCCGCTGCCGCCGCCACTACCTGCCTCGCCCTTTCCAGGAATCTTATCTCCCGCAATTGACGAAACAAAGTAAAAAACCATCGACACATGCTCCTCGGACGAACATCCGGTGACGGATGCGCGGCACGTAGGCGAGCGAATTTCAACCCCAAAGACCTCTTTGCTCAACCTGAGCTTCCTGGTTTCTGGCGCCAGGGGCACTTGGTACGCGGATGCATACAAAGTAAGCACCTTTCCATTTAAGAAAGACAATCGAATTAGTATGTGTAAGCTACGCGTACGACGCACATTGTTTCGTTGTGTTGGGGCTTACGCGTATAAATACCAACATAATGAAACATTTTACGTCGTACATACGGCTTACACATACTAATTCGATTGTCTACATGTGACCTAGCGCCAGGCCCCCCCCTGGAGTCACACGAGCAGGCGCGCGTTATACTTTTTGCGACACTCTTTAAAATCACTTAGGGTCGGTTGCATCAATTTGCTTTTAAGTAATCTTTAGTTTAAACCATCGATTTTTGCATTTTCCACCAATCAAACACCCCGTTTACGAAAAAATCTGTGGTTTTTACGAAAACGATAAATCAAGTTAATGCAACCGGCTCATGTTATTTCTATATCAACAATCTGTGGGAAGATTCGCTATCACTATCAATTTCATTGGGTAATTTCTCATATTCACTCACGCATATACCTACTGCAAAGAATTATAACATGTTTGGGTATACCTTACGGGCCACATAATGACTTCTCAATGTAATATCCTTTAATTCTGGGAATAATTCAATCCTGACATGCAGAATTTAAATTTTACAGTTGGCTATTCCGGGAATTTTATTACTTTAAGCCAAAAAATTGAAGCAAATAAACACAAGGAAAAGCAAATATTTCAATATGTATTGAAAATACCGTACTTTTAGCTAAAACTATGACCAAAAAAGTTATACATCCATGTAAATAGTAAATATTGAATGAGAATGCTCCATGTTTTTGTTGCTTTGACCACCGTCACTTTCAGTAAAGTCACTGTTATTAGAATTTCCCTTATCATCTTCTAAAAGCCCTTAAAGAATACGTGAAATATCGCTTAACATTAATCTTCTAACCATAACTATATAACACTGACATTTAACAAAAAATAAAAGCTAAGCTGTAAACGAAATTTATAATCATATCGTAGGCGACTCTTGTATCTAAAGATTTTGTGACCCCTGCTCTAGCGAAGCAAAACATTTCTTTCTTTCAGCGAATTCTAGAAATGTTCTGTCCTACGTCTGTGGATAGAATTTTTTTCTGATAAGCCGGAGGAATTTGCTGGAGACTAGAACAGCGAGAGGATATCGAAATATTCTAAATATTCTTGAGAGACATATTTAAACTGATGGAAAAATTTGCGCATAAAAATATTATCAAATCTGTGTGAGCTCTACTTCATCTATATACTATATAAAGAAGTAAATATACTTTGTAAGTTTGGATGTAGGAGGTAATCTTCGAAACTACTCATCCGATTTCAAATATTCTTTCACCAATATTTAGAATGGACTTTCAGGGTGGACATGGGCTATATTAAATTATCTCGTTAAATTAGAGGAACTTTTCGTGGTGACCTGTTTTACAACTTAAGTCGACGAAAAAAAGGTCGAGCCACAGTATGCTTTACTATACTGTGGTCGAGCGATGCGTTTTTTACGAATGCTGCCTTTGAATCTATGGAGAAGTTGTAGAACTCAAAAATGTATATCTATATGATAAGTTTAATACACAAATTGATAAAATATAATTAGGTAAAAATTACTAAAAATCTACGCTTGTGAAGCCGCGGACACAGCTAGTAATTCATATTTTTATGCGCTCTCTTGGTCAAATCTTGGGTCTTCATATTCTTAAAAATGCAAATATAAGAAGAAATACACCAAAATACAATCACAAGACAGAACTGTAGAATATTGCAGTAGAATTAGGTCCTAGGTAGGTATTCGGTTGAAATTTCTATAAAGTAGATACCTTTATAAATAATACGTCATATATAACAGTTCTTTTCTCGCAAATTTTTCTACCGTCCGTTTAATAAAAAACCAAAGTACGTCAACAGCGTTCTACAATAAATTAATTAATTTCTCATAAATTTATTAGTATTTCTTATTTACGATGAATGTCGAAAGTCAGTTTCGAAAGTTGATTATAAATTAGTTACTATAACCATGTGTGTTATATGTCTATAAGTTTTAAAAATATATTCTTAATCCCTGCAACAATGTATTTTGATACCTTATATATTTATTCTTGACTACCTATATGTATATCGCAATATTATTATAAATTAAAACAAGAAAATAGAAGTATCGTCGTTGTATTATAGATTGATTACTTTCTAAAGACTAGAGACATCTCGCGGTATACGTTGAAAGCCTTTCTTCGCGTTCTTCACTAGACTTGTGAACAATCACAATTGTTAATAAATAACACGATAAAATAACGCCACAGTTTTAAACAATATTTACCTGACAAAATTTACTACAGTCACATCTTCATATTTTAAATTTTAAAATCATTTCCCTAAACATTATAGAATTTTGTGATTTGGCTTTAAATCGTCGGTATCTTAATGTATCGGTATCGGTGTATGAGAAGATGTATGAATGTGGCCGAAGCAAAAGTGGTGTGCCAGGATAGAAGAGTGTGGCGTTCAATCCTCTCTGCCTACCCCTGCAGGGAAACGGCGTGATGGTTAGTTAGTTAGTTAGTATCTTAAGTAATCTTCAGCCCCAACGTTCTACCAGCACGCATGGGAAAATATATGAATGTGGATGAGGCAAGAGTTTTGTGTGTAAGTAAGTAAGTAGCTATCGTAAGTAGGTGTGTAAAATTCGTTTGCATCGCTCATCGTATTCAGGTTAATTTTTCTTATTTATTTCTTACAATATTTACATAAGTAATAGTAAATAAACACACTAAACGGCTTTGTGTGAGTGCTCTCATGAAAAATTAATTTTTAAATTGAAGGATCCTTATATCTAGACATTTCAACAATAATATGATTTTTTATCTATTTATTCTTAATAAAACTCATACTATCTTATTTGAAATATTATTTATTTATTTATTATAAAATATTTAAATTTTCATTGCATTCAATATAAAGCATACATTTCTCTAAAACCGTAGGCGAGGATGTATTGCAATCTTTATTAAGTATAATTCATTATAATGCGGAAAGTTTGTTTGTGAGAAGCGGCAGAACTCTCGAATGGTGCGCTCTTGCGGAATTTTTAGGTCAACGCGACAATTTTCATCTCACTACAACATTCCTATCGTTAATATAAGAAGAAGCTTTTAAATACCCAATTATTTTTTAAAAAGATTCGATACACCATATTGGCTTCACATTTAAAAAATATAGAAAAGAAAAAAAAAAGTGTTTTTAAATAACTTAGACAATAAAAAACGGTGATACGTTGATTTGTTTCGGCTTTTTTCTTTCTTACAAGCAATAACTTTTTTCATTGTTTAAGGGAATTGTAATAATTTAATTTTAATTTAATTTAAGGGAATTATAATAGGGCGAAGCGGGTAGCCGGGTAGTAAAGTTAATAATCTTAAAATGAGTTTGGTCACAATATTAATTTTGCTTAATCGTCCCCTTTATAGTACACACTAGGGATGTTACGGAGCTTCGATTCCGATTCCGGAATTTTCGATTGATTTTGCACCTCCGGTTCCGATAAATTGAAATCGAAAGTTATAATCGGAGGTCGAAGCATAGCGAGGGCGGCAACTTTTTAGTGGTGCTGGCCTAATCGTTAGTGTTTGTAATTTTAACCCGCTGAGAAATAGATTGGACGGAGATATAGATAGAGACGGATATATAATTAGAGACGGAGAGAGCTGCGAAACTTAAATTTTATACATTAAATACAATTTGCTTCTTTTGGAGTCAGTTCATTTGATCTAATTTACTACTAGTACTGTTTAAGATTTTAGAAAATTCGATTATTTTTATTTTCAAAACCAAGGTGGGTATATTGTTTTTGAAGTCAATATAAATTAAACTGACGAATAATAATGTTTGTAATTTTACTGTATAAGATTGCCCTTAACATAATTAATTAATTATGTTTATCGGTTCCGATAAAGCGACCTCCGTAACATCCCTGGTACACACAGTCTAAAAAGAGTCATTTGAAACAGTACACATCATATTCTAAATAGAGCCGTATTTGTGATTTATTTTTTGCACTGGGCACTTTCACATAAAATGACTAAGAAATCAGAGAACTACTGTTCTTGATGACTAGGAACAAGTCGGTGATATTATCTACATGGGAAGCTATCGTCTCAAATTGTGGAGCGTGTGAATCCTAGCTGGGAAAAATATAATTCGTGTGAAATCAGTGGATCCAGTTGACACATGGATGAGGTCCTTCTTAGGCACAAATGAAGACTTCTTGAAGATGTGAGCCTCTACGCGAAATGCAGAAAAAGGTTTTATGCGAAGAGTCTGGTAAAAAGTTTTTTTTTTTTGTAGATTCGATTAGGTTAAATTGATAGGTGAGGTAAGTTTCATGAATCGTGCAATAGAGATAAATTTTGGGCGTATATTTGCGAACGACTGTCGGTGAATAAAAATGCACAAATTATAGGGGGGAAAATTAACCTGCAATGAATCTGTCTACACAGCCTTTTTTTTCGATCATATGCAAAATCTTTATTTAAAATTTAACTCCGTTTTTATACACGTCAACTAGTTTAAAAAGTTTCATCTAAACCAAATACCAAAACCGTTTATTTTAAAAACATATTTTTCTCTAAGTAAAAATATTGATTAATTATATTTAATTTTAGTTGATTGCTTCATTGAACTCGGTGGTTAAAAATTCAACAATCCCAATGTGTACCTTAAATATATTTTTAATATAATACGTCCAGAACAATCAGTTACCGGAGAGATCGTGTCCGAGAACTGATTATTCCTGAAAAAACCCGTCCGTAAAGCACATCGACTGAGAGAGAAAGAGGAAGACATTGAATGAATGATTCAAAATCTATACAAAGATGGTTTGTAAGGTAATAGTAATACAACAATTAATAATAGTCGAATGACTTCTGGCCTGGCAATTCCATATTATTTCTTGTTGAGGAGTGGACGCATAATACAAACTTATACACATAAATTTGTATTATATTGTCACGGGACCTGGCGTTGGGAGACAAGTGAAAAATAATTTAAACTTTTATTTATTACGCAAAAAGTCACCGCACAGAGCTAAATTGGAGTAAAATGGAGTATAGTCACTAAAAGTTTTCAGAAGATTTCCCACACTCATTATAACTGTTTCACATACTGTTGCTTAATTTGCACTAGTTAACGCTGTTTCTATTGCTTCGATCACTTTCTAGCAATTTCCGTTTAATATTTGCTTGCAGAAAAACTTCTCGCCGACCGGTAAGAACTTACTTTATTTATTATTACTGGAATGTATGCGCTGGTCACACTGTGCTGCGCTCCGTGGCTAATAGCGCGTTAGTTAAACGTCACGAATGACTGACTCGCGTCGCGTGACGCTCTTGAATTTATAGGTAAATTCTTTCTAGATTTTAGATAACTGTCTAGTCGTTTCGAGAGACTTGAGGAGCGTTTCAGAGATTACGAGAGACTCTAGACGATTCCAGAGTGTTCCATTTTGTTGTTGTCAGTATGACCGAGTGATAAATTTCGAGATTTTTTGACAACGCGCAGCTTTTTTTGGTTACTAATATCTCGTGACAATATTACCAAGATGTTATTTCTTGCTTGCTTTAGCCCGAACGCATCCTGTCGCCGTACACAGTGCTGAAGAGACAGAAGGGAAACAGCTTCGAGTTTGCTACCCTCCTCGCGTCCTACCTGCTGGGGGCTAAAATCAATGCCTACGTGGTGTTTGGGTACGCCTCCAGAGACTTCACTCTGGGCATATTCAACAGGAGACCCTGTCCAGAACAGTTTGACCCCCCTAAAGTAAGCATAAAATGTTGTCTTTTTTAGATAGGAATACTGCGGTTACTTTTAGTCGCTCTGTTACCTTACGGGTGACCTGACTAACTTATTTACGCGCAGGAAATTCAAGGGACTCAAAAAAAAATACTTCGAATTATGCCGACTCCCAGGAATTCGAATTTCAAGGTACAAAAAAAAAAATAGTTACCCGATGCAAAATTCGCCAAAAATGGTAAAACTCATAAAAACCAAGTTTTTATTATACTCCCTTTCTCATTTACTAGTGGAAACTGGTTTGGCGCTTAACCTACGCGTTGGGCTTCGGTCGGGCGACGCTACGAAAGGGAGTAATAAAAAATTTCCAAAAATCCAAAATCATACTATAATCAGGTTTCGCGTCTACCAGACGCGTTGAAATATTTTCATACAACTTAATAATTAGTATGAAAAAACATTCAAAATTTGAAAAATCCAAATATTTATTAATTTGTTTAACAAAAATTCTTTATCGTTGCCACGAGTCTGCTTGCAAAGTTTCAGCTCGATTGGGTCACGGGAAAAGGGTTAAAAATCGATCCAAAGTTTTTTCGTCAGATAAGCAGACAAGACGACAAGTAGACAAGCAAATGCTATGAGTTAAAAGAAAAGGAGTAAAAAGGCCTTTAATTTTGTGAAAAATGTCTGTATTTTTGTCTGGGTTTACAAATTACCGGGATTAACCTACTATGAAAATAACATTTTGGGACTTGTGGGTTTTCAAAATTTCGAATTATCTGCGTTTTACTGTATCGTCCTCTACTATCGTGACAAACAACTCTCGCCTCGTACACATGCATGCTCGTATCCCATGCGTGTTCGTCAATTGAAAATTCCTCTAATATTTGCTTTAGTTGATCTACACGTGTCTTTCTCTAGGATTGAAAAATATGGCCTCACTTCTCACACTCGAAAACCATTATACATGTTCTAGATAATAATTATTTATCTCTTCATCACGTTTCGTCACATGTTCGTCATTTTAGAATACCAGCACTTTTGATATAACATTCGTCACTTAAATTGCCAGACGCATATTGTCGGGACATTAATATAAGATGTGCAAAAACATATACAGTTATACAGGTTGTAACAAAATTAGTCCATATTCCCGCACAGGTAGGTTCTTGCCTAAATTATTAATGTAAAATTTTCCTATATCAATGCCTTTTTCTCACTTGGAAGAAAAAAATTTAAAACAATTTTATTTAACTTATATTAAAGCAAATGAATTAATAATATTCAATATAAGTTACTTCATCACAAAACAACTTCATCAGGAATCGAGCCCGGAAACCCAAGAATACTACGAATATGCCAATTTATCCATCAAACAACGTATAGAACTCATTTATTAAAAGAGATATTTTATTTCAACTAAACCCCATGGAACTGGGCTGGACTCCTTCTTAAAGGACTTGAAAATTGTTTACTCGTTTTTTTTTTGTGGTTTTGTGATAATTATGCTCATAGTTTACAATCTTAATGTTGTTTTTTTATTGATACCCTAGTTAACACGTTTTCATTCTAACGGGTGATTTTTAACAAGATTTTATCGGCTTTCGTTATTAATTTTATTAATTTATTTTTGTCAGCCGGAACCAGAGAAGGTAGTTCCGCACAGGAAGTACAAGGTGAATCCAGGGTCGGACTTCCGCAGCAAGCACGTGATGAACATGGATTGGAAGA
The DNA here is from genome assembly GCA_016648135.1 of Agrypnia vestita. NCBI lineage: Eukaryota > Metazoa > Arthropoda > Insecta > Trichoptera > Phryganeidae > Agrypnia > Agrypnia vestita. Next base: position 42,587 of record JADDOH010000971.1, on the reverse strand, counting down.
AAAAAGAGGCAGCTAACGCCAAGATACGCGCCGAGCAGGAAGAAAACGAAAGAAAAACTAAGGTACATATACCTAAATTATTACAAGCTAATTATTTTATCGACGCTAAATTTATTTATTTAACGTAACTGAATACGAAATTCTTTTTCCTTGTACCAACATATCTATACTAATATATAAAGAGGTAATGTTAAGTTACTTAAGTTTGGATGTAGGAAGTAATCTCCGAAACTACTCATCCGATTTCAAAAATTCTTTACCAATATTTAGAATGAACATGAATTTTTCGTAATCGATATGAGTTACTGTAATTATAGTCTAACGTTTTACAAAAAATAAGTCAGAAATATTGAAAAAAAAATGCAAACATTGATGACGCATATCTCCGTAACTATTGATATTAGGTCATGAAAGCTTAAACATTTTCGACTCATAATCAGGGCAGGAATATAGTCCTGCGAGGTTATTAATATTTTCCAAATAACCCTGTATATTGTAGATCATGCCCGTTTTAAAATCGACATTTGTTTATTATTAATTGACCGGGAATATGCAAAACCGCAAATATCGATATAATGAACCGTTAAAACTTTTTATAATCGATTAAAATTGTAATCTAATTTAGATATTTTTGTATTCAGGAATTGGAAAAACCGCCACCCGACGACCTTCATGGGTGGAGGGTGCACGCGTGGGTCCTGGTGCTGCCACCGAGAAAAGTAGCTGATGATGTCTTAGAGCAAAAAAGTGAAACTGAACAAGGTGGGGCTATGTACGACGAAGAAGGAAATATTATAGAGGTAGCTCGTGAAGAAGAGACTAAGTTAGAACCGGAAGATGAAGATCAAGAAGTAGAAAAGGAAGAAAAAGAAGAAGAGGAAGTTGCGGAAGAAGAAGTACTAGACGAAACAGAAGAAAATGCCGAACAAGAAGAACAAGAACTCAGCGCTAAAATGTCAGAAGTAGTAGTCCCTGAACAACCCGTAATTGATGTTCCTTTTTATATAGAGCCGGTGACTGGATTCAGATACGATGTAGACCGCGAAGATTATACAAAAGTTGAGAGCATTTACAATCACAAGAATTATTATGTGAGTAAATCTATGTATACATTTGAAATGTAGTTATTAGTTACTATCCCTAGACCGCCCTTCGATAAGCTAAAAAATGCCACCTGTAAGGGTAATGCTTGCAATAATTGACAGACATATTGAATTTTATAATCTTAATACAGTAAAATCCCGTGAACTCGAGCCCACAAGCCCCAAAATGTTAATTTCATAATCGATTAACCCCAATAAATCGAAATCCCTGGTAAATAGTAACTCGAAATATTTTTTAGCCCCTTGCACCATAAATCAATACATGTTAAATCACATAATTTGAATTTTTTTTTTGAAATTTGACGTAATTGAAAAAGTATGTCGATTATTTTCGCAAGTGAAAAAACAAATATGTTAATATCGGGTAATTTAGTATGGTTTAGCCATGTAGAACGGATGAGTGAGGATATGATGGTAAAGAAAATTTATGAAGCGAGTGTTGAAGGCAGCAGAAACAGAGGGTGTCTGTACATGACCAGATAATGTTAGAAGCTTCAACAACCGAAGGGCGTGCATGAGAAGATGTTTAAAAGTGGACAAAGCAAAAGTGGTGTGCCAGGATAGAAGAGTGTGGCGTTCTATCATCTTTTTTTTAGTAGGGTACTTTAGTAATAGAAGTGTAGCGATCTTTGTATCAACATAATAAGTTTTCGAAATAATTTCTTGAAATATGCAAAAATACAGACGTTTTTCACAAAATTAATGACTTTGTTCAAGAGTTTTAGATTTTTTGGCGAATTTCGCAATCGCATCGCGATTTTTTTCGTACCTTGATTTCGAATTAACGGGGTTCCGCATAATTCGAAATGTTTTTCTGGGTCCCTTAAATTTCGAATTAATGAGGTTCAACTGTATTAGTTAGAAACAGCTCTGATAATTGAATTTTATAAGCTTAATATTAATTATGGATAGCTTTGACACCTTTGGATAGCTCTGATATCTCTGACATATCTGGATTTTTTTAAATATCTTTTAGTGAACAGCAGATTGGTGTTTAATGATTTTTTAATATGAATCGAATCGAATTTTAACTTCGCTTTTATTCGATAACTGTTCGGTGTGATATAATAAATTATAGTTTATTGAATTTGTAATATAGTTATTATGCCGAATTACTCATAATAAAATCATTATACTACATCGTCTACATTGGATACGAACTTAACCACCAAATATTATGTTGAAATTTGTTCCAACGAACTCGACAGAGCCATTGTCTCAAATGACCTTACACTTGGCCTAGGCTGTGCGCAAAATGCTCTTCTCAAGATGTCGCGATGAACTTGAATGAAATAAAATTGAAAAATTGAATGTGAAGTGAATAAAATGTGTATATTATTTTATGAAACAATAATTACATTGGAAACCAAATGAAGTTTGTGTTTTTATTGAAAACATCGACATATATAAGTATTGAATTAGTAATTAATTAATAGAGACTCACTTCAAATGTTAACTAACTTAAAATATTTCCAGTCAATCAATTTGTTTTTCTTTTATAAACCAAAATATCGTAATTATTAATGTATTTATATCGACGTGCGGTGACGACGACTGATTAAGTGGAGAGAGCTTTTAACAACTATTCAATGAAAAATGCTGCATATTTCGGACACATTCTTCGCAATGAGAAATTATAGCCAGATCATAGAGGTTATTAGCCCTGGGCTACCCTAAAGACACACGTTTCACATATAAATAATAGGTGTACCCATAAGTAATAAATTATTTTTGGTGTGGAATGTTTGCTTCAGTCTAGCTCAGTAAAGTGAACGTGTAAAGACGTGTTTTATACGCAATATTATAATCCGTGGTCTTGTGACTTATGTGAAAATTTTTTTTTTTTTTTTATTACTCTGTAGTAAAATGGCGGACAATCAACTAACTGAAGAACATTTACGTCATTGCATGCTGTTTCATTTTCGATCGGGTGTTAATGCAACGGTTGCAACAAAGAAAATTTGTGATGTGTATGGAGACGTATTAAAAGTAAATAAGTGCCAACGTTAGTTTAGAAAATTTTCCGATGGTGATTTTGACCTGTCTGATAGCGAACGAGGGTGGGCGTCCGGTGGGTTTGATAATGACGCTTTAAAAACACCTAGAAGCATAATTTTCTTAAAAGTCTACCAACATGATGGCAAAAGATCCGAGATAACGATGGAGATTAAATCGATTAAAAATAAAATTAAATGTAGTTAAATTCTTTTTCGTTGGCATTTAAATAATTGATTACTAATGTGCACACCTAATAGTTTCATATCCGACTTGTATAATTGATGATACTTAATATGAATGTTGCAGGTGAATCTCCAAGAAGGGCAGGTTCCAGAAAGTTTTGATGTGAGGAACCGCTCTTGCTGGCTCCCGCTCTTGGCCGAGCTGGAGGAGGATTCTGCCAAGAAGCAGTTTGATATGCCGACCAGCTGGGTTGAGAGGCTGGATATTTCTAATCTTGGTTAACTTCTTGCAATCTCCATTTATGTATTTTTTGATACCATGTGCAGTTTTTTCATATTTTGGAATTTCGAGATCGCTTTTTTTATATTTATTTATATGTATATAGGTAATTAAATTATGTATATAATTATATTCGTAATGAATAACCGCGAAGTAATAGCAAAATACAGTAGTATATTTATATGTATTTATTTAGCTACTTTTTTCCATACGCCGGAAGACTTCAAAATTCATCACGCTATCCACCCAGGAAACTTTCAATATGCGTCTATAGAGCCACATCTCTAAAGTCTCGATTTTGCGGATTAGTTCTCATTTAAATGTCCATGCCTTCACCCCATCCATATAAGAGAATGGCAAAAATATAACACTGAATCAAATGTATTCGAAGTTGCAGGATTAAGTCACGGTTAGAAAATAACGATCTCATTCTGAGAAACGCACTTTTCCGTCTCTGTTCGAGCTTTTACTTTTTGAAATGTATCCCAGTTCTCGTTCACCCAAAATACGAAAATTTAAAAATAATATGAAAATCATTGTGTTTAGCTTTAGTCCTTGTTTTACGGTGAGCCAATATAAATCTGCGAATATCTTTTTAATTTTAAAGTATCGATTTCTCCTTAGAATAATTCTCATAGCTCTGCTTTGTTGAATATGACTTTATGTCTCCTTCGTTACTCAAGTATAAAATATTGGAACAATATTGAAAACGAGGAGCAGTTATTATTGATATATAAAGAATTATGAATCAAACTTTATCTAACTCTTTGCAATTTTCTTAGTTACGCATTCAACACGTTTTTAAAATGATGATTTAGCGCTTGTTCAGACACAGCGGGAACCGTTCAGTTTCAGAATCGCGTTTCAAAACACGCGATTTGTGTCATCTGTTCACACAGCCGCGGTTAATAAGCGATTTGTGCGCGCGAAAATAAACGTCAGTTTGACAGTTCTGGTGCCGTTCTCGATCTTTGAATATCAGAGATATATTCGCTCATTACTTTGTTAACGACGGCCGTGTTCCATGGCAAGACACATAATTATCTATTCAAGAACACATTCATATTTGTGAAGTTGTAATTTTTTCAGAACAAAGTTCTGTGAAATATTTAATAACCAAATTAATTAATCAATTAGAAAGACATACAGAAAAATCTAATTCACGAAAAATTAATCAATTAATAAAAATAAGAACTACATATAAGGTCGATGTATTCACGGAAACATAGAGGGTTGCTATAGCTTAGTGGTCAGAGCACCGGCCCCGGAAAGGAGGTGACCTGGGTTCGAATCCCAGTAGTAACATAATTATCATTCTGTCAGTTCATTTTTGGTGAATATATATATTTATTTATTTTTTTATTATTTTTTATTTTAAAGAAGTAGGTATTTACCTACTTCTTTAAAATACTCTTTTTTTCCACCATTTCCAAATATCTCCACCAACTCCTGCCAAGCTTGGTTCTTGGCATATTTGAGTAATCCTCACACTGAAGATCCCATATTACAGGTCTTTTCTCCACTTCATCAATAAAAAATTCAGTGTCAAAGCGATCCATAACCATAGAAAAGAAAATATAATCCACGCGTGCTCCTGTTGTGACATGGAACCGTGCGGTGCCCGCAATGCGACTGAACGCTCTAGTAAGGCCCCATAGTAATAGGATCGTGCGGGCGCCGTGCGGGTCTATTTTCTAGCGGTTGGGTTGCGGGCACCGCAGCGGTTGACTAACCGCACGGCTGTGTCTGAACGATCACATACAAACCTAGGTAAATGAGACCCGCACGGATCTCATGCGATTCTGAAACGGCACGGTTCCCGCTGTGTCTGAACAAGCGCTTAGAGTGTATGATTATTCCCAAATATTTTATTGTAACCATCGTTAATTCATTAGTGCGCCTTGTATTTTTTATTAACGTACCTTTTGTTTTTTTTCCTATTTAATTTTAATTTATTCATTTTTAACATTTTTAAGATTCATGTTTAGTCGTGGTTTTCGCTTGGTTTTTCATTGTTTTATATCTAATCTGTTATTAATTGACAAGGCAGTTACTTTAGGGTACAATATGACTAATGTAATTAAAACAATTATTATATAGTTATATATATATATATATAGTTTCAAGAGGAGAATTTCCTCTCATAATCAAGTGTAACCAATAAATAAATAAGTTATTAATTACACCTGGTGATGAGATAGCTAAATGTAGTTTCACATCTATATTATTCTTATAATATCCTAGACGTACACAATATCCGAGTTTAAACACATTTAATATCAATTTACACACCAACCGAATAAGCTTTGAAATATTTAAAATTATTATCGAAAATAGTACGCCATTGCTGCGACATCTGTTTTTAGATACTCGAGATTTTAAAATAATTTTTGTGAAGTACAGACCATCCTGGATATAATGCTTTTTATATGTATTTACAATTTCTTCCTTATATCTTTCTCCGTGTTACTTTTACTCTAAATTATTAATAAATTCAATTTTTTTTCCGTTACAGAATATGAAGAGCGTTATCCGGGAGGGAAGAGAGTCCGTCGTTTCAAGAAGCAAATACTGGAGCAATTTGCTCCATATTCAACCATGGATGGACTGGTTAAAAGATTATCGAAGTACAGTGACTATTCCTATTCTAGAATAATCATGAAGTAAGTAAAATTTATTTACATATATATATATATACGGCTATAAAGCCTTTTACTTTATAATTTGTACAAAGTTGATAAATAATAGACAATAGAAATATAAGTTGATAAATAATAGACAATAGAAATAGTATATATATATATATATATACTATATAGTAATACATTAGATATATATATATATATATAGATATAATATCTACTAGATATATATATGTAATATTTTTTTAATATGCGTGTATACAAATACATTTACTGGATTTCATTGTTTATTCCCTATAGGCATGAATGGTTTGAAAGGAGACCGGACAATGTTACGGAAATTTCTTACAATTATGATAGTAATCGTATCATTGAGTATTTCAAAAGAGGGCGAGAAGACTATCTTAAAGGTTTGTACGTTTACTAAATCTTTATATTTCCAATTTAGAGATCCATGATCCAAGTATGAGAGCTTTCAAAAATGAAAAGAAAATTGACAATATTTCACAAAACTAATGAATGCCACAGGCATTTGAAGTTCCCGCGCGGGGAAAATATTTATATTATAAAAATATTAATCCTTATTCTAAAGTATTAATATATAGTAGTATATATATAGAAAAAGGTTTTGACAGCGCTCAATAGATGGCGATGCTTGCTTAATTGGAAAGGAAGCATCTACAAAGTCTCGGCGCCTTTAGCTGCTTGACCGCAGTGGAAGAACAAGAAATCATCATATTTTTGTGGTCGGATGATTTAAAACCTCGTGAAATCCATTTAATAATACTGTAACTTTCAGATTTTATAGGATCCCTATATAGTTCCGACTTTGCTTCCTCTGATTATCATGTAAGGTAAAAGCGGTGGTGCTCTGCTGACTGAAGGCTCAACCAGAAGAGTATTTTTCTGAAGGTATAAAATAAAGTGCGTGCAAGGATGTTAAAAATGCGCAAGTGTATTAAAAAGCAGGGAAAGAATAAAAATGACATTAATTATCTCTATTGAATTATATTACATATCTCAAAATATTTAATTTACTGCTCCTTTTTAAAATGCCCTCATATGCGTGTATTTTAATGGTCGACGCAACAGAACACAGGTACGAGATGAACAGCCCTGAGAAGTGCATAGACTGCAACAGGAGGCTGGACTTTTACGATGAGCCAAGATTCGATCACCTGTCGCGAATCGAAACCACACCGAACACCTTCAAAGAAGAATATATAAATAGAGAAGACAGGTAATTCCTTAAAGGACTCATTTCTAGTCTAGTATCGTAAAGCGTAATCTGTAAAGCGCCCTTGAAGTGACTTTCACGTAAAAACGGCGCTACAAAAATTACCATAAATATAAACATACATTATGTTTATAATATAAAATCCAATTTTTCTATAATATTTTCTGTGTTTTACATTTTTATATACTGCAAATACCTACATACGAGTACAATGAGGGTTTTTTTTACTAAGAAATAGAACATACTGCATGAATGCTTCCAATCGATTTATTACTGCCATTTTAATTATCCATTTTTAAAATCTATTATAAAGTTAAGTAATAAAACCATGCGAATTATTAAGAAAAATAAAAAAAAACAACATGAACATGACCACTGTACAAGAAGAAAAGATGAAATAACATTACCATTCCGAAAGAAAAAAGATCGCATACTTCTATGATGTACAGTGGGATGAAATTACATATGAAACTGCCAGGGGATATTAGGGATGAAAACAATATAACGTTACTTCTGTAAAAGAAAATGAATAGTCATACGTTATTGTACCTACGTGTATTTTATCATTTTAGATTATATTCCAGAGAAATTGAGTTTGCAGAATTCGACAGCGAAGATGATGACACCCATCGCAGCGTCATTGTAAGTCGGTTGATCAAAACATTAAGGGGGTATTCTCATGAAACGGATCAAAAATTTTTTTTTCACTTTTTCCTTCCTTAGGATTCCATTCCGTTCCTTAACAAAGCCTTAAAGTTAGGCTGCGTGCACATCGGTCGAAAAATGACGTCAAATTTTATTGTTAAGGTCATTACAAAGAAAAGTATTCGTAGAAATAACAGTGCCTACAGTCCTGGATACCTGTAGAGTTTCATGGCACACGTAGTATGAAATTTTTAATTTTATCAGTGTGAAAATCACATACGCTTTAAACTGGTTTTCTGAAAAATCACTTTTACTCAAAAACTGATCAATTTAATTTACTGAATTTAATTACTAGAATTATCATTTTGTCTTCTAAATAGCATTATTATTTTGTCTTCTAAAGAGCGAAAAATAATTAAAATCAATATTTTAAGTATAACAAGCCACCATTTTGTTTAATGTGATTATTTTTTAATTATCATATAGTTCGGGTTACAGCGACAACTTTTTTTTTTTTTTTGAGGTGATTATGACTGCCGCTATCATGGGAGTTTTAAAACAGATTATTTCAGTGCTCTTTTGGTACCTCTATGGAGCCTATATAATTAATTATTTTTTCATTGAAATTTCACAATTTGTAGTTTAAACACCAATAAATATATATATATATTTTTTTTTAAATTTTTTTTTCATTTATTGGTTTTCTTACATCCATATAATTAATCAATCTTAAAAAAGAAACAATAATCGATGTACAGAGTCTTGGGCCAATTACAAGAAAACACATATATACAATAATATTATAACAGGATAGATAAAAAATAAGAAAATAATATTATAACAGGATCGATAAAAAATAAGAAAAAACAGTTAGTGAAAAAATAGTGAGTTTGTCTGAGTGTGTGTATTTGTGTGTTTTTATGTGTCCGTGTTTGTATGCGTTTTTATTTGTTCGTGTTTGTGTTCACATGTGTGGGAAGAAAAATGTCATCGCGCGAGTTTATACGTAAGGAATTTTGTAAACTGCTCATTACTTAAATTTAAAATATCAAGATCTGCAAAGGCAGTGTCATACTGTAGAAGCTAGAAAAAATTAAAAAGCTTATATTTTACTCAAAATATTCATGAAATTTACCTATTTTTTACCGTTTTCCGAGAATACCCCCTTAAATCGTTTGTCTTATGCCGATGTTTCACCAATTTGTGATACCCCCGGTTTCATTTTATTCCAGGCCATCACTGAGGCGTTCCATCGCAACCCGAATCTACCAGCTTCTGAGGATGTTGCTTTGAAAGTGTTTTCTGTGGCCATCAGTGAGATCCAACTCCAGTACCACTACGAGGACAACTTTGTCACCAAGTCCACCAGGACTTTCTACAAACCAAACTTGATGGACACGGGAGGTGTGCTTTCTTACACCCCCGAAATGACCTCCGGCTACGAGGTAAATCGTTATAACCCCTCGAACAATAGGACATTTTCTTTTCTTAACAAATTGAAAAAAAACTATGAACGTAAAAGGTGCATATTTAATAACTAATATAATTTCTATTACGCGGTTAATTATACATATTTGAACTTCATGTCACATAATATGTTCTCAAAAGATAATGACGTTGTTTGCTGGTTTGTATTTGTCTAAATCATGTATGTACACACCTGCATACATAAAAATAAATATGAAATTAAATATTAAAAAATTTGAGGAAAAAGGAAATAAGACAAGTAAACAGTGAAATTGTTAATTTTCCCGAGATGCTATTACTCAAGAAAGTTAATGAATGACGTGGAATTTTCGTTTCTAGAGTATAAATACATACTATTACTGTTCGTGGCTGCGGAAGGATAAATGAAAATACTGGAAATTATTAGCGATTTATTAATTAGTTATTAATTCATTATAAAGTGAGCAGTCACTAAACACAAATAAAGCTTTCACTAGAACATTCCATTCAATTGTCACACGTATCAGGTACTCCGTTCGATTATCTCACGACTGGCCACACTGGCCGTCGCCTCGTGGCAGAATTCGCACTGAATGAACTGTCAAAACACGAGAAAGCTGGTATTTTCGAACTTTCTAGATTATTCTAGTGTTTAGGAGAAGGTTTTCGTCGCTTCTCGGTTATTTCAGGCGTTTCCCGAATGTTGTAGTCTCCCTAGATTGCTTTAGACCGTTCTCGTTCCTTCGATAGTGTTGTATTCTATTCTATATATATTCTACATATTCTATTCTATTCTATTTCTTATTATTTTATTTTATCGAAAAGTCGAAAATCTTTTATAAATCTCCTCAGACCAAAAAATCGAACTTCTCCGCTTTTCTTTTTCAAAACATTCATCGTCGTTCTACCGACCAGGCAAACCCTCACTCCAAGCCCCCCAGAGAGCTGAAGAAGTACGAGCTTCTCGTGCAGTACATGAAGGAGGAGGAGGCAGCCCTGCACCAGGCCAGGGAGTCCGAGAAGTTGCTGGCCGAGTGCGTCAGGCTGCGGGCCATGGAGAGGACCCTGGCTGCGGAGCGCGTCGAGCTGTTCGACGTGGAAAGAAACGAAGCGGCGAAGACTGGACTTGCTGCAAAGGTTCGTGCCTTCTGCTTCCAAGCGAAGATTTATTGGCGGTTGTTATCAACTACGAAGGAGGAGAATTATAATAGTCTTGTGGTGACCATGGACCATAGTCTAGATGAGCACTAATGAGTGGGCCAACTAGCCTAGGAACGCGCCATTCTTTTCACCATTCCTTCTGTGACCTTCCGATCAGTTTATCATCACTGTAGGCACTACAACCCCTGATGTATCTTTGCCTCTTCAAAAGTCTTTCTTCACTGATCTTCTTAACATCAGTGTTGCCAATTTTTTTATTATGTATAGACATTTAAGAGGTAATGTACATAATTTCTTCCCTTTTCGTGGAACCAGAATTTCACTTTCATAGCAGCATATGCAAAGTAATGGCTACAACTTTTCGTTGAGATGAAATTATTGTGTAAAGGTTTTGGTGATTTTAGTTAAAAAATGGTGACAATTTGCCTTATTAATAAGGGTGCATTATTTGCTGGTTTTGTTGTTTATGAATTACTTCTGTAGATGAATTATTATTTGTTTGCAGGAAGCGGCAGAAAGGGAAGCCAAGGAGAGGGAACTGAGGGCTGACATGTCTCCTCGCTCAGCGGCCATCGGTCTAAGAGACTTTATTCAGACCCAGTTGACCAGACAAAGCCTTCTGCAGTCGAGATACGACGAGGTCTTCATTTTTTCTATAACACTGTGCATATACTAGGTTGATGCATAATTATCGTCTAGTTGACATTTGTTAGTAACGGAGGGTCAGTAAATTAAAATGCGCATCGAGAACCATACGCGTATTTAAAGTGTATCTTGATGTAGGTACATATGCAGGTGTATGTATACTATGTATGTGTGTGTGTGTGTGTGTGCGTGTATGGGGATTCGTCGCGGGAAACGGCACGAAAGGACGCGGCCATTCCAGATTATGTACGTCTGTCTGTCCCCGTAACTTCGTATAACGTCCGTAACTTTTTTATAGTAAAAATTTTATTTTTCATTTTTTTACGTAATTAACGATAAAAATGAAAAAAAAAACATAAACATAAAGAATGCAAAAAAAATTCGCGTAAAATTTGAAAAAAAAAACCTTTTTTTTTCTTTTCCTCTTTTTTTCTTTACAGTAATTTTTTTTGTATTTTATTTTTTTATTTAAATAAATAATTACTTATTCCTCAGTAACCTACAAGTAAAAGTACCGTCATTTTTGACGGGTTACAGCTAGCTGTACATAAAATATTTTGAGTTTTTTTTCGTTTTTGGTCAACCTAATAAAATGAACAGCTCGCCAGTGGATAAGTGCCAATATTTTTTTTTATTTTTCAGCTCACCACGACCCTCAAAGAACAGAGACTCTGGTACCTGGCCAATCAGTACACGATCAGTTCAGCGGACGAGGCGCAATATCTCTTCAAAAGGTCAGTCATGTCCAGGGCTGTCCCTAGACAATGTCCCGCCACTGCGGCCGCGGTGCACTGAATGAGTCAGATTGAGATTATTTTCAGAGATTTATTTGATGTGAATATCAGTACGATGCAGCCGTAATGAGATTTCGATGAGGAGATAAATTCAAGAGCGTGAGATCGGTAGAGAAAAATAATGCAAATCCATTTATATGATGTAGGATATAGAGAGAGACTTTCGAATCGTTACTTAGAACCGTAGATACCTATAAACATTTATTCCGCAGCATTACTATCCATTGCGTTATCTAACCTAATCTAACCTGACCTAACCTAACCTGACCTGACCTAACCTAATCTAACCTAACCTGACCTGACCTAACCTAATCTAACCTAACCTGACCTGACCTAACCTAATCAAACACTGGAAAATGATCCTGTCATAGAGTAGGAGCCAGCGACCGCCAAACGTACGCAATAGTATCTGTCAAACCTCAAATATAGTAGGTAAGAAGGTTTGGATATTATGAAATGTGTGTTCGGGGGATTTTGGCAGATAACAGGTAATACAGATACAAAAAGTGTGTAAGTAAAACGTTAAAATATTAGTTATCGGGTTGAATAATGGCTCGAATAAAATATATAAAATTTAAATTTCTTAATTTAACGTAAATGGTATGATTATTATTAAAGCTACAAAGCATTTGACGGAAGAAACGACCTGCGAAATGCGCCTGGCAATGATTAATATGAGTGATAATACTGTCCCGATATATACGAGTATATTAAAAAATCAGGTTCGTTATTTTTACTTTTCACTTGTTTCTTTGTACCTGTATTACCTGTTATCTGCCAAAATCCCCCAAATTTAAATGTCGTAATATCCAAATCTTTTTATTGACTATAGTGTAAATTTACAAAAATATTTCAGGTTTGATACTACAAGGTAAGTCTGGCGGTCACCGGCTCTTAGTTTATTACGAGCCTCAATATTCGACAAGCTTGCTGGGGACGATGTGCGATTGTGGATCAGTCAAGTGTTACGACTAGGACAGAAGAGTGGGTCGCTGCATCCTTCGAAAAATTTGTAATAAAAAAAGACCAAAGCAGTGATATCCACGCATTAGGAATTGTACACGATAACAAACCCAGATACCAGGTAGGTATTCGGATGTTAATTTTTATTATGTTAATTGACATTACAGACCACCAAAATACACAGACATGAACTAACGTAAATTTCTTGGTACACGGAAAACGTTTAACTTGTTTAAAAAAGTTACTACGAGCTTGTTGATTTTGAAACAATAATTAAAAGGTCAAACTAAAAATTATAACAAAAAAAGGTTTTACTTGAAGAGTTTTGGTTTAAAAACGAAATAAAAAATACGACTATTTAAAAAAATACGTTTCGCTTACTAGGGGATTTAATTATGCAAAAATGAATACTTCCGCTGTGTCCCTATTTCCCTAGAAGAGATTTAGTTCATCTGTAAAATTTTAGATTCTGTTAAAAAACACATGCGATGGTGATGCTACTTCGTTTTGTTAGAAATTACTAGTAATTACAGGTAATTACTATGACTAACTAAATGTAACTTAGTTGGAATAGCTGCTTTCCTTAGCCTTTTCAAACCACCTTTTGTTTCATAAAAATATTGCTCTTCAAAGTGAATTGAGCAAATTACGCTTCGCTTTGGTGGTTTCCAAAATTCATCTAGCCGTGATCTTTGTTTTATATTCATCCAGTCCGATTTCCTTTTTTCATCAGCAGGGAAACTAAAATTCCACAGGTGTTGTTGTTATTAGTAAAAAATAGTGAGTATTCTAAACAGGTATTCAACAAAAAAGTAGGGAAAATTTTCAATTACACTGGCAACACAGTAGGTAAAACAAATTCAATAATTAAATAAATACAATTTTGAAAGCGCTAACTACATACGAAATGTGATCCCATTCTGTTTCTTTGTAAGCCCAGCAAGCAGCATTTTTGCATGTAAGAACGACACAAGACGGCATTTTAAATTAAATTCGACACTTGTACAATACGTCTCAACGCGCTGCGTGTTAAGGAGTGACTAATCGCAACAACTTGAAACTACTCTATTTTAGAGTAGTTTTAGTTTCTTCAGTTTTAAGCGCGCTGGCGGTTTCTGGATTGTTCTGTATTCTGAGGAACAATGATATCGATTCATTAGGCACTGCATTCGACATCCAATTCGTTAACTAACCCAGATGCCGGGAATTTGGGTTGCCACGTTGATTGACGAGGTGTTTTTGCAGAGACCTGATGTTATTCGAGGTGTCGACCCTGGAGATCCAGCTGGAGAGGCAGCGGGTGCTCTCGCGCTCGCGCTACCAGCACCTCGTCCAGCTCGCGCAGCCCGACACCAGCTCGCAGCCTGCGGAGACATAAGCGATATTAAATATACCCATATCTATTAAATATCATTTTGGAGATTTAAGAGATTTGTCGGTAAACATTGTATGTGTCAGGGATATTTCAAATGTTCATATTCGGCGAACCAGATGCGAATTTTACGAATATTATTTTTTATAGTTACTTTTCGAAAACCGACAAACAGGTATATTCTGATTGATGATGTTTTGACTGCGATTATATAATGTTGTACACTTCTTAAATGTTGTCATGATGAATTTTATATAAAATAGAAACTAATGTTATTATAAAAGTTGGTAGAAATCTGTTTGTTTCACACATAACACTAATTTTTTCATTCAATGAATCAAAATACTAAAAAAATAAAAGTCAATATTTTATATAAGGCTTGGAAAAAAATTGGATGCTCATTGACTATTACTAATTTAAAATATACTGAATTCTAAATTTTATGACTGTGTTTCCTATAAAATCCCGAATTCAGTACATTATAAATTAACGATCCTTGACGACTGCATTAATTTTTTTGGATATTGCTGCCTTTGCTTTTATACCCCACATATAATGGTGGAACCATGGACATTTAACTGATGTCTTCACGTTTCCTATAGAAACTTTACGGTACACAAATAATTATGTCTCATCTATTTTGCCTTAGGATATTACAGCTATAGTGTAATAGTGTAATCCTGAGAACAGGGGGGATTTTTTTTTTGCGCATACGACGTCAGGTATTTGCGAATACAAATTTTCTAGTATTCGGAACATCCCTGGAACGTACTAATGTAATAATGAGGTTTATTTTATTTAGAATATTAGTAATGTATCTAAATGCTTCTTAGTATCAAGCAATAAAAATCAATGTTCCAATGTATGTAGCAAATGAATGTAGTACATTTTTTGCCTTTCCAGAGCAAACAACTCGAATTTTTCGTTTAAAGGGGGCATAGCTTTAATCGTGATAGCTTTGTGAGTGGTTTGTTGCCTATTGCATTTTAATTGGAGAGTAGGTTGATCAAATGATATTCATATATCATCAACCTTTAACGTTAAATTTCCATGTCTCAGAGGTAGAAATTCGTTCATGTGTCACCATCATCATTTGCCACGTGCCGAAGTTGTATGAACTGTCCATTGCAATTTCATTTAACTTTTTTAAATTTATTTTTTACTTCCTCCAAAAGGTATCCATGAAACTTAAGGCCTGGGACCTGAAATTCACACTTATACTCAAGTGGTTACACAAACCAAGTTTTTCACTAATAACTTAAATCACCCAAAAATGTAATTAATTGTAAACATTCTTTCTCTTATTGTACACGTTCTAGAAACTGCATACGTCATACTATTTTATTTGTTTTAAAATTTTCGCCATTTTATAATGTTATCCACTTCCTATAATCTGTTATGTTTGTAAAGTTGATTATTGCAATGTTAAATTTATACATTAAATATACACTACAATATGTTACGTTTTTATACTTCAAAATGTTACATTAAATTTATATAACAATATCTTATATTAAATTTACAAATTTTATAATAGTTTATGTTATCAATGTGTATTACGTATTAGTTCTTGTTTAAATTTGTGTTTTTATGAAATTAGGCAAATAAAACACATCTTATAATTATCATATAAATATTTTCCTTCACTATCTTCTACTTCTTGCCATTTATTATTGGTAAATTTCTAATGTCATTGTGCAGAATGCATTGTGTAATGTTATGTTATGGCATCTAGCAATAATAAAAAAGTAACGCGAATCTGTGTGACAGTGACCTTTGACCGTTTGCAGTCACCCTCATGTGAAAAGTTTTAAAAAGTTTCACTTCAGAAACACGCAGATCTGAGGACATCTCATCGATGTATTGTGACCTCTCCGGCAATCGAACACGAGAATGAACCCATGTATGAGAATGAGAAGCCAATATGCCTTATATTTATTTTTATTGCGGCAGAACTGGAATAATCGCCCCTCAAAAAGTAAAAAACTAATCCATAAAAACCAAGTTTTTTTTATACTCCCTTTCTCATTGAATCAGGTTTTTTGTCTACTGCATGCGTCGGGGTCATTACTCATTCGCATTGATTCCAAGTTGAAAAAAACATCTGAAAATCCAAAATTATACTATAATAATAAAAAAAAATTAAACGAAAATATATTAGATCATTTTTGTCGTCGCTACGAGTCTGCCTGCAAAACTTCAGCTCAATTGGATCACGGGAAAAGGGTTAAAAATCGATCCAAAGTTTTTCCGGCACATAAGAAACCGCAGACGCTACGAATTAAAAGAAAAGGAGTAAAATATAAAATATGCCGTTTTTTATTGATTTTGAAATAAGATAAATCCTTTTTTACAGAGCACTGCTTTTGCGAAATACGTCCGTCTTGCGTACTGTTTTCGAAGATGCCACATTGAAGTGTTTATAGAGATGTGTACTCAATGGTTACCGGCAGTTCTCGACTTTCGTAGGATTCGCTGTTTCACACATGTGTTTGTACATTTAGTGACGTGTTCTGAGAGCGCTAAATCTTTTGCTTCAGTTGAACGTTCATAATAGTCACGAAGGTATCTACATTATGTTCAATCTGGAATAACTGGAATATATGCAAAGTTGCGATAATATTTCTTCAAGAACTGCGATGGTGGTTGACGGTGGTGGAGTCGTTAATTCGTGGCATTTTAAGCAGACTCGGAATCGAAATCAGGTACGATTATTATGCTACATTTTAATTAATTGAATATATTTTTATCGTGGATGCTTTATCAAGAAACGAATATATGTAAATATGCTTCAGAAATCTTGGGCGAGGAACGAGTCATTAATATCGGATGCGTATGGTGAGCGTGCTGAAAAAAGTTACAAAGTTAAAAGCCTCGTTTGTGTAGGTGTATGTTAAAGCAATGTGAAAGTACATTTTTCAACATAACAAACCTAACTATTAAAGTTTGGTTAGGTAACATTATTACATAATTAACCTTACTTACATAATCAACCTAGTTAGTTTAGAATTTATAGATAGCATAGATAACATTTTTATCCAAATAAAAATGTTATCTCGGGGTTCTTTTTCAGCAAAAATGTGATTATATGTGTCGCTTGGTCAATTTTTCGTACAGCAGATATTCACAGACTGATTTTCGGAATGAACTTGGCTTGTTTATTTATTCTAATACAATACATTTTCTAGTATAACGAATTGGTAAAAAAAAATGTAAATCTCAAAAATTTTACTTGGTCAAATTTGCCGGTTTGCTCACGATGTGTATATGCGGGTGGTAATTATATCGCGTTTTCTTAGCTAGCTGCTGCATCTATGGAATGTACAAGAAGGGTGTTTCTTTCTTTATCTTTAGCTCTCATAAAATCGCTTGGAGTCAAACTATAAGGTGAAATCGGAATAGATAGATTTTTAAATGACTTCTACCCTGTTCTACAATATAAGTTTACTTTATCAAAAAATTTTTGAGACGAGCGTTAACTGCCAATGCTCACCTCGCTACGCATATTTCTTTTATATTATATGCATATTATTTTATATTTGTTAGAAAAATATATATAGATGGTGTAACAGATCTAGTCCACAATACTTAACAGGTGGATTCCTGCCTTGATTGTGATTTTCCATATTCGATATATATTACTGCAATGATAGTCCAAAGTTGGACTATCATTACAGTAATCTCTATCGAATATGAACAATTCTTTCCTTTTAATACAACCTTCCGATTCCAATTGGAATTTATGTAGGCTTTTATCATTTTATTTAACTTGTAATGAAAAGAATTTTTCGTAATCGATAAAAGTTACTGTAATGGTAGTTTTTCTGACTATTTTTTACAAGATTTTGTAAAAAATATGTCAGAAATATTTAAAAAATGCAAACTAAGATGTCGCATATCTCCGTAACAACTTTTATTTGATGATGGTTGGTCGACACATAATTAAAGCAGGAATCTACCTGTAGAGTGTTACTGTGGACTAGCTGTTACCCCCTGTATATTATATACAGGGTTATTTGGAAAACATCAATAACCTCGCAGAACTGTATTCCTGCCTTGATTATAGGTCGAAAATGTTGAAGCAAACATAGTTATGGAGTTATGCAATATCAAAGTTTGCATTTTTTTAAATATTTCTGACTTATTTTTTACAAAACGTTGAAGTATCATTACAGTAACTTATATCGATTACCAAAAATTCATTCGTTTCAATACAAGTTAAATACAGTCCCGCGAGGTTATTAATGTTTTACAAATAACCTGTATAATAGAAAAAATAATATAGTTGATCTTCAGCAATAAATTAACACATTTTTTTACTAAAATACTGAGCCTAAACAATTTTTATTCGACCCTTTAAATCATCCTTAGATTCTTTGCCTACTGATCGTAATATCACGAAGAGGATGTTTTTCTTGTTATAATTTCTTGTTATAAAATGCGCGTGCACCAAGCAATGGAATATTTTCAAACCATGAAGTCAATAATCTCCAATCAAAATCTAAGATGGCGTTTTACTTAACTGAAAGCAATCCTTATAAGTGAAAATTAAGTGTATTTGCAGGTGCTGTTTTTGAAAATTGTAAAAGTGTAATTTGACGTATTTTAGATTCTTTATCCGTCAATGTATGGAGAACTGTCATTGATGTAAATTCTAGTTTTCCATCGCAAGTTGTACAGCATACCACATGGTTTTTTATGTATGTCAAAGAAGTATAATGTCTAACGCGCGTACCTGAATAAATGCATAAATTTTTTTTTAAAACAATATTGTTTTCTTAATTTATAATTTCGCAGAACGTGGCAGTGTGACGTAATGTGCTTATTTTAAATATGTATATTTTGTAAAAATCATCATCGATAATTACGTAAGAATTTAGCATGAAAAGTAATATTGCCAAGCAGAGAGTAGGTCATAATCGAAGGTCGAACGGAAGAGTGGCGGCAAACGGTCGGCGGTAATCCCCGACGCTTTCAACTGAAGCCATGTATTCACTAGGGGACAAATTGTCCCTCAACAGCACGCGCGGCATAGAGTCTACGTGACGTTGCAACGTCGTGTACTGTTCCGCAACCTCGCGCACAACATAGCGCGGCATTTCTACGTGCCGTGGCAACGTTGCCATGCGCACGGTACCCGAGCGTACTCACTGCAACATTCCGCGGAGCGTCAGTACCACGTGGTATGTTTACAAGTGAATACGCATGCGCTGTATCTGTCAAGATGACAATGCGGGGAAACGAAATCGTTCTCGAACTCATCGAGCTGTATCGATCGAAGATCGCATAGAATGTCCGTCCTTCTTTCTCTTTGCAGTAAATAATTTCGCATTCTCCTCTTTTTTCTCATTATACTTTCGATAAAAACTCATTAAAATAAAAAAGAACGAGCTATCATCATGAACCTCAAGGGCGACGATTTATTTCCGCGACGTCTGGAAAACAATAATTATTTGCAAAAAAGGACCTTGTTTTTAATAATATTCAATGTACTACAGTAAACCCTCGTTAATTTGAAATTGCGACCCAAAAAAACATTTCGAATTGCGCGGAACCCCGTTTTCGCCAAATGAGATACCGCAGCTGTCATCCATAACCTCATCGGATGACATTTCCGCGACAAGATATGCGAGTCCCGGTGTGTACACGTCAAATGACCGCGTCATTGTCCCCGAAACATGAACGTAGATGTTGATGCGACATGTCGAGCGGAATGTTTCGCGATTTGTCCCCTAGTGAATACATGGCTTGAAGAAAATGTTGCCGTCAACTGTCAATTTTTAATTCCGTGACGATATTAAAAAAATTAAAAAAATATTTTTTTAAACAACGAATTTAAATATTAAACTGGATGCAACACTGGTACAACCAATCGCTCTGTACGGGTGTGAAGTTTGGTACGTTATTCAGCGCGAGAAAACAGGTTGCAAGTCTTCGAAAATTTCATCTTGCGCAAGACTTACGGCCCAGCACGTGATTATCTAACCAGTGAAAGGAGAGACGAGGAAGAACCTGGATATCATGAGGAAAATGAAAGCAAGGAGGCTGCAGTGGAAAGATCGTTAATGAGATTAATGTAATGATTGCGCTTAAAACGCATCGAGTAGTGCGTTGATTTTCCATTGACAACATCAAAAATCAATCAAATCGTACTTTTTGTTTTTTAAGGACGAGGTGTATGTAAATATATTTAGATATTATTTAATGTGTAGAAATATTATAGTAAATGTTGAAACAACGTTAATAGTCAACTTATATATTATTCGTTATTTTATTGGAGCTACGAGAGTGAAAGAACCTTTCATCTACAGGTGAAGTATTAAACCATTTACATTAAAAATAGAAAACATGGCTTATACGTATTACTTTACTCCTCATAGTAGATTAATAAAGCGTATCATACTAATAACAACTTAGGCGCGTTACTTTTTTACTTTTCTCTTGTCTATGGTTTGCGTCTTATCCCTAAATATAGTATTTCAAATATCAGTATGTATGAAGAAAATTTCAAAACTTTTTTTTTTTTTAATAGAGTTGCGTAGTAAGTGTCACATCAGTATCCTTACCATTTTCAATATAAGCTAAACGCTTGTGCTATAAAAATAGGACTAACTTGCTGGTGTCCTGGAATGGGACTCGAACCACACACCACCCAACCACAAGGCGAGCGTCATGA
Organism: Agrypnia vestita; assembly: GCA_016648135.1. Classification (NCBI taxonomy): domain Eukaryota; kingdom Metazoa; phylum Arthropoda; class Insecta; order Trichoptera; family Phryganeidae; genus Agrypnia; species Agrypnia vestita. The sequence continues at coordinate 21,443 of JADDOH010000971.1, read as the reverse complement.
CCACTAAACCAACAAGCAACCAACAGCTACTCTGAAGTGTAATAACTTTTTTATTACTTACGACCCAATCAATTTGATTTCATTTTTGCTTTATTTGAAATCAGGGCTCTCCACTTTACCGGCGATAATTGCCTTTGAGAAAATCGGAGATATTCGCCATATTCTTAAATTATACCGAGGATTTTATTAACGTATCAATTTGCGATATAAAAAATTACTAGTTTACTGATCTTTCGGAAATTAGGATTCGGTCTCCAGTTTGTAAACGTGACTTTCCGCTGGACCAAACAATTTAATGTAACAATATTTATATATGTCCTGAGAACAAAATTGCCGGATTTCTCCACTGCGAAATTATTATTTAATTATGATGAATTATAGAAGACTCGCAGAGACGAAGCCATTTATATGAGAAGCGTGTAAGAATATCTACACATTATCAAATTTTTGAAAGATGTAGGCATACGTATATGTTCCAATTCTGGGAACCTACCGTATATTTTTGATTGAACTAGGCTTGAGACATCTGTAGTCCTTTCTTATGAAACAGTATACATAGATTTCGCAGCTAGTAAAGGTAGCTCTATATTTTTAATGTAGAGTATGGAGCAAAATTCTTTTTAATGTACACGATTTTCTCCCGAATTATTTGACATACGCACTAGAATAATTTGGACGATTACCAGCTGCGAAATCTATGTTCGTTGTTTCATGAGAAATGACAACAGATGTCTCTTGCATAGTCCAATCAAATATACGGAAGGTTTCCAGAATTGGAACATATGTATGTACGAGGTCTGTTCAAAAAGTATCGCGAATTTTGAATTTCCGCAGGTTACGTATATTCGATTTTCGATTTTTTTGTGGCGTTATATTGGTATTCATGTCTCTCACTTATGCCGACAAGTTCGGCCATTTTGAATGTTCAGTTAATTTTTGATAACTGCTTTGCTTGCACGTACTTTGGCTTGCCTTCGATTTTTGCCTATTCCAAAAAATGGATCAAAGAATCTGTATCAAATTTTGTGTGAAAAACAAAATTAAGTGCGCGGACGCATTCCGAATGTTGACTATGGCATATGGAGAAACCTTGGCATATCTTGGACCGAAGCAACGTTTATCGGTGGTACAAAATGTTCTCAGAGGGCCGAGAAGATGTGAACGACGAAGAGCGTGCCGGACGCCCGAACACGTCAACATCAGACGAAAACATTGATGAAGTGAAGAAAATAGTATTGGCCAATCGTCGAATCACCGTTAGAGAAGTTGTTGAGGACCTAAACATATCGATTAGCTCGTGCCATTTGATTTTAACCAATGATTTGGGCACGAGACGGGTCGCCACGAAATTCGTACCAAAATTGCTCAATTTCGACCAAAAACAGTATCGCATTAACATTGCTAAGGAGCTGTTGGGCTCTGTCCGCGACGACCCAAATTTAATCCAGAGGGTCATAACTGGTGACGAATCATGGATTTATGATTATGACGTGGAAACCAAAGCTCAATCATCCCAATGGAAGCTGCCGCACGAGCTAAGACCGAAAAAGTGCGCCAAATGCGGTCGAATGTGAAGGTTTTGCTTACAGTTTTATTCCATTTCAGGGGCGTGACGCATCATGAGTTCTTGCCATAGGATAGAACGGTCAATAGGGAATATTACCTGCATATTATGCGTAATTTTCGCGAAGCAATCCGCCGGAAACGCCCGGATTTGTGGAAGAACAAAAATTGGCTTTTGCACCATGATAACGCCCCTGCTCACACATCCTTGCTTTTGCGCACATTTATGGCCAAAATCAACACACTAATAATTACGCAGCCACCATATTCCCCAAATCTGGCCCCCTGTGACTTTTTCTTGTTCCTGGAACTGAAGAGGCCCATGAAAGGACGACGCTACGCTACGATTGAGGAGATAAAGATGGCATCGAAGAAGGAGCTGAACAAGATCACAAAAAATGATTTTTTGAAGTGCTTCGAGGATTGGAAAAAACATTGGCACAAGTGTATAATATCTGGTGGGGATTACTTTGAAATAATAGATATTCATGAATATATAAATAATTTTAAAAAAAACACAAAATTTTTGAAAAGACTATTTTTTTTAAAAAGTAAAAAAAAATAGAGATGCGAACACGGTATACGTGTGAAATCAATATTTTTACTATTTTCAAACAAAGCTAAACGCTTGTGCTATGAAAATAGGACTAAATTGCTAGTCTGGAGTGAAGTTCGAACCCGCGGCCTTTGGATCACGAGGCGAGTGTCCTAACCACAAGACCAACAAGCTACTCACTCATACCATGTACACATAACTAATATATATATATATATTTCAAAAATTTGATAATGTCTGGATGTTCTTATGAAGGAATTGTTGAACGTTGCGTTGTATGGAGTATCCAGTTAAGCCAGCTCATACAGGTCGTAAGCCCTGGACCACCGTATAAGAGACTTCCATACACGTCTATCATATAAACAGCTTCCTCTCTATGAGACTTAATAATAATTAATCTTAATTAAACTTGTTTAGAGTTTAAAGACTAAAAATAAGTGACGCGAACAGCGTGGATGACATCTCGGGGCGGCCGCTGGAGATTGCGCGTTAGCAGACCCGTTTCCTCCACTGTTTACACAATAAAGTGAAATGTAATGAACCAACAACTTTCTTTTGGCGTTTACAGTACTCGCTGAAACTGCCCGCGCGGACGGTGCTGCGCGCCTCTCGCCATGTAACCGGAACATTGAAACGTCCAACAGGGAACCGAGTTGAAATTTAATAGTCAGCCAATGGGTACCCTTTCAAACATATCTTTTGTTTTATCTGCGAGGAACGCTTAAGGGTTAACTTAACCAACTCGTTGTATCGACTTGATAATTGATTTGAGTAAAGCCTACTCACTGTCCGCCCAAAGCACTTTATAATTTTATTTCAAATTAAATCCTCTCTTGATAATGTGGAATTTAGTGCTATCTAAATTGTGACCGGAAAACAAATGATTGTGTTTCAGTTTATGTGCTTTTGTTGTAACAAATTTGTTTGAAGTGTTTATGTGAAGGATTATTGAATATTCCCATTGAAGGTAGAGTACCTAATTTTGTTTGTAAGCACTAAAAAATAAACCGAAGTAAGTATCTACGTATATTATCGACGATGTACAATACAGCGGAATACCATTTTCGTTTCTATATAGGATGTATAAAAATCGAGATATATTAAAGATGTCTCATAGAGACAAGGCTATTTTTTTTTTGGTAGAGTATGTATGGAAGTCTTCTTGGGTGTTCATAGGGCTTACGACCTATCATACAGCTGGCGTAAGTGCTTCACATAATGTAACGTTCATCGATTCCATCCATGAAAAACTACCACAGCTATAAATTTTTAAGTTGTATATATGTTTAATGTTTGTTACCTTGTTACCTATGTGAGTTGTATTTTTACTACCGCCATCTGCAGTCGAAAACTTTGTCGTTCCCATAAACCAGTACAGATGTCGCCATTGATAATGAGATATCTGTGTTTTGATTGGAGTTTTTAAAGCAATATTCTTTATACGTGTATATGACATTCTTCAGAATTATTAACATTACACTAGAATACGCATAAAAATTATTTCAATTTTAATTCCCTTTTAGAATATTTCAGAAATAATAATTAAATATTTTTAGAAAATTCAGAATATTTTGAGTTCCCATGTTCAAAATTTTCAAAAACACAATATTGGATTTTATTTCCAGGGATTGATTAATCAGGATGTATTATATATATCTCGATTAATGATAATCCTCGGGGTTAAAATCCAGTATTGGGTTCTTGAAAATTTTTAACATACTCAAAGTATTCTGAAATAAAAACCGTGGTATTGGCCAAGGTTTATTGGAAAGATAATTTCATGTTATTAGTGTTTAAAGATGATTATGATACCACGATTTTCAAAATAAATGTGCACTTCAAAGTTGTACTGGCGTAAGTCTATACATGGTGAAATGGCAAACCAAACTGAGCACAAATCAGCTATCATCTGTCGAATTAGGCGTCGCTGGAAAAAATGTTGACAATTAGAAAAACAAACCTCTAAAAACACACCCCGTATTCAAACAATAATGAAGCAAAATAACCTTTCAAATAAAGCCAAACCACAGCCATCATCACGATTTGTACCTAAGTGTTTTATTTCATTTTATTATTTTTTTATTAATTGTTTATTTGTATAATAGGTACATAAAATGTTTTTTAAAAATAAATTGCATTTATGTTATTACATTTTAAATATTTAATTATACCACCATAATACGAGATAAAATAGCTCGAGTTCATGCGAGGAGTTTTAAATGTTAATGTATATTGGTATACTATAATACATCATAGGTACACAAAATATAAAATAATAGGTTTATAAAATAATGCTTTAGTATAATTTGATACATCACCTTTATACAAATATTAGGTCCTTACATATGAAATTGACGTTTTACCGTACTGGCAAATTTGATCTCAAATATCTTCTCTTTGGTTAAGAATTCCAAATCCAAATTTTTACAGCTATTTACTCATGTATTTGTGTTTTGAAAATTATAATTCATTTGTTTTTTCCTCAATTGTTTTTTTCTTTGCGAGACTCAGTTTACAAAATGAAAAACTTGAAATATCGCGTTATTTACGAGTACGAGTTTCACCGTGGCACCAGTGCTGCAGAAACGGCTCGAAGGATTAATGATGTGTATGGCGACGGTGCCGCAAAAGAAAACACAGTGCGTTTTTGGTTCCAACGTGTTCGTTCTGGAAATTTCGACCTGCAGAACAAGCCCCGTGGACGGCCGGAGACCAAAGTTGATAATGAAGAATTGAAGGCTATTGTGGAAGCGGATCCATCGCAAACCAAATCCGAGTTAGCTGCAAGCTGCGGTGTTAGTGATAAAACTGTTTTAATCCACTTGAAGCAAATTGGTACGGTGAAAAAGCTTGAAAGGTGGGTACCTCACGAATTGAGTGAAGCAAATCAACAAACGCGAGTTACTTGTGAGCGTTTGGTGGACTAGTGCTGGTGTCGTTCACTACAGCTTTCTTAAATCTGCCCAGACGATTACGGCAGATGTCTATTGTCAGCAACTGCAAACCATGATGGAAAAGCTAGCTGCTAAACAACCGAGGCTGGTTAATCGCTCTAGGCCACTGCTGCTTCATGATAACGCTAGACCACACACTGCACAACAGACGGCTCCCAAATTAGAGGAGCTTCAATTGGAATGTCTAAGACATCCACCGTACTCTCCGGACCTTGCCCCAACAGATTACCATTTTTTTCGAAATTTGGATAACTTCTTGCAAAGGAAAAAATTCAACTCCGATGGGGCAGTCCAAACCGCCTTCAAAGATTTTATTGATTCCCTTCCGAATGGTTTTTTTAGTAAAGGGATCGATGAACTACCTATGAGATGGCAAAAGTGCATAGATAGCAATGGTACATACTTTGATTAAATAAATATATTATAATAAAAAAAAATCGACTTTATGTTCCTCCCATACTAAACGTCAATTTCATATGTAAGGACCTAATATTACGAAAATTATTTCAACTTGTGACGTAAGCTAAATTACAAGTAGAAGCTGTAGTTCTAAAACTCTAAAAAACGTCGCTTATTAAACCTGCTGATCTGATAATGCCGTAGGTATATTTAATTTTGTTAAAGTAGTTATTTCAGTAACATGTTAAGCTTTTTGATTGATTTCAAATATTATATTTACAACACAATTTAGGTTTTTTAAAATTAATATTCCAAAATTATCTTATCCACGTGATGTGTTATGCAATGGTATATGAATACATGCATATGAATTTATTACCACTGAGTACTCTTCAATACAAGATAATAAGAAAAAGGAATAACTGTCCTACTAAATGTTTATTTCACAACATAAAACTTACGTAATGCTTACGTTAAGTAATACGTAAAACTTAAATATGTTTTTCATTTCTATGTAAGTGTTGAAAGATTACGCGATTTGTCGCAAAGAAATATTGATAGATTAGAAAATACGTAATCGAACATTCATGAGTCTAGACTGAGGTGAGAGCCTTAATCATTTTGATGTCTACGCTTTTTGAAAAACCTTCCAAAACTGTGGACTCAAAACATATAGAAATATTACTTGACAATTGTCAATATATTCATGACATTAGGAATACATTTATACTATTTAAGAAAGACAATTGAATTAGCACGTATAAGCCGTGCTTACAACGCACATTATTTCGTTGTGTTGGTGTTTATATCCGTTAATGATATCGTAACGAAATGGTAAAAGAGATTACTTACAAAATCCTCGTAATATGTCAATGGCGACAATAAGATCTAAACCTCTATTACCTTCTAGAATAGTCTTCAATTATCTACAACCTTTGGGCGACGACTAGAACAGTCTAGAATAATCTAAACCTAAACACTAGAATAATCTAGGAGCCATCCAGTTTTTGGGTACAGTTGCCGGTAAACTTCATGAAAGTCTTTGGCTAAGTGGAGGAATGCGCAGAAGACGAAATTTGGGTCTCGTTGATAGAAAGGTAGATGCGCAAACGTCCCCCCACTACGCCGCAAAATTTCAAGATGTTTGCCGGCTACTGTATAAATGGCGCGGATCCAGGCCGCCTCGGGGAATCCCATTTTGACAGATAATTCTCTTCGAAATGCATCGCGGACAACGGCCAGGTGTGCCCAGTCGTGAGTGTGAATGAATTGCGAAGCGACAAGCATTGAGCGTAATAATTATGGCGAGTACTTACCTATGTGGCGAAAAAAATAAGTGTGACTAACACGTGCGAGAATCGAGAGATGAGAGAAGAAAGAAAATTTTCTAATGAATGTTAAATTAAGTGTTCATATACGAGTGATGTATTACGAAATAGTGTATTTTAAAGAATAGCATTAAATTTAATTCGTTTAAAGTGACGTTGTAAATCTAAACAATTTTTAATATTTTCATGTGACAATATTAATGGTTATGCATATGATGACGTATTACAGATATATAATGTAAACGTTCACTTGTATGTAATACCGATGTCCTGACTCCACCCTCAGGCAGATTGCAATGAAAGTTTTACAATAAAACCTGCAATATTCTGAATTGTCCCCGTACTTATACTTTTGTAATCTATAAAAGGTTGAACAATCATATAATTATCAAACACAACTATTTATAAACTAATTTGCGTTAACAGAAATCAAATAAAATAATAAAAACCATATAGAAAAATGTACGTATTTTCGAATGTATGAAATTAAACGAATGTGAAAAAATAGTTGATTAAACAGAAAATCATTTTATGAATAGGTACGTTAATCATAAATACATAATTCTGAAGATAAAACTAAAATACACATAATATTCAGAAATAATACATTGCTTTAGATTATCTGGGGTATAATAGTCGTTTGACAATACGTTCAGTCTTTAAGTTATGAAGAGAGTAAATTGAACAAACTGCCACTCTCGAGTAAAAATGTCTCCATGGACAGATACATACCCTGACAGCTCCATAAATGTCTAAAACCAACACGAAAACCGCCTCTCTGTGTGATCCTCAAGTTAATCCTCTCTTATTTGGAATTGATTTCATAACCAAGCAATGACGTTTATCTATTGTTTACACTTCAACCGGAAATTATTACGGCATTCTCTTTCAATATTATACCAGCTTGCGGTCAGGTAGGTACCGACACTGCATAACCACTTTGGATAACACCAATAGGAAGTTGACACGTGACACGCTTAGTGTCATTGTATGTTGGTGTCACTCTCTTAATCTTTAACCCTTTAAAGTCAAATTGAGTCATTTCACATTTTAATTATAATGTATTACTATGACTATAATATACTGTATAATATAAAATGTATGTTATAACTAACTATGGCTAAATCCAAGATTATGGTCCCTATAAAAGATACTTCTGAGCGTAAGTATCTTTGATATAATTGTAGGTACTGATTACAAAATTAAAGAGAATCGACGCTCAAATAAGATGGTATTAAATACAATATTAGACTTGAGTTTCCAAAATTGTAATGTATATTTTGACATTTCATAGGCAATATCTGAGGGAAAATGCGTAAATCATAGACAAAATACACGATTACATGACGAGAATTTTATTTATAGACAATATTAAAATGTTTACCATATGTTTACGCAAACTATACACAGTAGAAATATACTGGAACTAGGAACTTTTTGTATTTTGTTAATAGGGTTGATTTTGAATAAAACGAAATTATCATTGCACAATATATTTTTTTCTTTTTGGTTTGCTCTTTTTCTTTAGTTTATCTTTTTCTATGGTCCTTAAAGTGACTGATATGTAAAATGTGTGGTACAATTTTGGAGACTTCAAATTCACTTCAAATTCACTTTTATTCAATACTTATTTGAGCGTCAATTCTCCTTAATTTTGTAACCAGGACATTAAATTATATCGAGATTACTTATTTTCAGACGGATCTATTATAAAGACCATCGTCTTGGATTATGTCCTGACTATTAACTGCGGGGGCAGGCAGAGAGGTTTGGACGCCACACTGTTGTGTACTGACACAACTATTTCCCCATCCTTACGCAAGCTCAAGGGATGTTGAGGCTTCTAACAGAGCCATCTTCCTTGTAGAAGTCAAGTATTCCGCAGCCTTCCACTATTTCTAGTATCTTCAACACTCGCGTCATATATTTATTTTCTTATTTTCTCCTCATTCGTTCAACATGGGCAAACCATCTATGCGAAACTTATAACATTATTTGGTGAAAATCATTTATATTATTGCATGTACTGCTTATTTCGGAGAGTTTTTGTGTAAGTTCTGAATTACGTCACATATTTATGTAGGTACACACAGTTATTCCTCAATTTTTTTCGACTTATGTACTTGTTTTTCTGAGAAATGTTCATTTTAAAAATGATAACCTCCTTTCTCAGATAACACCTTCATCGTTACAGACTTCACAAGGTTTCAGACTTTTTGCATTCCATAAATATTGAATAGTTTGCAACTATCCGTTCGTCGGATATTTACCGTTTTTAATCAAAATAAAATAACTACACCCCATTTTTATTCATTCTTTGAAGAACAGTTGTTCTTCTGGGGGAAAGTTAGCACTTTGTGGTGACGTATTAATTAAAATTAAATAAAATCAAAATAACTGTGTTTTCATCACTTTTATTTTTATTATTCTTAATAATTCAACAAATTCATGTACTGGCTCCTTATTAGGATGTAAAGCTTCAAATTATAATCACATGTGAAATGGTAAAGTTCTAAATTTGAATATATCTAGCCTTTTTGTACTTACTGCTAGTCTACATTTAAATTTTGATTTGAGTAACGCACATTGCCAATCACCACATGTCAATATTTAATGTTAATAAATAGATGCCTAAATAAAACAATTATTTATCTAGTTGTAATGACACCTTAATGCATACGAAAGAACTATAAACCTTTATCTAGATTATCCAAATTCAAATCAAAGATAAACACATTGCAGTTCATTGAACGTTCGTCGTGTTTCAACTCAAAGTTCTCGACGATAGGGACCAACACACATACATATAACGTTTTTGAGAAGGGGTCACGTGATGCTTTTGTGGAAATCCAAAGTTTTCGAAATAAGATCCATCATTTTCTCTATCAGGAAAAAACATAGTTTAAATTCACACAAAATGGTAGGTTCTACCTTCCGGATTCCTATTAAAATATTATCGCATAGATACACGAGAAATAGAATGAATGTAAAGCCAATCTTAGCATAATTACTAGAATTAAAAAAGGGTCGCTCAGATGGTTTGGGCATGTTGAGCGAATGAATGAGGGAAGAATGGTAAGAAAGATATACAATTATATTAATATAGGCGCCAGAAAGAGAGGGCGACTACGGAAGACGTGGCATGACCAGATAAATCAGATACTGGAAGATGGTCCCGTTAGAAGCCTCAACAACCGGCGAGCTTGCATGCGAAGATGTATGAATGTGGATGAGGCGAGAGTTGTATGTCAGGACATAAGAGTGTGGCGCTCTATCCTCTCTGCCTACCCCCACGGGGAAACGGCGTGATGGTAAGTAAGTAAGTACGTCCAGAGTAAGTAAGTCCAGAGAGTAATATTTTTCACATTCAATGAAGTGACAAAATGTTTGACGATTATGTAATTATGATTTTCGAGAAATGATTGCATATTGCTTGCGTTATTAAGATTTGACTGGCGTACAAGCATAATTTTGATAATAATAAAGTTTTTGGTTTGTTTATTTATCTCCCGGTTATAAATATTTTATATTTTATTTTGAATAAAGAAGCCTTCGTGGATTTTATAAAACTTTCTCATGGCATTTCATTTTTATTGGCATTAATTTTTCTAATGGATTAAATGGAACTAACTCAGTGGTTTAAGCTGATGTCACCAGCTTTGAAACGAACAAACCACCCTTATCACGCCCTTTCGCTAATCGTTCTTTCGCAGAAAAGATCGCTGAGATCGCGAAATAATCCAACAGCTTTCTACCCTTCCTCCAAGCGGTACAGTTAAATAGTATATAGGTGTAAGGGTTTCAAATGCGCATTTTAATTTTTTAACCCTATTAAGAATTATATTACGGCAATTGTCAATTAAACGTCTGATTAAAAAAAAAACATCGCAAAGAAAACGGCAGATAATAATGCATCAACATAATATATAGTTATGAGCTAAATCCTTATTGTGACTATGATTGTAAGATTAGTATTCGATTACAAAGATGATTGGTATCTGACATTTAGGTATCTGTTGGAGGTGTACCAGTGTACCAGTGATTGCTTGCCGATTCACCGATCATCATTAAAATCGAACGCACTCACAATCACGATTAAAGTAATAGTTTAAATTGTCAATTATATATGTACTTGCATACCAGGGGCTTAGAAGCAAAACCGCCGCAGTCCGATTGACGAAAATAGAGGATGACGTGTTTGAATATGATTTTCTATCGGTGGCTGTTTTCCAATTAATAATTACCTACTACTTTTAAAAACATGTTAGTATGATTTAGAAGCACGTGAAATCGAAAATCTTCACTCTGAATACAAAATCAGTTATAAATACATACAAATACTAGCGGACCCGACTGACGTTGTCCTTCCCGAACGTTGGCTTTTCGTTTGTGGGCATAAATCCTAGAACCCGACTGTAGCGCACCCACTAGACACACACAATTTTTTTTTATTAAAATCGGTCGAGACATTTAAGAGTTCAGTGACAACACACGTAAAGAAGAATTATATATGTATATAGTTTTAATTTTAAAATGTGATTCGTTGGTACGTAGAATACATTAGCTTAGTTGAGTTTAAAAAGTGATGAAGATGTTACATACGTTTTTGAATTTATACTTTTTTGGCGCGTTCGCGGTAAATTTTTTACTGTAACGGAATACACGCACGCAGCATGTAGCGTAAATGCGAGACCACGAAATGCGCGCGCATCCATTAAACTGTAAAAAATCTGTTCACTTGAAATTAGTCTTTTATTAATACAAATACATAATGTATTGTCGACCATCTGGAAACGAGCACAAATCATAAAGATACTCAATTCAAATGCTGACGAATGATTGGTTATTGAATTTAAAATTAGAACTGTTTATTGAAAAACGATTTTAGGTGTGTAATCGAAATGCCAAAAAGGGGTTTCTCGTACGGATTTCGGGATTTTATGTTATTGTCAGTGTTTTTTAAGAAAAATTTTGTTTGTCACGATGCCAAAAATGATTAAAAGTGATATTCGAGAAAATATATTTTGCAAAAACGACATTATTGTCGGGTACCTATTGGTTTTCAAAACAAAAAACGCATTAATTCATTCTAAAACTATTCAATACGGAATCTTTTTAGTTCGAAAATCGATAAAACATGAAAGTGGGTAAGCACTTGGACTATTTTTTTGAAAATGCTCACGGTTTTTGAATCGTCGCATCATGTCTGCGGCGATAAATGTCTTCAAATCGCAGTGAGACGTTGATTCGAAGGCATTTATCTCTTATTTTAGCTATCACAAACCAATAGATACATTTGTAACACTTCAAAAACAAGTCTTAATTTCACTTCATTAAATTGCTCTCAATTATATTTATCAACTCCCTAGACATCGTATTGTTGTATTAATATGTACAGGGCGTACCAGACTAGCAGCAGAAACCTGACCGGTAGATTCCTGCCTATGTTATGAGTCATAAATGTTCAAGCAATACAGAATATCAATAGTTATGGAGATATTGTTGTGTTGTGTTGTGTTAATGTGTGGGCTCCTGCATTGGACGAAGACCTGCCGGTCCCGCGCTTCCCCAGCCGGATATCCAAATGTATTTTTATTATTTTTTATCGTCTTTTTCCCAGTTAAGGGGGTGTCTGTTTGACCTTAGCCATCCACTGCCGCCACCGCGAAATTCGTCTACTATGTATTATTTTTCTTCTTTTGTTATATCCATTTCTTTGTTCTTGTATTTATTTATGTATTTCTTTTATGCAATAAAGACGCATCTAATGGTGTCGGTCTGTGAATGGTTTTGTTTTTGCGGCCGTGCCGCCACGCACCGGTTAATACGACCCATGCGGGGCGGCACGATCTTGCATTGTAGCAAAAAAAAATCTCAACCTGGAGACGAATGAGAAGGACCGGTATGGGAGCTTTTGCTCATAAAATGGTCCTGGGTAAGCGGTGGGTACCATTCACAGTTATGGAAATATGTTATATCTAAGTTTGCATTTTTTTTCTCAATATTTCTGACTTATTTTTTTGGAAAACGTTTGACTATCATTAAGTAACTTATATATAATATGAAAAATTCATTTCTTTTAATACAAGTCAAATAAATGATAAAAACCTTCCAATTCCAATTGGGAAACATTCAAATTGGATTTTTTTCAGAGTTTTTGTTATTTTATTTAACTTTTATTGTAACAAATGATTTTTTCGTGGTCGATATAAGTTATTGCAATGATACTTTAACGTTTTTAAAAAATTAGTCGGAAATATTGAAAAAATGCAAACTTTGATGTCGCATATCTTTTTAACTATTGATATTAGGTCATGGTTACTTGAACATTTTAGACTCATAACACAGGCAGGAATTTACCGGCCAAGTTTCAGCTGCTAGCTCTGGTCCACCTGTATAATATATGTGAATATCAGTTATCAGAATCACGCCTAAGAATTATAACTTCAACCGTGCGTACCTACCTACATATTTATGCAATTATTAGGCTATGTATAATTTTTAATGTCATCGTAAAATTGAAAACTCATTCCAAAAAACGATTTGTTTTCATTGCACATCAATTTACATTCAACATTTCTGTTTTCATTTTCGAACAGTGGGGTTCTTCTTTCAAACCCGCTTGAATGCCTCTAAAGCAATTCATACAATATTGTGGAATAGCCGTGTATGAACATACATTATGATGGATCTATCGGGCCGTGTCGACACAGAATAAGATGTTCGAAAATTGCGGTTAGCAGCAGTGAAAGTGTGGTTACGCAACAGATCGGCACTAGAACTTTGTTGCACTCAGTTCTTGACTGCAATCACTTTTACTGACAATGCAGGTGGCCTCTTTTACCATGGAAAAGGAAATAAAGATAAGTTAATCTATTCACTTGGTATGTACATATATGTGTATTATACATACGTGCATAAGGAAAATGTAAAATATTAATTTAACGAGGTTAACGATTTTCTCTACCAGGTCACAAAATACCCCTTACATAACAATTGTAAATATACTTTGATATTTTATACAATCTGAATTACTTCTGTGTATAGTTTTCTGGGATATTCTGCCGTGTGTGTGTGACCTCTCTGGCCAACGTTTCGGATCCCATTGCAGGGTCCATCATCAGGACTGATGTGATGAGTGAGTGTTGAACACAACAAACTTGGAGACACCCTGACTTCGGTACGGTATTGCAAGGTAATACTTAACCTACACTTCAACACTCACTCATCACATCAGCCCTGATGATGGACCCTGCAATGGGATCCGAAACGTTGGCCAGAGAGGTCACACACACACGGCAGAATATCCCAGAAAACTATATACAGAAGATTCTGAACGGCCGTGAAAACCTAAGGACATTTTTAATCTGAATTACGATATAAAATATTTTGCTTAAATAAATTGTTTTTTTTTAAAATTGTTATTTAAAATAAATTTACCTCGCTGTACAAAAAACACAATATTTTTATATGACTACATTCAATCGAATATGTCATATTATATTCTGATAGGTACATAATGAAGGCAGACCCACTGCTTAACCAGGATCGTTTTATAATCAAAATCTTCTAAATTGGTCTTTCGCCGCTAGGTTGGCATTTTTTAATGCTAAAGGCAACCGTGCAACCCAGCATCGCAAAGTTTGGGCCACACGGCCGCCATCCAAAATTTGCTCCATCGTCCCGACTAGGGAATGCAAATCCGTTTTGTTTTAAAATCCGGATTTTTAAGAATGGATTTTACGGATTTTATGGATTAAAATAAAAGCACATGAAAATCGAAACAAATGATTTTTTAATTTTTTTTTTGTTATTTGGAATTATTCAAACTATTATAATTAAATACCATAATTATGATGTTATTGTTATTAAAATAATCAATCTGCGACTCGCGTGTTGAGTAACGTTAATAAAATAATCAACAGGTACAAATTAAAAGAAAATCTGAAGAACAAAAATAAAGACAAATAGACTCGTTGTCAAATTATTAAACATAAACAAACTGCTTCGTTACTGACTTCAGCTGTTAATATGTAATGGTGGGTAATATATATTTTTCGTACACATTGCCGCTTTGTACTTTATATTTTTAATTTCTGTACTCATGTTTTGGTGCAATTCCTGATACTTTTAATAATTTGCTACTTGTAACTTATATTGTTTAATGTATGTTCTTTTTAATTTTATGATACATTTTTTTATGTAAAAGCCTATACGCATTGCTGCTCGTTACCTACTCTTCATTTTTAATTTTTATACTCATGATTTGGTGCTATTCCTGAAACTTCATATTTCGCTACTTATAACTTATATTGTTTAATGTTTGTTCTTTTTAATTTTATGTTATATTCTTAGGTAAAAGCCTATACACATTGCCGCTATTTACTTTATATTTTTAACTTTTATACTCATGTTTTGGTGCTATACAGATATTGTTTAATGTATGTGCTTTTTGAAATTTATTTTATACTCTTTATGTAAAAGCCTAATGGGCGTAAACAAATAAATAAATGTAACAAAACAATTAAACTTCATCAAAAATCAGTAACAAACAACAACAACATAAAAACAATGTAAAAAACTATGCCATTTTTTGAGACATAAAATGTGACCTCAAAAATAATAAGGCATCTAAAGCGCTGTCGTTTAACCTGCTGCGAATTCGGTTGCACATAATTCCTGCTGCGGAAAAAGCGCGCTCTGATCCGACTGACTCGGCACTCGCGAGACGCGCGAACAGCAAACTCGTTCGTTTCGAGTTTTTTGTTAAAATTTCTTATTATTCAAATAATCCGGATTCGATTTTCAAATCCGAATTTGGAGGTCTAGTAAAAATGTGCGGATATCCGGATTTTTCAGATTACGGATAGTCCGGATTGCATTTCCTAGTCCCGATAGGATTAAACAGACAACACAAAAATAAGTACATAGAAATATGGACTTACGCATACGCACCACGGCCGGCACATACGATTCAAGAGCAGAACAGGAAGAGCCAATCAAAAAACAATTCTTACTAGCCATTGAAACGCCGAAAGTATCCCACCTGGAGACCCACACCCGCAGCAACGCCCCGAACAGTTCCTATATTCTGGTACACTTAAATTAATTAAAGTTAATAGTTGTAGTATTCAGCTACGGATGAGACGCTCGCACGTATTTGAATAAGGGCCGGATTTATCGACTTGGTTTAAAATAATCTTTCGTTTAAACCATCGTTATTGCATTTTCCAGCAATCACATAACCCGTTTTCGTAAAAATCTATGGTTGTTACGAAAGATTACTATAATCCACGTTGATTTAACCAGCCCTTATTACGGTTGCGTGATGCGTAAGTGCAAGAACTTTCAATAGCAATTTTTTTTAATATTAAGTGATGCGACAATATTTATGTATGACGATGATAGATTTTTATAAAAACATGCACGCATCTGGCCTACTCCATTAAAAGCGTAACCGACGCACTTACGGCGAAATTTATTTTGATGTTTATAGTATGATTGTGAAGTAGTAGACTTTTTTTCTTTTTTCTCGTCTTCTATTTTACGTTTTTTGGTAAAATTTCAATAATTTTAATACCAATCTACAACAAACTATTATAATTAAAACAAATAAGATCAGTCACTTGGAAATGTATACAGAAAAAAACTATCATTTGAAAAAAATTGGATGCCATCGGCATACGAACCCGAAACACTTCCCAGTCGGGGTAATGCACTAACTACTACTTACTTACCATCACGCCGTTTCCCCGCGGGCGTAGGCAGAGAGGATGGAGCGCTACACTCTTCTGTCCTGGCACACAACTCTCGCCTCATCCACATTCATACATTGTTGAGGCACCTGAGAGGACCTTCTTCCAGTATCTAGTTAACATGGTCATGCCAAGTATTTTTAAATTCTATTCACTATGCTTATATCAGCTTTATATTCATTCCCATTTTACTTTCACTTTAATCTTATCATAAATGGATTTGACACACAAGTGATCTCATTTCCACTGCATTTGATTTACTTTTGTTCCTCTTCCACCAGCACCAGGCTTTATTTCCATAAGTCTGTGTTGGTACCAGAATTCCATTGTGTACCTACCACCAGTCTTGCCTCGGTAGATATAATCCTATTTGAAATCACTGCATTCAAAACCTCACCTCTCACCGCTCACCATATTCTTATTCTTTGTATTCATCCTCCTCCCGATATCTTTCTCAGTCTTCCCTCTTCTATCAAACAGATATCCCAAATACGCAAACACAACCACCTGTCCTAAATATCGATTGCCTACTGCTTTTTCACAGTAGGCAGTCGATGTTTTTTTGTCTTACTTTCCTCCGCGAATACCCTCACTTTTGACTTATTAACATTCATAATAAGGTGACTTATTAGGGTATTGTGATTGTTCATATAATTTGTTTTAAATATCGTAAAACTACATATGGTCTAACATTGTAACATCCCAATAAAATATGTTTTCAATAAAAATATACATAATAATATATAAACTATCATAATTCATGACTTTGTTGATATGCTCCTGTGGATGAAGTAAATTTACAAATTATTAGGTTCTTACATATGAAATTGGCGTTTAGTATGGGAGGAACATAAAGCCGATTTTTTTTTATTATAATATATTTATTTAATCAAAGTATGTACCATTGCTATCTATGCACTTTTGCCATCTCATAGGTAGTTCATCGATCCCTTTACTAAAAAAACCATTCGGACGGGAATCAATAAAATCTTTGAAGGCGGTTTGGACTGCCCCATCGGAGTTGAATTTTTTCCTTTGCAAGAAGTTATCCAAATTTCGAAAAAAATGGTAATCTGTTGGGGCAAGGTCCGGAGAGTACGGTGGATGTCTTAGACATTCCAATTGAAGCTCCTCTAATTTGGTAGCCGTCTGTTGTGCAGTGTGTGGTCTAGCGTTATCATGAAGCAGCAGTGGCCTAGAGCGATTAACCAGCCTCGGTTGTTTAGCAGCTAGCTTTTCCATCATGGTTTGCAGTTGCTGACAATAGACATCTGCCGTAATCGTCTGGCCAGATTTAAGAAAGCTGTAGTGAACGACACCAGCACTAGTCCACCAAACGCTCACAAGTAACTTTTTTGGAGTCAATTTTCGCTTGGGGCATGGTTTGGCTGGTTCGGCAGGGTTCAGCCATTGCGATGAGCGCTTCCGATTATCGTACAGGATCCACTTTTCATCACAGGTAATGATTCGATTTAAAATCCCTTCATTATTGTGCCGGTTGAGTAATGCAACGCAGCAGTCAACGCGCGTTTGTTGATTTGCTTCACTCAATTCGTGAGGTACCCACCTTTCAAGCTTTTTCACCTTACCAATTTGCTTCAAGTGGATTAAAACAGTTTTATCACTAACACCGCAGCCTGCAGCTAACTCGGATGTGGTTTGCGATGGATCCGCTTCCACAATAGCCTTCAATTCTTCATTATCAACTTTGGTCTCCGGCCGTCCACGGGGCTTGTTCTGCAGGTCGAAATTTCCAGAACGAAAACGTTGGAACCAAAAACGCACTGTGTTTTCTTTTGCGGCACCGTCGCCATACACATCATTAATCCTTCGAGCCGTTTCTGCAGCACTGGTGCCACGGTGGAACTCGTACTCGTAAATAACGCGATATTTCAAGTTTTTCATTTTGTAAACTGAGTGACGCAAAGAAAAAAACAAATGAATTATAATTTTCAAAACACAAATACATGAGTAAATAGCTGTATAAATTTGGATTTGGAATTCCTAACCAAAGAGAAGATATTTGAGATCAAATTTGCCAGTACGGCAAAACGCCAATTTCATATGTAAGGACCTAATATTTTTGAGAACCTAATCATGATGTTTAGACAAATTATAATTTATTTTCAAAACGCAATTACACAGATTTAGATTCAAAACGAATTGTGTATTTTACCATTTAGCTTCATCTGTTTGTCCGTTTGTCTGTTTGCCTGTGTGCAAGAGCGGATCCAGCTTTGGCGCCAGGGGGGGGTCACATAGTCGTGGTCAAGTCACAAGATGTTATAATTTAGGACTGGGTCCAGGTCCACCTAGGTCCTGGATCCGCCCTTGCCTGTGTGTCTGTTTGTCTGTTTATCTGGACGGAAACTTATAATCGATATTTCACCCGCTTCCCAATGCCCAATCGAGCTGAAATTTTCCACACAATACACGATGACAATATATGAATCAATTATCTTATTCACTAGTTGATCAATTAATCCATAATAATTAAATGATTGAAATTTGATATGAAAAATAACTTAACAAAGGCGCTAGTTTCCTACCGAAGTGATTTTGTATTTATATACTTGACAAGCGCATTCGGAAGAAATTAGCTAATGAACTCACCAAAAGATGGCGCTAGTTCCTTGCCGAAGTGATTTTGTACGCTGAGTAATATTAAAACTAAAAAGTTGAAAATTATATTATGCGATATAAAACTTTTTTTTAATCATGCTTGTATTTAAATGTACTAAAAAGTAAAAAAATAAATTTTCGGACAAAACGTTTTTGCGTCACTCTCCAAATAAAATCGTGGGCACTTTCCCTCCATTTATATCAATATGGAGTAAGCCTAAGAGATTGAATTAGAAATGACGAAATTAGGCGCAGAACTAGAGTAGTGGATATCATGGATCGTGTAGCGAAGCTAAAATGGCAAAGGGCAGGACATGTTGCAAAGCAGGATGCTACAAGATGGCCTCCCAGAGTTCTGAAAGGAAGACCTTGGGAGAATAAAAGAGGAGACTCAAAAGAGATGGGCCGACAATATAGCCGCTGTGGGGGGAAAGAAATGGCCTACAATTAGCAAACAACAAGGAAGGATGGAAGGGTATGGAAGAGGCCTTTGGCCAGCAGTGGAAAAATGAAGGCTAACGAAGAAGAAGAAGATATCTATATTGTAAGCGCCCAACTTTTATTTGGAGAAAATTTATTTTTTACTTATTACATTTTGCTTAAATATAAGCGTGGTTTTAAAAGTAATGTAATGGATTGTATATACTCTAAGTTATGACTGCGCAACGGTAGTGGGCCCGATACGGTCACACATCGGACTCCAGCCGGGCCTGCTTCCCCACTGACGTCGCTGCAACCCGCGCATTGAAGACCTGGAGCGCCCAATTTCCGTTTTTGATTGTAAACACTATCACCGTGATTAAGCAGTTCTGAAGTTGCGTAACGAATAATTCCCACAGAAAATGAACTGTCGATAGTTTATTTTAAAACCGACCATGCGATTAAGATAATTCGTATTTTTATGTAGTTACTCGCTATCGTGAAAATTATCATATAATCAGTAATATTCCCCGATATCAAAAAATCTATCAACCAGTTCTCCTTTTAACTCGACAGCGGTACATATTAAAAAATTAAAAATTATTCAAAAAGTATAAATTAATTATAGACTCGTAGTCTTAACGTAGCCGCCTTTTAAATGCGAATTTATAAAAAGAAAACTTAAAAATTTTGCCCAAAGAATTATGACAAGCTACCCATCATAAATGACATACTTTTACTACATATTTTGGCCACGAGTCAAGGCTGTGAGAACAGCGCCATGTAGCGTAGTATCTTGGTAGAGTTAGTCACGGATATTGTTACATAGAGGATTAAGCTTTTTTAATTTTGATTTTTATTATTATTTATATCTCGTTAATATTTGCGCCATCCTAGCCATTGGCGTTAGTGACGGACACCGTTACGTAGAGATTATGGCAGTTTTTCCTTTTATACCTCATCATTATTTGCGTCATATCTGGTAGTGTTGCATCTATCTGGGAGGTGCTTTCCCTTATGTTTTGATCGTTCAAAAATATTTTTTCAAACTTTTATTATATCCAGTTCGATGACGTTTTTCGCACTTCCAAGTGTCAATAATTTTTAAATTATTCAGCACTAGACTAGGTTATTCTAAGCAATCCTCATAGAAAATTTAAGCGTACACAAATAAGTAGGGTCCGTTCACGTATGAAAGCCACTTGCATTAGTGTTGTGTTGGTATAACATAAATTGTGTATTGGTACTCATTTTTTAAAGCTACTCCATTAGCCACTTCAGTATTCGCCGAAGGGCGCGCGGAGCTGTCGTTTCTTTGTTTATCTCTGTTTAATATTTTTTTCTTAGCGATACGGTGACCACAAAATCGCGAATATGTCTAAGTTTGGAAAGGGGAAATCGCTATCAGGCCAAGCAAAGGAGATAAAAAAGTTTTAAATGTACATAAAAATCTAGAACAATTTTATAAAACCAGCAATTAGTAATTAGCAAACTAGTAATTATAACGGTAAAATACTTGTCGTAAATCCGTGAAAAATCATGGCACATAATAATAATTAATAACGACCCTTGCGTGTAACCTGAACCACGCGCTGATTGTCGTGTCACACTCGGGCGCCCGGGCCTCATTAGCGGATAGTCATCATTAGTGTTGCTGCTGTAATTCCAGCGGGTTACGAACAGACAGACATTCGAAATTAGGATAATGCGTCGTGTCATTTTTTCAAACAAACAAACCAAGGATTACCGTGGTTATTTTGTTTTACAAACAAAAAATAATCCTAACAGCGCCATTTATATATTTAGTAATAATTTTGAAATTATACTAATTTTGAAAACGGAATGA